>JAODLD010000001.1:47100938-47129895 GCA_026781065.1 Mormyrops boulengeri
GGTTCTCCCCAAACGAGCTTGATGGGCCGAATGGCCTCCTCTCGTTTGTAAATTTCTTATGTTCTTATGTTCTTACACCACAGAAGCTGTTCGTCTGGTTTTAGCTTTAACTGGATTGACTGTTATCACAAATTACTACTCTGGAACTCATGGCAGGGTTACAGGTTCAGGATGATGTAAAACATTGAACAGTGAGGTATTCCATACTGGCGAACACTAAGAGTTGAAAATACGTCATGGAACAGAGCAGTCAAAGCAAGACAAAGTGTGGTAGTACAGCGACTCCTTTAGCCCAAATAGTAGTTTCATTGTCATTAGCACTGATAGCATAAATGCAGAAAATTAGTTAAAGTATTCTTTTGTTATTCATTTGCAGTATTAGTAGTAATCAAGAAAGTTAAACTAGCTGCTTAATTTAGAAATAATTTTTCAATTAGGTACTTCATATGGAAACAGAGTTAGAGTTAGAGACCCAGTTGAAGAGGGTGACATACTCACTTTATATAATACCAGGGTTACTTTGGGTAATGTACTCACTTTATATAGTAGGGCACGTTGTTGGGTGAGACCGAGCGTTCAAAAGGATGCTGAACAGAAGCTGTAAACAGGACAGAGGTGAGGATTTAGCAGCAATACTAAATATGAAAAAAGATACTGTTCTTCTCATTCATTTGCTGCTCCTGGCTGATATCTATGCTCCTTGCCACAGCACATGCAGCATCTTCTCTGCGGCACCTGTGAGGGCTTCACATCACGTACACCCTCTCCCAACACCGCAATCAAAGACACCTTCCCGCTCCTCTCTCTAGACATCAGTTAGCTTTCTCACAGTTTCAATGCATCATCCCGTTATCTGACAAGACATTACCGACTCAACAATTCTAATATGCTGATAACAAGGTTAAAGAGGTTGAGAGCATATAGGGGAAAGACTCACAGTGCAAGGTGTGCTGGGATTGGCCAAAGTCCCTGTGGGCTTCGTTCAGTTGTCTGAGATGCTCCTCAATAGAGACCTGGCATGAGAAGGATAAACAGACATTGAGCTAGTAAGATCTGGTGGAGCCACAGAACGAAATTCCAATCATAAGAACCTAGAAACTAAATGTGGCATCATGAAACCAAGGGGATGATGGAGATCTAGGTCCAAGACACAATACGTACAAGCCCCATGTGGCCTTGTGACACAGTAACACACCAACACAAGTCAACTCATTTTGACAAAACAGGGAGAAAGACCTTCTGCACAGAGCTGCCCCAGAGACCTATATAACATTGATGGGGATGCTAGAAGAAGATGTTTAAGTGATGAAGTGGTCACTCAACTGTGGGTGACAGAGAGAGCTGTTGTATAAATAATAGAGGGATGATGTGTGAACGATGCAAGGGGAAGGTGTCTCTGAGGGATGACGTCTGAGTAATGAAGCGGATATTTGAGTAATGGAGGGTCTGGCAGGATGGTCCTTGACTAGAGGACTTGGTGCTGCTAAATGTACACATTACCTTAGATACATCCACCTCCTTCATTTTCCCTGAGTTTCTGCAGGTTTCCATGGAAACCTGATTAGGGTTATGGAGACAAGAGAGCTCAGTTGTACCTAGAGACTAGTGCAGTTTTCAGATATGTAATTACTGTTATTTACTATTCAATCAACTCACCAAAATATTGCTGTGCTGGGATACCAATTTCTGTAGCAAACCTCCTTCTAAACATGGAGGGTATTCCCAGTGTCCATTCAAGAGGCTGATATTTACAGTAATATGAGAGACATACAAGATTTTTTGTCCTTATGACATATACATTTTAAAACTGGTTTAGACAGGGTTTTTACTTTTGTTTTACATAATTTTGAGGTGAATACAGGATGTGTGTGTCTGATGATATTTGCAAACGCCATGTGACAGTTCCCAATGAAAGTTATCTAAGATATGAGTATACTGCAAACGTGTGTGTTAAGCTTTATTCTCCGGGTTTCCATTTCAGGTGTATCAGCTCAGTTCAAAGCCTTGAAGTAATTAGCTTTAAAGTGCAATAACAAAACACACACACATATACACACAGATTAGATATCTATATCTTTGTGGGGACTCTCCATTTCTATGGGCATAACCCTAATCCCAACTATGACATCCCCTATCCAGCCCTAACCTTAACCATAAGTAACCACAAGGTAAAATAACAGGTTCTTATCATACTGGCACAATGTAATACATACATGCCCCCCCCCACACACACACCTATTACTTATCATTGTGGAGACTTCACATATACCTTTATTACATATTTCCTAACTACCGCAATAAATCTCAGAAATATATGCAAGATAATTACAAATTGATTTGCCACTTATGCTGACACATTTTTATGAAAAAATTTTTCCTCAAGGTTTTATCCCCACAAGGTCACCTTCCCCAGAAAGTTAGGAGAACTCAACAAAACGCACATGCATACATGTTCGAGGTCCACATACACACTTTTCCCAACTGTTGCTTTAATGTTTACATCCTTGCAGAAAATAACAGAAATGCTAAATGAGTGCACAATAAGTGTCTTTTAATATACAGGACACCAGATGCAGATGGCAAACATCACGGAAATCACACCTTGGGGATTTAGGGGAGGAGTGCGAGGGAAAGGATTCATCTAAATGCAAGAAAATACGAATGAATAAAACCCCTGTGATTCAAGAGCCTTTGTAGATTACATGTTACCCTAGGCTATAAGAAACAAACTTGATCGTGTGTGTCCTTCACTTTCCCCTTCCATAAAACACCTACACAATCACTATATTCTGCAGCACCATTACAGCCCTGGCTCTGCCAATCCTAAAGTATTTACCTGCAATACCATTTTGAAGGGCAGATCTGTTTAGAACAAAGCCTGAAAATATTATGTTCAAACGTGCTGGCATATTAGGCCAAAAATATCCCAGCACCTCTCACATGGCACTGTTGTTGTCACATGGTATGACTACGGTTTGCGTTTCGCAGCTCTTATAATTGTTTTTCTGTGTGTAAGCCTAATGTTTCCCCTTTTAGGGAGATATCTGTTTCTGACTGCATTAATTACTATTCACTACTTTACATGTTTGATAAATTTCTCACTTTTGCTTAATTAATTAATGCAATATAGATCTGATCTGTTTTTATGTATACAACCACATAAACTTGTATAGGCCCGCCTCCTCAGTGGAGCTGGTCTATTTACTGTATGTAGCTTTAAAGGAAACAACACACCAAAACACAGTCCTTATGCTGTGTCCCTGAGCGTCCCTTAGTACACACATCCATCTTCTCAGCGCTTATCCCAGTCAGGGTCGAAGGGCCTAGTATTCCCTGTGCAGTTCAACCAACAACTGCTACCTTTAACCACGGTTTACATCAGTGGAGGAAAGTCCCTTTCAAATGACATTTCCTTTTTAGTGAAGTCACCCGTCCTCCTACTGTAATGGCGTCACTTTTGAGCGGCTTGGACCACGTCCCATGAAATGACACTGCAAGCTTGGAGCGTAATGCAGCCTTCCAAACTCCCTTCTCAACGGGCCATTTGCTTACAGCGATTTACAGTTCACATCTACACTGGCTATTCTCAGGGCATATCAAAAGGATCCCGTGCGTGTTACCAGCCCGCGGGATAACACAAGCATTCATGCAATATGTATAACAGACTCCAACATACATTTTTACTGTATGTGTAATGTCACTGTCTTTCATTAAAAACAAAAAAAACCATGCATTCATCACAATTGAATGTTAGCATAGTTAGTATCTGGAAGTAATATAGCTATTGTGTTTATTTATAAAGGTTGGGTTAATTTAATAATAATTATAATAATTGTTGTCCCAATATTAGTCTTGTTATATTAGTAATATAGTGCAGTTGATTTAAATGTTGCTTTTCCCATAAGTCATATAATGTTACACCCATATGTTCCCTCAATGTGCTGCTCTCAGTGTCTTCCCAGCGATGCTGCCTTAATAATTCATGCTAGTTTGCATGTACAGCTCAATAGTACAGGTCAATTCTGGCGAATGTCCCATGGTCACAGTGAGGACGTCGTGGCATCAGCATCAAACATGCAGTCGGTTTGCTTCCAGCAGCCGTGTCTGTTGTGTACCTGCAGTAGCCTCCATCGCGTGTTAAGGTCCTCCAGCCTGTTGATGTTGTACTGCGAAAGCTGGATGTTCATCGGGCCAAAGGTGGATGCAAAGCAGTTCACCTGAGTCAGGTCGTCCTTTATGGGTGCGACCTCGGCTTGGAAAGCCTGCGGATAGACAGAGAGGTGGGATTTGATCCCTCTTCATTCTAAGCCTGTAGTAACTGCTGCCGCCATCATGGACAAAAAGCGGTGCTTAGGAGAGGGCATTTGCTGGAGGGCAACCGGTCATGGCTTTCATAAGCTTACCACTGAGCAACACGTGGACTATAAATAGCAAGCAGGAGAGTGACCACTTCCCATTTTTATGACATACTGGAGAGCAGCTGCTACCCCAACCTATTTCATGAGTATCCAATCATAAAGAAGGAAATATCCATTTAGAAAAGCAGTCAGGGTGACAGTTATGCGTCCAAGCCCTGGTACTGCTCCTTTTCAGGGAGAGGCTGCCCGGGCTGCGGTCGATCATGTGACCTACTTGTGTGTGACTGGGACGGGGCCCCCTCTTACTGTCACTCGGTCAATGTGCTCCTGCAGGGAGTCGATGAGCAGGTCTCCCACTGGTTCCCACGACTGCTTCACCATCTCTGCCTGCCTCAGCTTGAGGTCCAGCTTGTCCTCGGCCTCCTGCAGCTCCTGCAGGTGCTCCAGGGCCTGATCTAGTCGCCGCTGCCAGCTCGCGCTGCGGCTGCGCAGCCGCTCCCAGCCCGAACGCACGTCCTCCGCTTCCTTGCGCAGGACGCGGCTCATGTTCTGGGCCCGCTCCTCTGGGCTGACCTCTGCAGAAGGGACACGGCCCAACAGACTGGCTCAAAAACAGCATCGCAAGCACGTGACCAGGTTTTAATAGCCTAACAACACAATAAACACTCAGCAGAGTCTCAAACACCCAACACCTTAAACACTTATGAACACATCTTAAGCAGAAAACAGTTAAACAGAATCTCAATTAGCATTTTGCTATTTACTTTGGCATTAAAGTGGGATCGATATCTCAATTAGGTGAACATTAGGCATCCAATAACTACTGCACACCTCAGGGACAGCAACACGGATATTAAACACCACATGCATACAATTGCTGGAAGGTTAAAATACACCTCTGTGGGCCGTAAACACACAAACTTAAAGCGCAGCAGATCTTCAATCAGCCATAACTGTAAGACACTGAGTCTCTGGGACAAAATGTACCCGCGTAGTGTGACAGTGACAGTGGTTTCTGGTACAGTACATATCCCCAAAGCAGCTCAGGAATAGGCCTCTCTGCAAATAGCCTCTGCCACACAGGCAGGAGCACAGTCCACCCATTTCACTCTCCTCCTCCAGACTACAAACCCGTCACTGCTGACTAATCCTGTGGCTCACTCCCCTCATCCAGCATCCAAACTGGCAAACGGTCCTTTTGGGTACTCTAATTCTGCCCAACGACCCTCTCTCCAAATCAGTTCTTGCTTTTGTGCGTTATGCCTGATGTCCCTGGATTAAAATCCACAGGGTTTCCGCTTTAATTTCTGGTGAAAGGAGTCCTGCGACAGCCTCCGTCAGACGTCAGCGGGAGGACTGTTCGGCCATTGATTGAAAGGCTTTATTGTTTGATAGTACTCATCAAAAAAATTAATTTAATCAGTTCTTCACTGGAAGTCTCTTCTTTCTTGATTGAACTGAATCAGAGGACATGAATTTTTGCCTCACAAACTGTAGTTCTGGAAGTTGTGTGTGTCTGTATGTGTACAGATTGTGTGTTTTGGTTGTGCTCAATTTATACTGTGCGTGTGTATGTTTGTGTGTTTCAGTGGTTATGGTACCTCTGGACTCTGGCGGGGTCTTTCCCATGCTCTCAGTGTGCTGCTCCGCCAGGAAGGCCCCAACTGCATTCAGCGCACCACTCACTGCTGGCTCCTTGGCTTTTACCTCAATCCTGAAGGCCTGTAGCACAAGTACAAGGCAGTGGGACATGTGACTCGAGGGTTTTGGAAAGGTTAAATGTTCCAGGCACCATCCATGCTAGTGTGTGGCTCTGCAGCTTAGCAGCCTGATCAGAAGGTTTCCGGTTCAGATCGCGTGGATGGCCAGGTGATTTCACCTTTGGGCCCTTCAGCAAGGCCCTTAACCCAAGTTGCTCCAGGGACTGGTTAATCGTACTTTCTTGATTGTACATTGCTTTGGTTAAAAGCGTTTGCTAAATGAGTAAATGTAAATGTAAAAGAAGTGCTCTGGTAGATGAAACACCAGCAAAGGATCTTACTTCTCACTGTAATGTCAGTCCTGTGGAATCTCAAAGCACTCTTGTCTGACATAAAACTTTCAACTGACGCCCCATTTTCTGGTTGGCAGTAAGTACAGACATCACATTCCATTTATTTATCTCACAGAAGAGATACAAAAAGAATTACAAGTCCAAAAACAAGTGCAGTACAAAAGCCATTAACACACTCAGAGAACCCAGAGGCATTTCAGCTATAGGTTACAGTCCTGCTGGTTAATCATCATTTCCTACACTTAAGAGCTACCCATTAACTACACTTCCCATCATCCCCTTCTCTCACTCTGTGTGCTTCAAGCTGCTGCTGCACCATAGGGATGTCGCCTCCAGTGGGTGCCATGTGGTCCAGCTCTTCATTCTTTTGCTGTAGCCAGGTGAGCAGCTCCTGCAGGGACAGGTGAAGGCACTTCCACTGGCCCGTGCCGGTGTCCAGGTGAGACCTGCTAAGAGACGGCCACTCATCTCACCGGTTCATACGTGCAGATGTGAAACACTCCCCTCTACAGCACTGTCTTTTGCATTGGCCCTCCTGTTCTCCATTAAGACATTGTAGTTAGCCAAAGTGAGGGACGTGTGAATGTTATACATTCCCTGGATACGCCTCTGTCTTTCTGGGAGAAATAAACAGCCATGATGCTTTGTAGTAACGTCTGACACTGTTATCCAAACCCTGTCTTTTCAGAATAGCGTTGAAGCTCAGAAGCCACTTAACAATAGTTAAAAGGAAGAATTTGAGTCTTTTCCTGTTCCCGCTGCTTTGTCATAAAGGATAAAAAAATTAATAAAGACTCTCACAGAAAAACATTTTTTTCACATCAGACAAGAGCTTTGTGTTAAGAATGGATGTGGGTGCTGGTATTTGAGGAGCTGGCTATAGAGATTAGGCTGAGTTTAAGCCGTCGCTGTGCAGTGAAGGACGTAAGACGCCAGCTGTTTGGTGTGTTAGATGAGTGATTTACAAGGGAGGGCTGTGATTATGAAGTCTGCTGAGGGGGTAGAGGGTAGTGCGAAGGATGATGGGAATGTGGGTAAGGTGTGTGCCATAGAGGATGATGGGAATGTGGGTACGGTGTGTGGCATAGAGGACGATGGGAATGTGGGTACGGTGTGTGCCATAGAGGATGATGGGATGTGGGTACGGTGTTTGCCATAGAGGATGATGGGAATGTGGGTACGGTGTGTGCCATAGAGGATGATGGGAATGTGGGTACGGTGTGTGGCATAGAGGATGATGGGAATGTGGGTACGGTGTGTGGCATAGATGATGATGGGAATGTGGGAACGGTGTGTGCCATAGAGGATGATGGGAATGTGGGTAAGGTGTGTGCCATAGAGGATGATGGGATGTGGGTACGGTGTGTGCCATAGAGGATGTTGGGAATGTGGGTACGGTGTGTGCCATATAGGATGATGGGAATGTGAGTACGGTGGGTGCCATAGAGGATGATAGGAATGTGGGTACGGTGTGTGCCATAGAGGATGATGGGATGTGGGTATGGTGTGTGCCATAGAGGATGTTGGGAATGTGGGTACGGTGTGTGCCCTAAAAGATGATGGGAATGTGGGTAAGGTGTGTGCCATAGAGGATGATGGGAATGTGGGTATGGCATGTGACATAGAGGATGATGGGAATGTGGGTAGGGTGTGTGCCATAGAGGATGATGGGAATATGGGTACAGTGTGTGCCATAGAGGATAATGGGAATGTGAGTACGGTGTGTGCCATAGAGTAGCAAATCACAACCCATGGGTCACGACCCAAATTTGAGTTGCAGCAATTTCTGAAAGGGTCACGAGGCAGAGTTGGAAATGTAAGCATTTTCAAACCAGCAAGCTCCTATGCTGATCCACGATCAGATTCCCCAGCCACAATTCTAGAATTAACCTATATAAATGGGTCTTAAGTCTGCAAATGCTTAGCACAAAACTAGTGAACACTCAACCAATCAAAGAAGCTAAACCACAGATGCTTAATTTAAAATTCACTGGTACATACAATCAGATTTGTGCAAAAGGCATTGATTGACATAAATTGCAGAGTGCACTGCATGCTTGATCATAGCATTAATTTAAGCCTATACTTGATATAGGGTCACAACTGAGCTGGCATGGTAAAAATTGGGTCACAGTGTAAAAAAAGTTGATAACCACTGCCATATATGATGACAGAAATGTTGGGCTTTGATCCAAAGACACAGGACATGAGCTGACCTGATGCTGAGGGACTTGCTGCGCAGCTCGTTCCAGCGCTGGTCCATATTGTCCAATCGCCTCTGCAGGAGCGCGGCATCCTCAGAGCCCTCTAGTGAGCGTATAATGCGTTGGCCGTTCTCATCCAGCGTGTGGAAGGCCTCCGTGTGAGCCTCGATCTCTGTCTGGAGGTCCTGAACAGCAAACCAATAGAGTCCATCTATTTAAAAAATTCCTCCAATCATGTGATCAATTCCAACCTCAAACCAGGCATGAACAAACTGCTTGAGACTATATATCACAGAAAGACAACTGAAACAGTACATTTTAAAGACATGCAATAAGATTGTTTCGTTTTGGTTAAATATGAAATATATACATAATTTATTACTTCCAAATTATATTAATTGAAAATGTTCTGCATGGTATAAAATGCCTTTCATCCTAATTTCACATGCATGAAACTGATAAAAATCTTCACACTCTGTGACGTTCTGTGAAATATCTTTCCAAGATAAGCTGTTGATGTAGGCTTGGCCTACTTTAGAGATCAGATAAAATAAAATGGAAAAGTAGGCTGGATCTTTACAGTGGTCCAAATGCAGCCACTTTAAAAGTAGTGAGTGTGATGGATGAGCTAATAAACCAAACAAAAGAGATAAACAGGGGAAGGACCATTAGTCCAAAATAAAACAGAGATGACAGATATATGAAGGTGGAATTCAAGAATTCAAGACAATGTGTGCATCTTTAGGATCATAGCAATTTGAATCAATGGGTGGAGTTTCTTTATTTTGTTGGGATTTGATATGACATCTCTTTGGTTAGTTCTCATCCATACTGGGATGGGCAGGAAGCCTCCCAGCCTGGTAAGACCCAAGAACAATGAATAAATATTAGGGCTGTCAAAATTAACGGGTTAACGCGGATTAATCCATCATCATGATTATATCTGATTAAAATTAACCCATCTACAGCGCAGAATGACTCAAAATCCCTGAAATGTCTCTATCAACGCATTTCAGGCAGTTTTGGTGCGTTCCATTTGCCCTCGGAACTGGTATTCCGAGTCGGATTCCAAGTTTTGAAGCCGGAAGTGATGACATGCCATGCTCCCGTTTCTTGGAGATCCGAGAAACAGCAGCACAGGGATCCCGAGTTCAGAATCCAAGATGGCTGCGCCCTTTATCAACAGAAGGGAAAGTTGTAGTACTTCTGCACTACTTCTCATTTGTGGCTCATTAAATCGGTCGCACACACTATACCGTCCAACTTATCTGTGGACGTGTTGCTACGGAGTTATACCTAAAGCACCATGGGTAATGTGTTATCAACTGATATTGCTAACAATGGCAATTAACCGGGCTAGAATTGGATTTCATTACATGAATGTTCGAGATCTTCTATGAACATGTTAAGTGCATATATATTCCCTTTTTCTTGAGTCTGTTTGCTCATACAAAATGAAATGCGATTAATATAGATTAAAAATGTATGATATTTAATCACGATTAATCGAAATTAATCCACAGCAACCCTGTGATTAATCTGATTAAAAATTTTTATCGTTTGACAGCACTAATAAATATATAAATGAAAAAATATAAAAGTGCCTCTCAAACCAGTGGTTCACATTGAAAAGTAAGGATTATATAGACCAGGGGTCACCAACCTTTTTGAAACTGAGAGCTACTTTATGGGTACTGAGCCATACGAAGGGCTACCAGTTTGAAACGCCCTCCTAAACTTATCTAAACTTCATGTATAATAAACATGTTTTAAATGCCTTTTTTTTTGATATTGTCATTTTCAAATGTATGTAAATACAAATGTGATTAAAGAAGAATAGCAACGGATACAATTACATTTTAGACGCTGCTCACTGGTGAGTTGTGCTATTTTTAGAACAGGTTCACGGGCGACTCATGTGGTCCTTGGAGACATCCTGGTGCCCGCGGGCACCATGTTGGTCACCCTGGATTTAGACATATGCCAAAAAACCCAAATCACTATGTTCAAACCAATAAGATCTCTTTCATTAATTGCACTAGCAGACTAATGGAACTTGACAGGTCCCGGAGTGTGAATAGACACATTTTGCTTTTCAGCTGAAATATGGAAAAAAAAAATCCTTTTTTTTCTTAGTGTGGCCAGATGGACGATTTTCCATTGGGACATAATTAGCTGGACAGACCAATAATGTCATCACACTCCAAGTCCAACAAAAATTAGAAGTGAAGGTTAATCAAGGAGGTTATAGTGTAAATTATTTAAAGTTGTAAATGAGGAAAGCATGTTCCTCTTTTAAGTTTTCATGATGAGAATCACAGACTTTAATCAGCTCCAATTTCCCAGTCAAAATGTATAGTCCTACCTGATCTTCCATTTTAACTAAAGTACTGGGCACACCATTCGCTTCGTAGCTGATCAGCTCACTTATGCTTAACATATAATCAAGCCAAAAGAAAATCTTTAAATATTGACCATGGAATGTATCCTACCACACAGCAAATGCTGAAGAGACATAACTGCATTAAAAACAAAAACAGAAACCAGCTCGGTCAACAGCAAAACACTATCTCCTAATTGCACTGGGCTGGGATACAGCCTGGATGGCATGCCAGACCATATAAATGGAGATCAGAAAAATACATTTTAAAGGCTTCTCCAATCAATCATATTTCTTCATAACAAAGACAGAAATAACCAGTCATTTATATAAGCGCTGAAGGCAAGAACATGTATGACAAACATGTAGAAGGGTAATAGACATGAACAGCTGGTGAGAGAACAGTGAAAACTGGGGATAGTTTCTGTGTGCAGGTATAACTATATCTTACTCTGTGTTTACTGTAATGAAATGGAAGGAAGCCATCTTTCATCTGCCTGCTCCTTCATGACACATACGTCCCTTATAGTTATGCATATGCGTCTTATTAGGAAAACAGCTGTGGTATCGCCCAGCTAACTTGGGAGAGATGCTCACACTTCCAGGCGAAACAGGCCGTCTCATATCCTGCCACAGGAACGTAAAAGCAACATTCTGCTAGCACAGCCCACGGAGGGGCAGTGCCGATGCCTCACATAAGTGCCCTGGAAGAATACCCAAAAATACACCTACACCGCTCGTCCGTAGGGGTGAATGCCCCCCCTGCTACTCGGCCAGTGACAAAACGCCAACGAACACACTACACTGCGAGACCCGCCAAGCAGCCTGTAACCCACCACTGGGAGGATAGTCCTTCTTTTTATTTGCTCGTATAATTGAGAAAAAGAATTATAAATGCTCCAGTTTCTTATTTATTCCAGCCAGCACTCGAGAACTGTCTGTGCACAGGTGTCTCTAAGCATTACTCTCATGAAACAGAAACATTTTTCTAAATATCGAAACACACACTTGTTCATCCTTATTTACAAAACATGACAGAGCTTAGTGCACCATCCAGTACATTTAAACAGAACATAATCATGCATAACTTTTGAATTAGCAGCGCCAGCGGGGAGCATAACCTAATTTCAAATGCAATCAAATCATTAGAGACCTCCTGTTCATTTAGTGATTAAATATTTGAGAAATGTAACGAATCTTAGAGAACACTGGCAAACATAAGAACGCACACGTCCGGAACGACAGCTGGCAAACCTCTGACCTTAACATGATACGTTTTCCTACGGAGCATATCCAGCCCAGGGGTGAGAGCCACAGTGTAGCAGGTTTATGGGATTAAGGGAACATGTTACTCCGGTCTTGACTGCTAAGGAACTGATAACTGCTCTCTTTTCAGTTGTGTGAGCTTGTGTGAGTGTGTGTGTGTGCGCGCATTTGCGTGCAACAAGCATAATGAAGCCCACAAAGCCTGCTGGTGCAAACACACGGACACATTGTTAGCCGGCTAGGGGGTGGAAGACCAGTGTGTGGGTGCTGCTGGAAAGAGCCGCTGTGGGGCAGCTGTGGCCTCCCTCCGAACAGACCCGTTTCTTCATCTCGCACAGCCGAGTGTGGGCACGCTGCTCCCTCGCAGTGCCGCATCAAACGGCCTCTCAGTGCATGCATTCCTCCCATACCAGAAAGGGCAGGCCCAGTCATCCGCTGCAGAAGAACGGGACAATCGTGCTTTCACATTAAAAGCCGCCCTCATGTCCCAGCCGGCGCGGGAATCACAGCACACGGGCCGCTCGCTGGATGTTTAACGCGGATCTTTCACCTGAGAGTGGTGGGGGTGAGATCACAGGCACACGGCGTGTTGTGTACATGCAGCGTAGCAATACTACAGGTTCCAGGAACTGTGTAGGTGCCCTCACAGCGGACTGCGTAACACAACACCCTGCCCTCACACCTGACCCAGCACCTCAGATTCCTCACTGATCTTTAAATCAGACACATGCAGCCTTCCAAACTATCAATCATGTCAAATGAGCCTCAAATGTCCTGCAGGCCCTCATTTCCTATCCTGGACTTCAACACTCTCGATAGCAAGATTCAAAAGTTGCTACTTATTAACATGATGAGAAAACAGGTGTGCAAACCAAGAAAACCTTATGCTGAAGCCAGAGGAGTCCTATTTCCTAATCATCCTAAGCCAGCTACACATGGTTTATACCGTTTCACATTAACCTCTACATCTTTCGATGAGTTGCATACATTGATCAAATGGGAAGGTGATTTTATTCCAAGACGGATCATTTCAAACTTATGACTGCTTCCCTGCCCTGAAAAACGTGGGCGGTTTCATTTCGAGTCAGGGAGCATATGGTGATCTGTGTAGCCTCATTACATGCTGCTTCTGAACTGAGCTACAGCAGTTATTTCCCTGCTGGGAAAGAGAGATGGACTGTGACAGGACAAGCTTTACCAGGTGAGCTGGGCAGCTGCACATAGCAACACACAAATAATCCAACATGTCCACACATTGATTCATCCTGGCAGTACCAAAGAACAGTTACCAAATTGAATGTACAACTAACCACTCATTGTACTTAACCACATCCAAATAAATCAAAGGAAAAGGCTTCTTTTCTGGGCTCTAGAACAGCACATGGATAATGAGGGGCTTTAAAAGTTGCACCTGGTACTGTTGATGCAGAATGAAAAATTTGCCTCAAGTCAAAACATTGTGCTTTATAATTTTCCGCCCAATTTTCTCATAAATGGAGTGAAAAAAATACATAAGCCTCACCTGGATAAGCAGTCTGAGAAATGGCCTGATGGATAAAATGGAAATGTTAAACAAATGTAGCATGTTTTTGAGTGTGGGGGCTCCCTGGAAATAGGGTAAAGATGAGATTCACAGGATGACCTGGGGGGGAGGAAAAACCGAGTACAGCAAGTGTTTGTAGTGAAGGTTCCATTATATGGGTAGGCAAGGTTCAACAATCATCATGGGGTGATAATTAATACCACCTTTCTGTTACCTTTCTTTATAAGACCCTCAGTAAACTGACAATGCACTAGGAGGAACTTGGAGAGTCTTGTTTACTCTGCCAGCCGTGTCTTGAGAGCTTTTCAAAATTGCATTTTCAGAACTGATATTGATCAAACATACATTGTAACAACTCAGGACTGTCTGAATGATTGTCTGTTCAATACAACGCATGCTTTTAGAGCTCATACTGCCACAGCGAGCATTGGAATTGGCATTGTAACTGGTATTTACAATAACCCAAACTGACAATAACATCAGGCATGCAGGTGAAATTCAGCTTTCGCCTAAGGTAACAAAATATCTATAGCCTGCCAAAGGAAGTGATAGTTCCTCTGACTTTCTGGACAGCCTGATTGATATAATTACTCTCTGAAAGAGAGGAGAGACTGACTGTGGTATCTGCTCTGAAAGAGGGGAAACGTAGCTGCTGATAGTTACTCTGCCAAAGTGACAGTACTCCCAGGCAGTGTAAATAAGAGAGGCAGATGTTAGAAATTAATGTCTTGCAGGAGAGATGGGCAGGGGTGAGTATTGTTTTGAGGTGCAGTATGACTGGTCAGTACTTTAAATGCCTGGAACGTCTGGCAGCTTCTCAGCCCCTCTGTTGTTTTCAGACTTCAAAGCAAAATATCCTATTACTCACGCAATCACTCACGCGGACTGATTGTGGGCCATTGAGCTAGCGGGAGCAGACTGCCCCACAGAAAAAGAAGAGGGAGCAATGCCAGCTGCCTTTAAAAAAAGAATTCTGGTCTATCAATGCAAGAGCCACATGCCATTTCTATACAGTGTTTCCCAATACGGTCCTCGGGGACCCAAAGACAGTCCATGTTTTTGCTCCTACTGGGAGGTGGTAGGGAGCTTGGAGGGAGTAAAAACATGGACTGACTGTGGGTCCCCAAGGACAGGTTTGGGAAACACTGATATAAACCATACACATATGCTGGATTATTTGAACCCCCCCAGCCCACCTGCCACTGCCTGAGAAGCTGCCGTCCAGCAGACGGATCCTCCTGCATCCCCTCCTTGTGGGTGGCGTCCTGCAGTACGTTGGCTGTGGTTTCTGCCTCAGCCAGCCAGTTGAGGAACTTTTCTAGGTCCAAGTAGAACTGCTGCAGAAGCCGCAGAGCTGCCTCCAGGGCTGCCTCCCTTTCGCTGACTCTGCAGGGGTGTGGCAAGAGGTCAAAGGTCATCTGTACCAGAGAAACACATCAGGTGGCCAAAGAGTGCTGTAAGAATGAGACTTAGATATTACTATTTTGGATAGAGGTCCCCTGCAACCTTGAATGGGATAAGTGGTTTCAGGAAATGGTCATGATCAAATGCGAATCAATGAATGAAGTGGATTAAAGCAGCACTGATGGAGAACGTTCATTACAAATCCTTCCCATAGTTTAACATTAGATTCATTTTGAAAATTGCAGGAACCCGCCACAAAAGAGCCTTCAGCAGAGGCAAATATTCAGGAGACAGAAAACAAATTTCCCTGGAGTGAGAAGCCAGTAGGAGCCAGATTAGGTGTGAGGGCCCACGCCTTTCAGGTCAGGATGAGACCTCACACACAGCTGTGCCACCTCTTAAAACCCACTGGCGGAGGCCACGCATGGAGAGCCAGAGCGACTGTTTGATCAGTGTTTCCCAGAGAATGCAGCTCTACCAAAATTTCTAAGCTGCAGCCTGTCAGATGTTTAGGATTCTGATTCAGGCTTTGGAGTCTGAAATTAATCTCCTTTAGCCATATAGGGAATCTATTTCGAAAACTGAGCTGTTGCCACTTCAGAATAAAAAAATACATCTTACGGACTTTGATCTCTCTAAATCGTAAAGAAATAGTCTGACGTTTTTCGGTTCCTCCTAATTCGACATCTGTTTCAAGAAGGCTCCTTCTGATTTAATAACAAATTACTGTAGAAGCACCTGCTGAATGTGGAGTAGCAATCTGACTCTGATTAAAGTCCCTGAGATCACCGCCGGTGGCTATGCTAGCTCTTACGACACGGCCTGCTAATGCACACGCTAGCGGATGGCTGCCGGGAAGACGCATACAGATTTATCACACCTCCATGTGCTGGCCCCGCTCCTAGCCTGCCTGTGTAATCTGGTGTCTTACGTCAGATGGCTAACGCCTATCCGTTCATCCCTGTACCCGCACCTCCCTGTGGAGGCCCGGCTGACGTGATCGGTGGGTGTGGGCCCCCTTATGCAGACTGCGGCCTACTCACTGCTTGGTGACGTGGGACCAGGTGGAGTTCATGCTGTCTGTCAGCATGCTGACCCTGTGCGTGTCGTCGGCGGCGTACTGAACCAGCAGCTTGCGCGCCAGATCATTGGTCTCGTCCACCTGCCTCTGCCACTGATGCAGCTCCTTCACAAAGTGCTGCAAGACACAGAATCGCCACAAGGGGCGCCGGTGCATTCATGCCTCATCGATATTATTAGCAATGACCCATCTCCCATTTAGATTTACTTTAAACCAAGAAGTAATTTACAATGCATAATAAATCATGTACTCATCATTTCTCCTATTATATACATATGTAACTAACTTAGAGAAACAAAAATATACATCTGCTTCCAAACTATAAACATGTCTCTCTGACAAAAAGTCTTATTTTGAATATTAACATACAGATATTTCAGCTGCTTGACTGATTTCATGTTATATAAACACTAAGCATGCTTAGTCATGCTGCATGCCCCTGCTTGCTAAGCTGTCCTCCGAGCACCTTCTCCCACTTTCAATCTGCCCTATTTGTCCACAGGCCCTCAAAGACCCCTACCCTCCCTTTGCTGGTACTGTACTCATTTAAATTTTTATGCTAATTCCTCACTTGTTGACCATGAGACACTTGTAGATCATCACCCGTAAGTCCGCATTATTAAATCACTTCAACACGAAACACTGCACTCCAGTGCAGTGGTGAAGAGGTGGACGTGAGGAGATAAGAGGTGATAAAAGGGCACCAGGAACTGAACAAGCCTCTGAACTACTCAAGAAGTTCCTTGTGATTTGAGGGTTGAAGAAACGTGGGCCATCTCAGTAACTTCTTCAGTCAATTCCACAATTTTCCCATGCTGATCGGAACTGACCGGGGTAATTTTCCATCTGTGTTCCTCAGACTGCTTGTTAGCAAACATCCTGTTGATTTCCTCCCTCAGCAGGGAAGAAATATCGCAAATGCAGGTGACTCCCCATTATACATTTGGCAGCATTAGAGCTAGTTCATTTAAGGGAACAAGCGGACCCACTGGTTTTACAGAATCTGCCGCTGCTGGTGCTGTTAGTCACAGTGAGATCTGGAAGCGGAGCTGAATTGGGGAAGCTGCCACGTTTGCACATTTGCTGACGATGCCGCAGACAAGCGTGTCAGGGCCTGGGTGCTCCCTGCCCATGTCTCTAGCATCACTGAAGCAGTTGCCTCTGTTTGCATGCTGTCCTAAGGACTGTGCGCAGCAGCACAGCTGCCGTTCCAACCCTGTCAGTACCTAACTCTTCATTTTACTGGATGCTCACAAGCCGTGCTGCATACAAATTGTCTGCCATTGTTCTTCCTCACCATGGGAATATCACTGGTATATATAGATGCTGTGGGGCCCAGCAGCCACTATGCCAGTGTGCTAATGATACCTTTCCTTTTTTATCCACAATGACATCAACTTTGAGACATTCCCTTAGGACACATTATTAAGTTCCTTAGCCTTTGTTAGTGATGTGCTCATCTTATGGAAACTGAGTTCATCTCATTTAAATATAAAACACCGGACTTGACATACCTATTACATTTATCCTGTGCTGTAAGGATGTGTATGTCTATCCATAAAGCTGGTAATGCTGTATAAATATTATATTTGTCTGTCTCTTGGTAGAAGAGTCTTACCTTGAGATCAGCATTTTGATTCTTAAGTGCATCCACAGTATAGGAGAGCACCTTCCAGGATTCCAGTTTTTCATTGGCCCTTTTCAGCAAAGGTTCCACCTCCTGCTTCGCTTTTAACCAATGGCTTGAATCTTTTAGCATGCGCTGCAGCTCCAGTCCTCGGTCTGAAACGCGTCCATGCACCTCTTCAAACTGCGTTTGCAACCTATCGACTACATAGCCACAGGGAGAGGCAGTGACAGGGAGAAACGCAGAGGGAGAGGGGGAGAGAGAGGAGGGATAATCACAAACAGAGGTACAGAATCAGGCACAAAGTACAAAACATGCAGTAGATTCTGAATCCAAATGTACGCTCCTCTCGAATGATAAAGAATGACAAGCTATAATATCTGTACCCTGTCTTAGATAAAATTCTGCATAAGGACACTGTGCTGTAAAGACACTGCGAGAAAACAGATAGATATGTTTCTTATGGAAACAAAACAATGGTTGCTGATACCTCTGATGTAAAAATTGAGACATAGCGGTGACTTTGATTGTCATGTTCATAACTCCTTATATCTCACGTCCATGTCTTATAATCTTCACATCACTTACTGCGGTCAGTGATGGTGCCTCGTGCCTCCTGATTGTTGGTTTTGTTTTTGAGGTTCTGGGCTGCAGTAATTTGGCTTTCCATTTGGGGGCGCCTCTGTTCCAAGTCCTGCAATGTAGCCTGGGGTACACAGGAGAAGGGGAAAAAAAAATAAAACCAGTGAAGTGTTTCTGTCCCTTAAACACCATCCTGCAAGAAAAGCTCATGGTCTTGGTTCGACTCATAAGACAATGTGCCATATTGTTAATTTGTTGAAAACAATTTTTGTCAACTGAGCAGAAAGAATGAATGATACTGAGATGTACATGGAGCCACAAACACAGCCGAACGAGCCTGCTAAGTAAGAATGTGCAAAAAATCCAAAATGCGGCTTTGCTGCCACAGCGAGCAGCTTCTGTTCCCCGAAGGTTCTAGAAGGTAGCAGCTATTTCTCTAAGACCATACAAAATTCAGCACATGCAGTGCAAAATTACTCATTTTTAACTGACGTACCAAAAAACGGTGCTAGCAGATCGATTTAAAAATCAGCAGCCCCCACTCATACCGCCAAAAGGTCCCAGAAGAGCTCAAATACGACTCTCAAGGCTTAGAGGGCTACCATTCACTGAGATACTGCCACCAATGGAAGCCATGACACTCATAAACTATATTGACAAGTAATGGAGAGCGACTGATGCAATACTGACGAGAGAGAAGGAAAAACCTTGAATTTACAGAAAGTGATAGGAACAAACATGGCCACCTCATGTAAACAACCTGTGTTCCCACTCTCAGCTAAGGGAGCCTGCCAGTGGGTACCACTTTTTTCAATTTGTTGTGAAAATTAAAAAGGAGGAAGGATACATTTATACTCAGAGGACTGGGAACACAAGTTGGCCGAGTCCTCCAGAGAGAATACAGAGATTGTCTAAACTTAGCATCAAAATATATGATTCTTTTGCTTTGCCAGATGAACTGAAAAAACTGCCACCAGACTAAGAAATATTGATTTACATACATATTTATTTACTCCACATAGCAATAACTAAATGTTAGTACTGTATTTTAGTGAGTTTTACTATGCACTACATACTGACATTTAGAGAGATCATTTCTGCCTGAGAGTTGTTTAGCATACAAGGATGTGCAGATTGAAATACCTCATCCCAATAAGTACTGCCTTTAAAAGAGAGATTGAGTGATAAATGTCTGTTTACCGTGTTTGTTCATTTGTGTTTCTGTATGCCTGGGGTACCAACACAGGGGGAACCGAAATTTAACTGAATTGTAGAGGTCTGTTTTGGTATCCAGAGAAACATTTCTACAGTCTCCTGGGATATGAAATGGAACTATTTTTATTTTTCATGATGGATCACTAGTACAGAAATATTCTAACATTGCAGAAGAAAAATATTATCCATCACAATTGGAAAAAATGGCCTTTTCAACCGAGTACTTATTTTCACCCAGAATATTTATTTTTTGTTAATGAAACAAAAAGCATTATTCATATTCCTCTCTACCCCAGGCTTGTTCCCAAACACACATGGGGGTGGTGTGTGGCTCTGTGGGTTAGGACTGTGGGTTGTTCCTGTGAGTGGAAGGTCACCAGTTCAAATCCCATGGTAGGCAGAGTGATTTCACCATTGGGCCCTTGAGCGAGGCCCAAATTACTCCAGAGACTGACTGACCCCACTTTTGCAATTGAACGTCGCTTTGGATAAAAGCGTCTGCTAAATATGTAAATTACATTCTGGGCGAATGGGCTGCAGCCTTACCTTTTGCTTTTTCATCATGTCATTGATCTCTTCGAGGTCTCCTACCGTGACTCTCTGAGTCTGGATCATATGATCCAGCAGAGAGAGCCAGTTAGTAAGCTCTGACAAGGTCTTGTTGAACTGTACTAAAGCTGGGATCTCCAGAAGGAGGGATGAAGGCATCTCACCCATTGTTGAACTTTTACCTGCATCAGAATGCAGACTATATTAATACACCTTCTACAAACTTAAAACCATGTATAATATATTCAGCCCCATCTACACTTAATTTGTCTTTAAACAATGCTCAGCACAGAAGTAAACAAATCAACATGCATACTTAAGACCACTTCATTCCTCACTACACATCATTTTGGTTCAATAGATCAACTGGGACAATCATTTTGTCAACAGAAATGCTCATGAAGACTAAAGACCTATAAAAACAGGACATGTACACAAAGTCCATAAAACTTCTCACACAGATGACTGCCTTTAGATATTTATTAGCACTACTGGGAATCGCAGAGGTAGGGAGGTACACACTGGCAGTCTCACGGATCACAGTGGTTGTGGGCTGGGATTTCATCTTCATTTCTTTCAGCAGGTCTTGGATGATTCTCCAGTCCGTACTGAGGCCTTCAAACTTTACCTGCAAGAAAGGAGGAGAAGCACACAAAGACAAATTTGAAACACATTGCTGCTAACCTTATTATCCGGGTGGCTGATCATGGGGTTAGTCAGGGGAGTTAAAAATTAGTGAAGAATACTGTCAACAGTGCTTCTAACCTTCATAGCCTGACTTAGTGGATAGTCCTTAAACAGCAGCTGGCGCTTATTCAACACGCCCTCCACACTTGAGCGTTTGGCCTGGACTGCAGCCTCTGTCTCCTGAAATCATAATGAGTTTAATAATAATACTGACACCATCCTGAAGGTAGACACCACAATGTGCCCGTATGGACAGGAGGATGAGCAAGGAGCAGGTTTATTAGTGCAAATGTACAGACAGGAGCTACAGTATGAGTGTGAATGTTTGTGCTGGGACAGAAACTCAGATATAGGTATACGCCTTGGAACTATAAGACGGGAACTATAAGGGTGAGTGCTGAGATGGGAGTTTTTAGGTCAGGTTGGAGGTTTGATGCTCAGGCTGGATATAAGGGTTAAATAATGTTGTTAGCACAGTCTTAGGTAAGAATGTGCTCGCAACTCTGGGCTTTAAAGTATGAGTGCTGAGAAGGGGACGTAGATAGGAGTGTAGGCACTGGGAGAGGATGTGGGTGTTGAGATGGGTGGTACAGGTAAGACAAGAACCTTGACGTCCACGCCCCCAGGGCCCGCTGCTTGTCTGCTCAGCTCAAGTTGGTCTTTAAAGCCTGCGGCCCACTGAGAGAGCTGGGAAAGCTCCAGCTGGAACTGAGAGAGGTCCTTCAGCAGGCCCTCAATCTGCTGCTGCTTCTCTGGAAGATCCCTGGACACCTGGTAGGGCAGATTAAGCCGACACAAGAGAGCTCCATAACTGGGGAAGAGGTTGCAAGCATATGTCTCGTCACAGACAAGTGCTGATGGGAAGAACAGGAACACGCACATTTGTTTGCTTTCCCCGAATGTCCTTGCAAAATATCATCATTTCAGCCATTTTCAATTTTGCAAAAGTAACCTCCCTATATGACATTACAAAGGTGAGTGCAGGAAATCCTTTGGAATTTCAATGACTTAGCAGCCTGTTTTATTTAAAGAGACAAGATGGCTGTTTTTTGTTTTTTTGCACAAGGGACTGTGTATAAATTAAGTCCTGATAATGGCATAATTTGTCATACAGACTAATGGCATTTTTACCTTACATTTTAATCTTTTTGTGTCACTTCTTTGGCAATTGCACATGAAAAATAATTTGTATCTTAGCCATTCTTACACACTATTATTCGGTATCTGTCAGTCAGAGCAATGTATCTGGATGCCAAATAATCATTATTGACATTATCTTAACATCATAATGCTCTATAAATGTAGGAGGACTGCATGAGAGGGGAAAAACAGCCTGCGGTGATCTGAGATCTCGATGCGTGCACAAACCAAATGGGACAAACAGCATAATGGGTGCGGCTGTGATGGGCGGTTGGCGCCCAGTGGCGTCGGAGATCAGCCACAAGAACAATGCAGGCAAATGTATGGTCATATCAGAGTGGTTGTGTTATGGGAATGACCTCTAATCTTTCAGAGTCTATCACTGCCTGCTTTGGCCTCGAAAGATCCCAAAGTCCTACCCTCCCCTAATAATCTTCTCGGGGTACTGCTCTGTACTGTCAGACCAGTGTTCATATTTAATCCAACGTCCTCTGCCTAAAATAGAATATTTATTTTTCTTTCTAAAAGCAATTACTTTTAAAAAATTGATTTAAGTACAAATACAATCAAATCCATCCTCAAATGCCATGTAAGCTTCACTGGCTGTTCTTAAACCTTGGATATCCAATGATTTTTTCACATTCCACTAACTGCAGAGCTCAGCCAGCTCATCACAGGCCTAATGATTAGCTGGCTAACAGAATCTGGTGTGCACTTGGCAGAATACATCAAAAACATGCACTGACTGGTTGTGATGGTCTAAACTCATTAACTGACTGTCTTGTGTTGTTCTTTATAGCTGACCGGGTTTGAACCTGGATCTAAAATGGTCTTCTTCTGCTTGCCTGTACTTTCTAGCAACTTTATGAGATGGTGTACAGAAATGAATGCAATGTACCAAATGTGTTTTAGCCTGAGAACAGCATAACTAAATATGGCTTCTTTTCAGTTACACTCTGGGCTCCTCGGTATTTTCCCCCTGCATTCTATGTCTCCTGTGTAAACCTCTAGAACCCAGAATATTCATATAGAACACAGCCTGGTGGATGCCCACAATTAAATATACTTGCTTTATATTTTAGAAAAATGTGCATATTTTTCCATTTTCTCACACTACAAGCTGCTTGGGGATACTTTTTTGTTATTTATAAACATTGCTCTTTAAGTTTTAAAAATTATTTATAAAATCGAAAAACTTGAGTGTTCTTATCAAAGTCAATTATGTACAGCAGTAACGCAAAGGTCCCTGCCCATATCTATGAGGGAGCAGGCTTCTTACCCAGACCTCTCCACTCTATTCCCTCTCAACACTTCTTTGCAGTTGAAGTTTGAGCCAATTCTGAGTCCTCCAGGACAAAGTTCTTTGTTATTTTTCCAGTTTGCTGTGGGGTAATTGGCAGGACTGGGGAGTAGCTCCCTCTTCACAAAATGGCTGTGACAGATAGCTGACAGAGGACAACACAGCATTACTCCTGCCTTAGTCCCCTGCAGCTCTAACCCATTACCCTAGGGATTCAGCGCCTAGTAATACCACTAACAAAAAAGAGGGGGGAACATCCCACCTGACTGTTTATCACTCACATTAAAGAAGCCACCTGGTTTTTATCAGCCCCATGGATGAGAATGGAAGTTCCCAGCTCAGAGAGTGGTTTAATTTATTTATTGATATACATCATTCTGGTGGCTCAGTGACTAGCACTGTTCCCTTACATGGCTAGGGTTAGAGGTTTGAAAGCTAGCCCATATTTGTGCAGTGGTGGAAAGTTAAGGTCCATAAAGTAAAAATCCAGACAAAGATTTTGTTTCAACCAACCAATTGAATATAAAGAGTCACAGTCACAGAGTCCCCAACTGATTGGGCGAGACAACATTTTGGTCTGGATTTGTACTTTCTGGACCTCAATTTTCCACCACTGCTTCTGTGTGTGTGGAGTTTGCCTGTTCTTTCTCTGTTACAGGGGATTTCTGCAGGTACTCCAGTATCATCCAGCAGCCTAAAGTTGTCTAAATTTATCATAATGTTTGTGGTCCCAGTGATGCATCCCATCCATAGTGCTCTCCTGCATTGTGTCCCATGTTGCTACAATAGCCTCCAGGTGTCCCGTGACCCTGTACTGGATGGATTTTGGTGTCTGTAGCATTTCTGCCATCAATTTTTGTTCATTTTTTCCACCAGTGTCATCTGACATGACACCACAGGTACTTTGCATAAATCCAAATCAGATGATAAATTTGGGTTGAACAGTGAAATATTCTCTAGACTTTCTTTCATATCTTTCTGGGCAGAAGCCAATCCATCTCTGTAAGTGTAGCCTCTGGGTATATTGCAAGTTAATACGCTGCTCCTGTGAACATTTGGGTGTGCGTGAACCCAGGACAAGTGCTCAGTGCATTTCAGGGTGATCACCTTATTCCAGCGACTGTTGGCCAGCGTTAGGTTGCTCTCAAGCTTCTTCTGCTTTGACCCAGATACTGACAGGCTGCCGTGCACAGAGCACCCTCTGTCATTCAGCTCCTTCAGAGTGAGCTTCCTGTTCGGCACTTCCTGAACCCGAGCCTGGTCATCACATCCAACACACCAGCATAAAAACAGGAAAATCCTGATTAAAAACACATACACAGCAAAAACATAAACACACAAAACCTCCATAGTCTCCTAAACAATTCAATTAGATTCTGTGCAGGTTTGTCCCACTGGATCTGAGCCTCATTACTAAAAGTTACAACACTGGTTTAATTTTACTGAAGGTTGTGGCACGGTTTTCAGGTAAAGTTTCCCTAGTTCTATAGATATTTCACAGAATTTGTGTGTAGTAATCACAAAACACTTTACGGTGTGTTTTTGTCAAAGTCTTGGAATAGCTTTCCTGTATGTACTCCATGTACCCTTAAAGTAGCTCACCTGCATATTTTTGTTACAGTCTGGCAGCATCCAGAACAACTTTTTCTTAGAGAGAGAACTTTTTTTTTTTTAAGTTTCACGATGTTTTCTGTATATATATATAACCCCTGTAAATGCAAGGGTGATTATATTATACTCTTGGCTGTTGTTTTTATTCTGTGTTTGTACAATGCACTTAGTGAATTAATCATCGATAGCGACAGCTGAAAAAGAGCAAGACACCGGCAGTGCAGATTAATATTCACGCTGAAGTTCTCGAAGGACAAAGATAGAACAGAATAGAAAATGTTGTTTTACTTAATGTCTGACACGCTATGTCCTTGTTTGGGTATAAGAGCATTCCCGAGTCTGCCGCGGAGATAATGTCAGGATAAGGATATAATCTGCTTTCCCGTCTGGTGTGATATCCGGCAGCAGAGGGGGCACCAGGTGTGCGCCAGCGTTCAGAATCTTGGCCAGTTTGCATCGTTCTCATCGGCGCCGTGACCCAGATATCCGAGAGTAAAGCCCATCAGGCTGCGGAGGCTGCATCTAGACTGCAGTGGATAATGAAGTTGGGGCTTGCCTGGGGTAGAGGCCTCACAGGGGGCATGCAAAGGGTCCCCTGGGGCCCCAGGATGGCCATAAAGGACCAGATGAACCGAAAGCTTAATGTTGCAACAGACGCAGATTGTGGACAGCGATGATGACCGAAAATTTACAGTCACAAAATCTCAGAAGCAGAGGAAAACTCAAGCTGGACAAACTGTTGTTTTAATACAGGCATATTTGTACAAACTGGCATATCCTATTAGATTGGAGTTCTTGGCATGTCTGTTAAAAGGACATGGGTATCGCTTCATACTCAGGACATAGATGAAGCCCATTTGTTTGTTATTTATGTAGCCCGTGTGCACATCCTGCCACGGAAGATGAAGGCCGGAGGTTCTGTGAGCCCCTGTAAGCCGGCGGCTGCTTGTCACACTCCACGGCACAGCTCGGGAGATCTATCGCCCGTTTGATGACGGGAGCATCTGTGACAGCAGAGAGCTGGCGACTCGCTGGCACCCGAGATGTCCTCGCGGGATGCACTTGAGGCAGCCGGCAGAGGTACCGCGGCCATCTTAAGCCTCACCGTCCGCGGCAGAACGATGGCAATTACGTCCCACCGCTTCAGGATTCCCAGTCACGACCAGCAGACGCCAGGGCTCAGACTCAAAGCCCAGCATGAGCTGTGGGACTCTGGGAAAAAAACCAAGGCACTCGAGAGCCCAGTTTTAAGGCCGCTTTGACTAGAATACAGTGAAGAAGGCTTGCGTAAAAGACTGAGTGCTCTTCTGGATGCTTTACCAAATGTCCAATATGTTTTCATCGCACATTCACTAGTTGGGCTGGGAATGAATATTAGTGTATAAATATGAGTTTTGAGGAGTTTATCTGGCTATAATCCATAGGCAATCAGAGGGCAGATGGCTAATGTGTGCGAGTCCCCATTAAAGTGAGTGTGTTGGATTCACCTGCACTTTTTCTAGCAAAGAGCTCAGCTGTTGCTGGTCTCCAGGGTGAGGGGCTATGGCAGCGACGTTCTCAGCGTCATCCAACCAGGACAGGAACTCGCTCAGGTCCTCCTGCAGGTCACTCACGGTGTTGTGCATCTCTGCCGACCTAGAAAGGTGATACCCCGTGTCAACTGCAGATACAAACAGTACAGTACAGTATAGACTGAAGAGGGATACTGCGGGAGTGAAATGGACACATACTGGCACGTATACTGAGGCTGCAGTGAGTGTGTGTCCTGCGCGTTGTGTAAGCACGGCAGTCACACAGCTCAAACGCAGTGCCAGGCATACACAGATATCTGGAGAGTTCATCCCCAGCCCCTCTTCCTGTCATTTGCATTTCTATTTGTGTGAGAGTTTCCCTTTCACTTGCGTTTTAATGCAATTAATAATTCCAAGAAAACCAGATGAAAATCATATGAAAACCGATAACAAGAAACAAGGAATCACTCTGGCACTTATTTTTCTGTGAATTGCATTGTAAAAATGTTCTCACGGTGTCCTCTTCATGAGATACTATCTGTGTGGGAGTGTTTGCTCCATAATCACACACACACACATACACACACACACACACACACACACACAAACCTCCTCTTCCACTGGGCAAATTGCCTGCACACTTCCTCCCAGCGCTTGTTCATGGAGCCCAGTTGCTCCTTGAGTCGGGCTCCTTCTTCCTGACTGCTCTGCAGGATGATGTCCTGCCCAGTGGTGTTCAGGGCGATCACGGCGCTTTCCTGTGCTGAGGCGGCATCCTGCAGCTCCTGAGAAAACAGCCCACACCGCGGCCAGGTTACGGTAAACCAGCCACCAAACATGCTGCCATTTTCTTTACAATACTAGTCATGAAATAAACTGAGAGACGATTACAGAAAACCCCAGATGTAAACTTATATTTAATGGTTATTAAAATATCTTTACAGCCTCGGAACTTTAGAGTTTTAAGCTTTAACTAAACATTTTACCCAATTATGTGTAGGTTTAATTGCTGTATATTACATTAAGGTTGTGGAATTTCAACTAGTATTTCACAATATTTTGGAATAACATTAGTATGTCCATGTGATACACCAATGTTTTTATTAATTCCTCCCCCGCCTCAAGACAAGATACAAAGATTCCTAAACCTTGAGAAGAATCTCATTTTGGTAGCAAGAAAAAAGTGCAGCAACTGCCAACACACTCTCTTTGCATTAGCAATCTCATAAAGCACCTTTTAGCTGTAATCACAGAGTTTGCTTTACAGATGTGTGCTTAAGCCCCAGAGAGCAGTGAAGGACTCATTAGCATTTCAAGGCAGGAACAGGTGCGGGTTACGGCTAGAAAGCAGCTCCCTCTACAGACATAAGCCGGCGCATGCGTGGGAAAGGCTCTCCCTTCAGACAAAGGCTCCCATCTTTTTTCAAAACCCTGTCCCAGGCCCCTCTGATCACTGGCCTCCGCAGATTGAGACGGACACCTGAGTGGCACCTGTGTGGCGCACTGGCTCACCGCGCAGCTGCACAGGGGTACCGGGATCACAACCCCCGTAAGCAGACTGGACAGGAAACAGCTGGCCACGCACACGGGCACAGCTGGGCGGCAAGGCCCCTGTCAGGAGGGCGGGCGACGAGCGGCCGACCTCATACACGTGGTCGGAGATGGAGACAGGATGACCTGTTAGTCAGGGCACGGGAGAACAAGGCTGTTTGCAGCCAAGCAATGAAAGAGCACCAAACGTCAAGTCATTTGGAAAACATACCCATAATTACAGCCCATCAGTGTGTCTCTGCACCAGGCTAAAACGTTAAAGGACAGAGGTAATGATGCTAATGTTTGTCAGTGACTGCTAGCCTTCCTCGTCAAGCACTGCAATTACCGGGGACCTGGGTTGTACCTAGAAACTCTGAAACCCCAGACAAAATATGACTTGGACCCACCAGGGGAGATTCTGCCGGGGGGGGGGGGGGTACTTGGTAGATTTTGGGGCCCATTTCAAGTGTTTGGCCCCCTGAATATGCCAGGGTATCCAAATGACAGGTGAAGTAAATAACATTGATTATTTTGTCACAATTGCACCTGTCGAGGGTGCCATTATATATTAGACAAGTGTACAGGCAGTTCTTGAAGTTGATGCATTGGAAGCAGAAAAAAATAGCAAGCGTAAAAATCTGAGGGACTCTGACAAAAGCCAAATTGTGATGACTAGATGACTGGATCAGAGCATCTCGAAAATGGTAGGTCTTGTGGGGTGTTACTGATATGCAGTGGTCCAAAGAAGGCCAACCGGTGAACCAGCGACAGGGTCATGGGTGCCCAAGGCTTACTGATACACGTGGGCTTCGAAGGCTAGCCCGACTGGTCTGATCCCACAGGAGAGCTACTGTAGCACAAATTGCTGAAAAAGTTAATGCTGACTGTGAAAGAAAGGTGCCAGAACACACAG
>JAODLD010000001.1:47145392-47164052 GCA_026781065.1 Mormyrops boulengeri
GGTCTTAATCAATTACCTCGTGCCACTGTACACCTGTATATGGATATGACAGTAAAGCCCAATTGATTTGAAAGTGTAAGAAATCATTACAGCAAAAATAAAACGGGTTAAAAATATTCAGAAAAATACTCTTTGAAGAAATCACCTCAGATCCCATTAAATAAGCCGCACTGTGAAACAGGTCAGAGAAAAATACGCTAAGCATTCCTAATTTCTTTTTAATTATGTCCCCATGAAATGTAATACGCATTTGTGTAAACAAGAGGGGACTCTAATTGTAGCACTGACCATCCAATCAGAGAAGTAATTAGGGCGGTAGGTGGCCCTGATTGGCTGACCTGGGCCCCTAGCTCATTATACAGCAGCTTGAGAGCTGTAAGCCGCTCGTCCAGCTCCTTGGGGTTCTCCGTCTGCTGCCTTTGAACGATCTGTCGGCCCGTCTTGATCACTGTCTCCACCTCTGCTTTCACCTCGCTCAGGCTCTTATAAAAACTCTGTTGTGAAAGGCAGTGAACATGACCAACAACACACAATTCACAGCCCAGGGTCAGCAGCTTAATTAGTCACAATCTACACATTACTTTCACACCTCTCAAAAGCATCACCCACACCAGGGCTCAGTGGCTGCTGTTATGAAGAGTTGAAGAGTGTGTTGGTTTTCACAGCAGGACCACTATTTGATCTGTAGAAGTTCTTTATAAAGAAGATAATCTCACATTGGACATAGCTCTAAATTTGGTGAAAATGTAAACAAATCTGCAAGCTGTAGCCGTGTGGCTAGCTGCTTGCCTTACACAAAGAGATGTAAATATAACATTTTGTCTCAGTTTCAAAATGATTTCAAATCGACACACAAAAAACAAAAATATTAATGTTTGTGAGTAAAGTTGTGGGTAAAGTCTGTTCACACATGGAATCCGATACTGATAGAAAAGTGATTAGGACACCTGCATCTTTATGAATAAATATATGTGGGTGTGTATTAAAACCAAGAAATAATAACAGGAGAATGATTGAAAACTTGAGAATAAGAAGGTTGCCCCGTTCCTTACTTACTCTATACCCTCAGTGACATTTTGGTTGCATTTCCTTTATTTGCCCAAGCAGGCGTGACACATCTTAACGTGACAGAGATACCAGCTGGTTTCTGCCATTCAACCCATGGCTTTAACTAGGGTGCACAAGTACTCACCATGCACTGGTCCAGCTGGGACTGCACCACCTCCTGGTCGACACTGCGCACCCCCAGGACACCAAGCTGGCTCTTCACCTCATCCAGGATCCGCTCACACACTTGCAGACGTTCGTCAAAGTTGGCTGGCTTCTGGAAAAGCCTAAACTTCTTGATGACCTCCTGCAGCTTTTTCTATAGCACAGGGAAAGCATGACTGTTAGAAAATGCATTTCTCACCAAAGCCATGACCAAATTGCAATTCTCTCCGGTCAGAAATCAGCTGATACCAGAATATATATGAAAGAAGTGACATTTCAAGGAAAGGATAGCAAACGTATAGTTGTATATGTTTCAAGGGCGACTTTCCTGTGTTGGTGTATATTACCTATGGGATTTTTACCTAATTATGAGTTTCATAATTGTCATACATCGCTGTGCAATAAATGTGTGGGTGCTGTTCAGTTCTCACCTGGGTAATATCTATCTGAGAGTACACTCTATCAGACGGATCTTTGTTTGCATTCTTTTTCCTCATCTCATCCAGACTCAGTTCATGGCTGTTCAGCTCTGTCTGGATTTTCTGTAAAACACAGAATTCAAATTTCTTCCTCACCTTGGCAACCAGCTGTGTGTTTTATGTCCCTGAAAGAAAGTATGAATGATTTATTGAGTATTTCATGAGACAGTTGGAGTGTGGGTCACTGAAAGAGCATGTGTAAATAATCTCATGTCCAGTGGTTAGTGATTGTACGGAGGTATATGTGTGTTCTTAATCAAATATTTGCGTGTTTCAGTTCACTTATTTCAGCATTGTTCTTAAATAACCTGTGCAATATAGAACCTGTGGATATACAGGTGATACTGGGTACCCTTGTGGTGTGGAATAAGTGTCATTGTTCAGGATGACATTTCCATGCACCTCTACCCCTCTCCCACAAGGTGGCACACTGCTCATATGGGAGAAGCAACAATTATTTGGCATGCAGTGTCATTGTTCACCTTATATCATTCCTTAGTGGCTCACTTCAGAAGTCATTACATCACGCAGCGATCATCTCCGCTAATCAGTACATTCTGTTTTGATTTGTTTCTTTTAACCATAAGATGCCATAATATAATTGCTGACAAATGCATGGTGGGGGGAACACTAGGTGGATGAAATGTTTTGTGTCATGTTTCCTAATGAATTCATGCCTTGTTTGTGCAGTGAGAGTGATGAACTGACCCCTGGGGGGGGGGGCACAAAACACAAATCTCACTCAGTCCTTAATTGTGCCCTGCACTTGAAGGCCAAAGCTGGCTTTGGCAAATAAGCTCATTTCAGCACGGAGAGCTGACAATGAGTAATGGCTCTTTCCGCCAAAGAACCGCCCTCACAACACAATTTCAATTACAGAGCCGTGCGCTTCTCGCTTCTCCGCCAACAGAGGCAAGCTCCGTCTGGCTAAGAGATACAGATGCCTGCTGAGTTGTCAGGACCTGATCCACACTGACCCCCTCCACAGCTTCCAAAGCCAAACCAGTAGCAAAATTCAGCTGCCCTTTGTACATTCCCCTGGCCCCTCCTCCGCAGCTACAGAAGACATGATGAGCTGTCACCAGTACATACAAGCTCATCCTACCACATTTTCCAGTACAGTTTCCTCCCTTGTTCATGCCCTCATTCCCTGGTCATTTCATGTCCACCTGAGCCTCCTGGGGTAACTGTCCAGCGTCTAGGTGGTCGGAAATGTAGGCGGTTAGGTGGCGATCCGTGGTGTGCAGAGACTCCTGGATGAGACGCAAGGCCTTGTCATGCTCTTGAGCGGACTGAATACTCTTCTCAAGGTACTTCTGCCTCTGCGCCGCCTGCAACAACAGAATCGCACAAGATATCCCACAAAGGAAAGCAATGGAGTAGATTGTGAAGCTGTACTGTACTGTATGTGCCACTCCAGCACTACTGTCCCTTTCAGATCCTATGTGACGGAGTGACACCAGCACTACGCCATTAATTGCTGCGAACTTGGAGCTTGGCTACGTCATTACAGTTATACAACTACTGGTACCTGGTTTATTAGTAATTCCCAAGCTATTTATGAGCCTCCATTGTCTTTCGATATATAGCACCAGATGGTTCACCACAGAAACTTTACTTACGGGGATGTTCCGGCATTCCAGGAAGCCAATCATATCATGTCTGAGTGGACTTACCAATATATGACAGGACCTGTCGTATAAAATCTAGAATCCAGATGTCAACAGGGGTGAGAGAATTAAATTACCACCCCCAAGACTGTGGTGGGATGGATATGAGCACCCAGTACCTTTAATGTTCTCCTTTTTCACACCCTATGTGATATTTTATCAGAGTATCCTAAGGAATACATCTCTGCTACCTTCCTGTTTGTTTAAATACATGTTCATGCATACACATGGATAACATTAGGATGGTTTATCATATTTTTATGTACTGCAGCAGAGATGCATTGCATCTCCAGTATTACAGCCTAGTCTGCCTTAAGCCATATTGCCACTCATTCCCCTCACCCTCTCCATCAGCTCGTCCCATCGTGTGTTAAATGCTTCTAGCTTTTGGTTGATTAGCTCATCCAAGACACCACCATCCATCAGGGTCTGGGCCAGCTCACGGATCTGGTTCCGATTGTCCTCTGGGTGGCGAAGCAAGCTCTCTAAAGACTGAGGGGGATAAAAAGAGGGTTAGGAGAGTTAGAGTTAAGGGGCAGAGCTGAGACAATTTGTCAGAAAAGCAAGGCCTGTAAGTGGGCACAAAAAATCCGTATGGGAACATTTATTGTTTCGTATTAGGGTTCATGGGTTCGTAGAGAAATGCACCACAGTCTGCATGAGACCATAGCACTGTCACTAGGGATTTTAGAATAGCTTAAGCAAAGAGGAACAGAAGGTCAGTGTAGTAGCATCAGTATAGCGTTGGATGACGGCAAACTACATCCAGTGCTTTGAATGCTCTACAGAGTAACATCTAAATGGAGTAGAAGCAACGGTACAATAAAGAATAGCAGGTTATATTTTTAGTACAGTTGTTCTTAATATGTGGGTAGTTGGTATTTAGGGAATAATAGTTTTAATACTGGGATACAGCAACCCCAGCTGGAGTAATAAACTAGGTTGCAGTGTTAGAGGAGACTAACATCAAGAGCTTCAGAGATCTCCTCAGCTCCTCCATGGATGCTCTCTGTCTCATTCAGCTTCTTCTCAAGCTGGTCCAGCCAGCCATTCTCCAGGCCCAGATAGGACAGCAGCTCACACCAGCATGACCAGACCTCCTGCAAGTGGTGAAGGAAAAAAACCAACAATCGTTTTTATTTAATTTTTTTTTACAAGCTCCACTCACTAACGGTCACTGTCGATCTTTCACAAATGAGCAATGTGGGTGACAGCAGTGGCAAGGACAGATAACTACAGTGAGAAAAAACACACAAAGATGAGGAGAAAGAGGTCAAATGTCACGGCTACCTCTAACGTCTTGCACTTCCCGTCAAGCCGACTGCAAAGCCGCTGGTAGTTTGTCGTTAGGATGTTGAGTTCAGTCTTCAAAGCCTCATGGGCCACGGGAGGTGCCTTGGCGATAAAGCTGTTCACCGAGTCTGTCAGCATTTTCACCTTCACCTCCTTCTGATGGACCTCTTCCTGGGCCCTCTGAGACATTGACAGAAAGCAGAGTCACAGAGTCTGAGATGAAACAGACACCACATGTAAACAATTACAGAACTGACATTTGCCATCCATATCACAATTGATAGGGCTACTATGTCAGGCTTAAAATTCAAGTGCTGCAGGGCTTTGACACTAAAATAACAGGCTGCAATCAAATACCACCAGTGACATTTCCCTGTTTTCTGCCTGATACAGTCAAGTTTTTTTTCCTTCAAAAATTCTCATTTACCAAAGTCATATCATGAGATCAAATTAATCCATGCTTGCTTAACATAGTAATGTTTGAATCACTCCTATAGGTCATGAGCTGGAGGTTGAAGCTGAAGCTCCACAGACCTTTATTTCCTCGACGCCTTTGCGCAGCTCCTCTGGAGTTTTGTACTGAAAGTCCCGCTCCAGAAACTCCTCTTCAGCCTGCGTGATCCACTCCTGCATCTCTGATAGGTCCTTACGCAGGCTCACCGTTTTGTCCAGCCCACCCTTTAGGGCTGACTTCTTTGCATAAGCCTGGAAGACACAGCATATTCATCCACAGGAGCAGGCAGACACATCAGAGTCAGAAATAAATGTTAGGCGGAAACCAAAACGAAACAATAAAATGAGCAACCTGTTTACAAATGTTTTCCCATTGAGCGTTCAGCTGAGTAATCTCCTCCTGTAGCTTGCTAGCAAAAACAGGCTCTGCCTCCTTCTTAAGCGCATGGCCCACTTCATTAATGCCATTCACGCTGGGCTGGATGGTGTTGATGTCATTCACCAGGGCCTGAGGCAAGTAGGATACGGCATCCACATTTACACTGGGGCAATGAATGCTTATGTATCAACAGACGGTACAGGCCAGAGGTAAAACTGCACAAACATGTGAGAAGACAGGCGATCAAGAGGCACATGAGGCATTAATTTCTGTCTACATGCTCTCCCTGGCCCTCCTACCGTGCACTGCTCCAGCTGTTTCTCCAGGGCTTCTGAGTCACCCAGCGCTGGCCACTCCTCATTCAGGAACACATCCACCTCCACCATCCACTTCCTCAGGGTCTTTGTGTCATTCTGAAGAGTGAATGATGGCAGACGGGTCAATTTGAGTGACTAAGTCCATCCCCTCCAAACATTTGTGTGACTCAGACTCAGGCCAGCACACTGATGTCATCATCCCACCCTGTTTATCTACACTCTACCTGACCTTTACCTGTGCTGCACTGCAGAGATAGGATTATGCTCTGCACTGCAGAGATAAGAAAAGACAATTGAGAGGATAGAAGAATATAAAAAAAATCTGTCAACTTTGTTATAAATCAAACCAAAGATAGGGCAAGTGTTTTCATACAATAAATACATGAGAGTGCAATTTCTTTTAGGCACATTTTTAAATTTATAAGAAAAACTTTTACAAAATGACTTAGTACCATCATTAAGGAATTTCAAACACTGCCATTAATTCAGACAGTAGTTTGTTCGCACTTAAAGTAAAACTTAAATCATTAAATGATTTTAATCAAAAATTAGGCTACTCCGGGAGCACAAAGTATCTGAAACATTCTTATTACCTGCAGATTCCTTCCCATCTGTATAACTTGAACCCACCATGCAGGCACTTTCCCAAACTGAAATAAATCTCTATGCTGCTCTTGAAATTTCATCCTGAGTAATATCAGACTAATCTTCACCACTACATCTCATCCACACTATAGAGTAGTCCAGGTTCTACTACAACTTTCTTTTAATTGCTGTTACCCCAGGCCATGAGATCAGTCATCTCACTCAGTGTTTTAATTCAATGTGCTATTTAAGTTCCCCTTTCCCACTCAACATTGCTAATTCCATTGGTCCCCAGTCACACATTGTACCCATTTGAAATAAAAACTGGAACTACCTCAGAACTGTGATTTCTCCTTTGTATATACGCACTTTCTAAAACTTTATGCAGTACACCATGTATTTCCTTCTGTCCATCCATCCTCTAAGTAACCTAGCAGTCCAATCTCCATTATGATTTCATCATGCTGGGACCAAGTTCCTGTCTCAGACAGAGCAGTGAGCTCCCTCACCAGTGACCCAACACTGCTGGTCACAAATGCATCCACCTGTTCTTCTGCACACATTTCTTTACATCTACAGTTACGTCCATCTCCAATTATTATGGACTTCATTATACTTCTTGGTTCACTAAGATCATTTTGAATTGTAGGTTGGGTTATCTTTTAGAATATGTTGTGCCTGCCAAAGGTATCGATAAGTGGTGGCAGAGATTAAATAACTGAAATTATACGTTATTTAATCTGAACAAGAGCATCAGCTAATGAAGATACATAATATAAGCCATTAAATTGCTAGGCAAAGTTAGTGGTGTTTTAAACTTGCTTGTACTCACTGGGTCATTATTTTATGGCATCTATCTTAAATATATCTCACCAATAATACAAACAGGGAAATATGAACACTATCCATTGATACCTGGAATTGCTGCAGTTTGGCCATCAGCTCCTGCAGCCTCTGTATCTGCTCTTCCAGTTGTGTGGACATTCTCTTCCAACGCATCATGATGGCATCCAGCTCCATGCGGTACTTCTGGCTAATTTCATGTGGCGCCTTTTGACACACCTGCTCCACGGTGACAGTGAGGTAGTCCAGACTGCTCTGGTGCTCCTGCAGCGACACCTGGAGAGCCTGCCAAAAGGCACAGATACAAGAGGCATTAAGACAGAGGATTCAGCACAGCGCAGCACAGACATTGGACACAAATGGCGATTCACAGGCATGGGATACCAAGATCACGCAGACACAAAGAGTAAGGCAGAGCTCTACATTAGCTTTTCATAATCGCAATAGTGTACCCATCAAAAACAGCAGACAGACAGACCTTCCTCCGGGCTTCTCAGTCTCAGACAGATTCCTATAAGAGTCTGAGACAGACCAATCCACATAGATTGCTCCTCATAGACAAACCTTCATGTCTTTGAGTCTCTGCTCCATGATGGGATACTCATTGACAGCAGTGGAGGGAACAGGCAGCTGAGCCTCACATTGTTGTAGCCAAGCGAAGAGAGAAGTGGCAGTCTCCCTGTACCGCACTGGAGGCAGGCTGTCCTGGACTGGAGAAGGAGATGGTAAAAGACGTTAGCCTAAGTTGGCATTTGGTCAACTGCCATGAAGTATTACACATGTAATAATGAAGTCCAAAAAGATATGACACAAATGGAGTTTTATGCATCTAACCATCTTCCAGTCGCTCATCCAGGGTAGTGGGGTGGGGAGTGGGTGGGGATGGGACTAGAGACTATCCTAGGCAGCACAGGGTATGAGGCACAGGTACACCGTGGATGGGAACACCAGCCCATCACAGAGCACATGCCGCACTCTTCAGCACCCTTACAAATACTGACCACAGCTTCACTCTTCATGATCAGGCAATGAAACAGCTGCCCCTCCACTGAATCTACTGACAGACTATTCCCTACTGGCTCTGTAATCTACAGAGAAAAAATATACTGACACAAACAGTTATGATATTTTGAATAAAAAGCCAAGCAAAAGAAACTACAATAAACTAAAGCAACAATAAGAGCACAGTGAAACACCACATCAAGCCTCGGTAAGGCTGTTGTTGTATTTTACACCTTAAAAACAAGGCCTCAAACCATCTTGTATCTGGCAGAAAGTTACATTTTCCTTTTCGGTGATTACTTACCTAAAGTTCAGAAATACAAAACACAATGCTCCCACTTTTTGTTCCTCGCTTAAAGCATTTGCAATGACCAGTTTCTTATTATCTTCAGACAATAGATGTTACAGATGAATTGATTGCCAATATAAGACGAAATGGATGAAAAGAGAATTAAGGTCACAGAAATCAAAGAACCTCGCAATAATCCAAGATGCCTACAAGATATTAGCTGTATACAAATTCTTAACTGCAGCCAAGCAGATCGCTCTTATGAACCCAAATAACAGTCCACAAAATGACTCCACCCAACCAAGGAACAGCCCATAAAGACAGGCAAATAATGAGGCAAAGAGAAAGGTAAACCCTCCCCTCACGTGTCATCTGCACCGACCATCATGCCCTGACCTCCACCTCTTCTCCTCCCCCCAGTGAGGGATAAATAAAGACCTCAGCCATCACTCCTCATTACCATCAGCTCCTCAACGCCCCAAACTTTATACTGGGGCAAATACATTTCAAAAACAAACACATTGTCAAGGTCAAAATCACACACCCCAAAACAGACTCTAAAATACTACAAAATATGTGCATGGGTGAGCACGCACTCACAGACCTACCCACACGCCAAAACACAACATACCTCAAATCACAGGAATTCATACATACACAGAAACACACACACCCTAACACACAGGAGAAAGACCACAAACCCACCATAAAATGGCTATAAACCTATAATACTTTGACATTTATCTAGAAAAATCAACACAAGAACTTCAGATCCAGGGCCGTGTAGATGAATCCACCACTAGGCTTTGAAACAAACCCTAATGACCCTGAATGTGAGGTTCACATGGAAGTAGGATGTGCAGCATTTTATCAATGTCTCTTTCAGGAAGAGAGAAACAAGTGCTTGTGTCCTATTAGTCTGAGCTAACTTAAGTTAAGCGAGCACCTCGTGAAGTCTAATCTTGTAATGGATCTAATCTGGACCCTTCTCATTCTCTCTCCACAGTCATGATTTTTTTTTGCATTGCGAGCAAACTACTGCTCCTGATGTTCCTCCCTAATAGATTACCTTCTTCATATTGCCTAGAAGTTGTACAGTGGTTAAGGACATGGACATGTAACCAAAGCTTACTTTCATGTCCCAGTAGGCTCTTTGAGGAAGATGTTTAATCTGCACCGTTCCGGTATAAAAGGGTGAAACTGTACATTATTATAGATTAACGGTTTCAGCTAAGCAAAGGGATGCAACATTCACCTTTCAATTGTTTTGTTTTCTGGCACTTTGCTCATTGAATTTCAGCAGCAGTGCAGTAGATGACATAGAGACCCTGGGGCCTACTCACTGAGTTGAAGCTGGCTCAGGCGTGCCTGCAGGTCACCCAGCACCTGTTTATAGTGGTCGGTCAATGCTTTGATGTCGGCATCGAAGAACACCGGAGCCTCCTCTTTCTCCTGTAGGTCCTTCACCTGCTCCTTTAACTGATTCACCTGCGGCTGCAGGGCGGACAAACGAGCTACCTCATCCTTGGGAGCACAAGAAGGCAAGAGAGAAGAGGGGAGGGGAGGAGGAAGTTGCAGAGAGAGAGAACACAGAAAAGTAACATGAGAGCATTCATTACGGTAGGAGAAAAACAAAGCCAACACCGACAAACAAATTTCAATCTAGAAAAACAACCTATTGCCTAAAGAGGCAACGAGGTGTAAAGTTCACTCACAGAGAAAGATATTAGTTAATGATATGATCCAATTGGTGTATAGAACATATAAACAGGCATTTCCAAGAGCTGCCTAACTCGAGAGACTTTCCAAAATTAAGTGTCTTTGCCCAAACTTTCCAGGTCTGACCTACACCTAAAAGCCGTCTTATCTTTTTTGAGAAGGACAAGAGCTATTGTTCGGTTAATTGGTCCAGAGGGATGGAATTATCAATACCATCCCCACTGTCTGGTAATCATGGTTAATAGGAAAAAGGAGAGTAAAAGCGTGAGTCGGTGTGCCTTCTTATCAGCATGTGGGCCTTTCTTCGCCATTGTTTAATTAGCTTAATTTCCAATTTGATTAGAGTTTGTGAATCTACTCACACAAAACTGAAACTATTATACCTTTGCCTTAACTGTTTTTTAGGCTGAATATTTCCCTCCAAAACACCCACCAGTACAGGCTTTATTTATTTTATAGTGCAATTAGGACACTGGGCAAGAAGAGTTTTGGTTTTATTCTTCTTCGTCAGTCTGCAAAAAGTCTCCTTATCACAAAATATTAACCCGACAATGAAATATCTTAATGTTAATCACTCCCAGGATACAAATATTGAACAGTTTCTGCATAATATACCAGTCACCCTGTCCTGACCTGTTTAAATTTCTTAATCATGATCAATATGCATAAAACTTTGTTAAACTGAGAATGTCACATACATCATTCATTTTAAATCTCCAGATTGCAGCTTTAGGGCATTCAGCTACACTTTTACAGCTCTCCCATGCCCAACATCTGTTCCATTTACCACTGAGACAACCCCAGGCTTTCAAAAGCTTAATGACATACATAAAACTCTATAGAAAATGTACCAGTATAGCGATGCCCAGGCACATGTAGTAACAAATCCATGACAGACAATGATGCGGACAGACACACAGACAGTATAGCAGAATCCTGACAGAGCACCTCTCACCTTGCAGCGATCCACCTGAATCCTTAAGGGCTCCAGCTCAGATGCAGGGGGCTGCTGCACCTTCAGCCAGTTCTCAGCGGTAACAACAGCCTGCTCCAGTTGCTGGAACTGGTTGTAGAAGGCCAGCACCTTGGTCTGGTAGGCCAGCCATGCCAGCCTCTCGTCCAGCAGCGCACAGAACTCCACCCAGCGGCTGTTCAGCTGGTCTGCAGCCTGCTTGATATCATCCGCTTTCAGGCCCTCTACAGGGAACAACTCAAAATAACTATACCATCCATCTTTCAATAGCAACATAAGGACCAGTAGGTGATATAGGAAATGTCACAGCAAGTAAACCAAGAAAGAATACATAGAGTATATGGACTGACTTTCTGAAAGAAATAAAATAATTTATACATAATGGCATAAAACAGATTTGGTGATACTGAAGGACACAAGAAGTATTATGGGGACAACATCTGAGACTGAGACAAGGGTAACCATAGAAACGATCAGAGGACAGGCACTTGGGTTGCCATGGGTACAGAGAGGAGGTGTGTTTACCACTGGCCAGCTGATCCACCACAGCCTGTGCTGAACGAGTGGCTTCCAGCAGCTTCCTCATCTTCTCAGGCTTTTCCCGCTCTATCGCCTGGGAGGAAGAATAAAGGAGGAGGAGAAAGAGGGAAAGAGAAGGGGAGAGAGGAAGTAGAAGTACTAAAGGACTTGCATAAAATGTAACACTTGGATTGCTTTGCTGGATTGATCAATTGAGTGATTAAATAACTAATTATGACTGATTTTTTGCATTTTATATCCTTCTATACAAGTATAGCAGTGAATGTCATTTTGAATATGATAATGTCTAAAGTATAATAAATGTATGGATGTCAGTGTCAGGAATTTCTGGCATAATTATGCAGATGCTCTGGGTATAATGGTGCGTGGCTGATTGTGAAGAATAAAAAGCAGAATGAAGCACATGTATAAATGTATGAATGTATGTCTCAGACACACGAGGCAGAACGATGCAGGTGTGTGGTTGTGGGGCAGCGTGGGGCGGGGATTACCAGCACTTTCTCCTGTAACTCAGACACACTGCCCTCTTTGCGTGAGAACGAGAACTCGGGGCTCTGCAGAATGGCCTCGGACCTCGTCATGAAACTGTGCAGCTCCGTGAAGTCGACATCGAACCTGGATGTGGGGGGTAACAACACAGGACTTGTTTAAATGAACTCACTGGCTCCTGCAGTGAGTCCATTTAAGATCATCATATTTCATCAGCCCAAGCAATATGTATACAACACAGTGCTTTTTTATCAGACCTTGATAATCTTATAATAGTGGTGGCTTCAATAATTTTTTCTGCTGCAAAAAAACAAATGTAAGGCAATGCCAACCCCCCCACATCATGCACATGTGAGTCCTGATAATGCGCTTGATCTTTCGTGCCCCTGTGCTCAGTTTCAGACTTGTTAACTCCCCCACCTGGCACTAATAGATTCTCCTCACTGCCAAGGGTGCAGCTGGCCCAGCCGGAGCCCACCTGTGGATAGGCTCACCTTTTCCGGAGCTCAGAGTCCACCACAATCTGCCTCTTCTTTTGAGGTAGTGGAGGGGCCACCTCCTCCTTTGTATGCGTCGCCACCACTTGCCCCCGAGTGGTCACTTTCGTCACGGACGACATGACCGTGGTCTTCGTCAGCTCCGTCTGTGCCGTGGTAACTGACATTGAAATCTGAAGGAGACACCAGTATGAGTTGGAGCATCTGTTGAAGTCAATTAAAAAGGAAGCAGCTTATCAAATGAAGACTCTTGGCCTCCAAGACAATGGAATGAAGGGCATTGAATGTAAGTGTGATTGCATGTACATTGCTCACATCAGGCTAGGAGTCTTCCTGTGTAAGGAATTCCATAAACAAGTAAACAGTCTAATCATCTAGAGCCACTTTAAAAACAGAAAAATCCATAGTGCACAAATCCTGTGGGTTGACCTGCGAACTGCTTTTCTCCAGCTTCTGAAGCAGGCTCTCCCAGCGCTGCGTGAGGTTCTCCAGCCGTGCCTCCAGCTTACGGGCCAGGTCTTTGTTCTTCACACTGGACAGCAGGTCCTGGCTGAGGGAGCACAGCCTGTCCATCGTCTGCCTCTTTGCCTCCAGTTCCCCCTTCACAATCTAAAAGACAAGGGGCACCAGTGAGCACATATTTACTACAGGTGAACACAACCACATCAAAGTCCCTCTATATTTCATTCATGTGCCACATTTCTCAAATACATTACATTCATTGATTGCTTCATCTATGTTATAAAAGCTCAGTAACGGCCAGGCTCTCATTCCAGCATTTCCTGTAATTCAGTTCAACGCTCCTAAAATGGCTAAATCTACCCCACACCATAAAATTTACAGCAAGCAATGTTAACCCATCAAGACCCTTCATTCCTATAAAGTTTCCCCGGGCTGACTCAAGCAATCCCCGAACTCCATCACTCACTATGGCCTCACTAATGATATAAGAGTAACCGCAGCCAGCCTCACTCACCGCAAGCTTCCTCAGACTCTCCACCATCCCACTTTGCTCCTTAAGGCCACTGCATTGAATGGAGTGGACAAACTCCTCCTTCTCAACCAGCCAGGTGTCAAATGAACACTGTGTGTGACAGACATAGAGAGAGCGGCATGGACTTCAGGGACGTCATACATCACTGCCTGAGAACTATAGGATACAGAAGAACCTAAGACAGAAACAAAGGAGATCACTATACATTTACCTCTATAGTTTCATGAAGGGACCTGAACCACAAAACAAAACCAATTATTAATCACATTTAAAAGCCATCACTGCAAATGCATTTATTCACTGAATATTCTGTTAGTAGCTAATTTTTTTCTCCCACTGAATATTAAACGCTATCTCCTTTTTTTGGCTTGCCGTGAAACAGACTCTCCAGTTGTAGATGAGGGGTGCCACAAAGCACAAATCCAGAGATTTTGACTTTGAAACAAAAATGATCTGCAAGATCTAAAAGAAACAGACAGTTGGTGGCATTTGACCTCGACTTCACAACTAACCTAGTCCACGCCAGACTGAAACCAGCATTGAATTAGTATGTTATGTACGTCCTAATGCTGATGTGCTGAAAATGATGACATATCAAATAACTCCAGGGGATTTAAGAGGAGTCTGGCACTTTAAAAATACAACACTGGCTGATGAAGACAAATGAGAATGAAATACAGATGTGAAATGCATTGAGCTAGAAGAAAAATTGATAATTTAGAAACTAAATGAAGCAAGAAAATTGTTTCTATCAGGAAAAAGTTTGTGGTCTTCACCTACATACATTTTTAGGTAGCTCCACTTATGTAAATGTAATAGCATGCACAAATTAAAATTCTCTAATACACAGATACCACTTATCATTCTTCTTCAAATATGACAAGAACCTATACTGCACTAAGAGTTTATTAAGTCACCTCAGGCACACTGAAGTACATAAGAGGCACTCTGCTTTATGCAATAGAAACTTAGGCCACACAGTCACACTAAAACCCATGAGTCTGACTAAAAGTGCCTCAGGGAAAATTAAACTGGCTGTAAATGCAAACCATGAGGCACCATGACTCTGGTTCCATTATCAGGAGGCTATAAAAAATGCATACTAATTTAGCGAGAGACATACTGAAAGATACAAGCAAAAAAAGAAAATGTGATGCATAAATCTTAAGCAGGGTTGGGTCGCATAAAAAAAAATAAATTATCACCTTGAGGACAGTATCAATTAGTTATATTTAGTCTAATAATAATAGCACAATAACTCAATCAGAATACCCATTTTAATATTTTAGGAATAAATTATTACGAATGATCTAGTATATTTACTAAATTCAATTTATATGTAACCTATGCTATTCACTTAAGAAACTAATGACTACCACAGAATAGCAGCAGGGCCCCATATTAGTTAACAGCATAAAGAATCCATGAATGTCTGGCTAATTCAATAGAGGCCAGTGCTCATATGCCTTTTCAGGGTGAGCTGTTAGAGTTTAAGAGTATACAAGGCAAGTGACGTAAGGGCAGGTTGATGCTTTTCCATATCGAACTTGAGATAATATAATATGTATCATACGCATCATATCCCAAACTAAGTAGAGACAAGTCTTCTAAGATGAGTTCACAATGGAGAAGGATGAAGTATGAAACCAAAATAGTCATTACTATCTGCTGGCAAGAGAAATTCTATAATAACAAGCATGATGATTATAATTAACAATAATTATTTTTTATAACTGTTTTTTCAAAGACTCTCAAGTATAACATCTATTTAAAATAACTAGGTATTGAGGTATTGTAGTCAGGGCAAATGCACTTAAGTCAGACTTGGTTTATACTGTTAAATCATTAATTATAATTAATTTTACAATTAAATATACATTGTACATGGAAAATGACTGCTTATGAATTTAACATCAAATAATACATACAAGATAATACTAATGAAATCTGCATCATGCATATAATGCAAAACAGACAACATATATTAAGGACAAAAAAATAATACTACAATATTCAGCCCCATGGTGACGTGTATGAAATTCCTCATTGAGACCTCAGGGTGACGCAGTTCCCAATTTGAAAACACTGGTACTTTAACACACTGAGCTTTCACAGAGTGTCAGAGGATTTCATTTGAAAAACAAATTGATTTTGTAATGGGCCATTTGTATGAGCCAGCACAGCTAATTTCTTAATGCAAGGAGTGCTACAAGGAGTGCTGAATTTTATGTTAAGGACAAGGGAACAGCTCTGAACTATGCAAATTTATTTGTGAGCGTGTATGAGAATGACATGGTAATCAGTCAAAGCAACACATGCTTTGGTTGTATTAAGCCCGGGCAGGTGGTATACAATAAATTGATGATATATTTTTTTATCTTGGATGGTTGATTTGCTACTTTCTCATAACTCTTTAAATACATTGGAGGTCACATCTCTATGATAATGTGCAAAACACTTCCAGGGTACTATAATAATCAGGAAAAACAATACGGTCAGGATTGATATACTTACTACATAAAGCCAATGGAAAGAAATGATGCCCATTAAACAGTCTTCTCCATCAGGAGGATATCCAGCAAGCAGAGCTGGAACCATATATCATGTTTCCTCCAGTGCTTCCCATTACATAGAGAATTTGATACAATCATTAAGAGATGCTCATTAAGAACCCATCAGGCAAGACTACTTAGGTAAAGGGTGTGATTACACGCCCCGCCATCAGTGTCATATAATAAAACCCCTTGCATTTAGGCCTAGGCAGAAAAAAACAAAGTAATCTGAATGCGTCAAGAGCGGCAAAACAACAGCAGTCCCTTAGCCGTGGACTTCATGAAATCCCACAGTAACGCCTCCACATTAAAACACCGGGGGAACAGGCCTTGTAAAAATTTGGGACAGTGACAATTTACTCTCATGTCACCAAACAATTTTTGGCTTTAAAATGGATACAGTGTCACCCTGTAGTCTTTAGACGAAATAAAACATAAAAGCCTTCTCATATAATGTAATGTGATTCCTGGGATCGGACGGAAAACACGACGACTTCGGGTAAACCTGTAGTCATTTTAAAGACATTACAGATAATGCACATTATTGAAGGTTCCCCCTTTGTGAGTTGACTTGCCTGTTATTCACATTTAAGTTACTTAGTTCATGCTTTCATCCAAATCCATTTACAATTTCTTACACTTTATAGTTACATATATTTACGTATATACCTAAGGCAGCAATTTGGTTTAGGTATCCTGTTCCATATTACAGAAACATCTCAGGTAATAGGCACGCATATTCCCTTATAACTTGCTGTATCCCTGCAATTCAGATGTACATGCTTTGCCCTTAGGACGACAGAACTGATACAAATCATTTGGTATCAAAACGTTGTCAGTAAACACCATTCAAGTATTTAAATGTTTTTCCGAATAATAATAATAATAATAAATGCAGTTAGAACGGCAATTTGTGTAGACGGTCAGATACAGAAAAGACCCAGATCACTGGTATTGGTGAAAGTGTCTTCATTAAAATATATATTAGGAAGGCAATAAACAAAGACAAGGCTCAGATATGTGTTAAGATGTCTAGGACGGGCACAGAAATCTTATTTTGGAAAGAAATTTAATTCTGCACTTGTGAAATCTGTCTGTATATGTCAAAGGGTGGACAGATAAAGCTTTAGCGGTTTGTCAGGAAAGGTGATAATGTGCTTTCCGAATGGTAGATGAGCACTCAGGTGGCCTCAGGAGATTTGAATTTATGTACATTTAAGATTTCTTCAATTTAGCCAGAACTGCAACAGGCTGAAGATACTGCATACTTTTTCATAGCAGAGGTAATCAACTCGGCTTTCTTTAGAAGATGAAAAATCCCTAATTTTTTGCCATTCTTCTTTTTCTTCAAAAAAATCCAGCTGTGGGATACTGCCATCAATATAAAAGAACAAGACAATCCTGTTAAGTAAGCATTCAGATTATCTTAACTATAACTGCAACTGACGAGCATATGTGAAAATCTTTCTGAAAAGCATGCAATTGCACTTCATTCACTCTCCAATCAGGGACTGGAAATAAATATATTAATGCAGGAGACAGGAAATATATACAGAGTGAGCCCAACACCCAACACCCAACTGGGTAAACAGTAACATCCACCATTCTCTAGATGGACAAGGCTGTCTGTTGGCAGCTACACACAGTCAGTTTGGAGTGTTTTGGAATTTTCTGAAATGCACTGAACAGTAAATTCTATCCATCATACTCCATTTTTTTGAGTGTTACGTCCACTTCTTCCTACTGCAAAATAACAGAAGACAAATGGGAGTGGACCAACTAAACAGAAATAAAGTGTTTCTCTATTGACTATGCGTCGATTAATTTTTACTTTCTTATTAACAAAGCAGAATTTTAGTCTGCAGCATCATTTGATCAGAAAGTTAAGGAGAGTGAGCCAGTAATTTAAATTGTGAAAGAACAAAAATACATTAAGGACACTGGCTCTCAAAATGTTTCTAAATTAGAAATGAAGGTCAGTCTATAAAGGGCAAAATAAATTAATTATGCTGCTGCAGTTAATTGTAACAGTATGGCAAATGTATTATTTATTACAATATATTTTCAGTCTGCACTGACTTTTCAACTGGAAATCTGCCTTTTGAATCATAGGATAATTTTTTTGTTTTCAATAGCTCTAACTCATGATAATGAAGGATAACATTATGAGGGATGTCATTTAGGCCTAATGGATGCTGTTTCTAGAATAAATGTGAGAAAAGCAGACTAGAAAATTAATATTTCAAAACAGTAGTGGTTTTAACAAGCATACATTGTATATGTTGTGTATTTCTTCCGCCTGGGGGGGGGGGGGGGGGGGGGGGGGGGGGGGGGGGGGCGGGGGGGGGGGGGGGGGGGGGGGGGGGGGGGGGGG
>JAODLD010000001.1:47173071-47192721 GCA_026781065.1 Mormyrops boulengeri
TAAGATGTTTTATTTCCTCCTCACAAATAACCTGAAATTGAAAGACACTTTTTTTCCTTGGGTCTCAGGAGGATATAGGAACTTCATCACATTAAAATTTCATAAGCAGTTTTATTTTAAATGTTGAAAAATGTGTTCTTTTTATGCAGGTTCTTTAGTGAAAATATTAGTGCTTACATTTACAATTGAGAGGTCAAACAGCTCCTAAAGCTACTGGAGGTTAAGGGCCTTGCTCGAAGGCCCAATAGTAAGATCACTCTGCCAACCCTGAGATTTGAACTGGCAGCCCTCCTGTCACAGGCACAGTACGCTAATCTTCATACCACTCTTAAACCTCACCTTAAAGCCATCTTAAAAGCCTCTTCTTAAATTCCTGAATACATTTTAAAAAGATTGAGAAATAACACTCTGCAGTATTCTTTGGTGCTCACATTCCTGTGCCCTGTCAGGCTATCTGCAGATTTATTGCATGCCAGATTCAATGGTTGTTTGATGGCTGTTTATTCTGTGGGCGGTAAAGGCACAGACATCACATGTCAGTGTGTTTTACTACGCAGCAGGCTAAGTGATTTTATGCTGTTGTGTGGACTATATCACCAAGTCAGGAGCAGCCTGTCAGCATGTTTGTGCCAGATCTGATTGTGACCGCTCCAGAGAATCATGCCACTGTTATAGAACAGTCACCCTCATCATTAGACCATCATGCCATCATTTCTGAACAGCACCATGCATCTGACCTTGCATTTACCTAAGTCAATGGCACACCTCTTACCTGCAGTTTTTCTTCCAAGGCTGCTGTGGCGCTGTCCCCATTGCTTTCATCCACTACCACCACCATGTGGGTTAACGAATTCACACGCACCTGCTCCATCTCAAGATCTTCTTGGAGAAGCTAACAGGTCAGAGAGTGACACAGTTAGAATATATAAGATACAAGAAGATTATAAGGGTAAAAGAATATTGTTACTCAAACAGGCAGGGAGATGGACAGGGAGGAACTGAGGCAACGAAGGACCCTGTACTTTATGCTCTTCAACTCGGTGCTTGATGTCCACCAGATCGGGCCCAAGTGGTTGCGCCTCCATCCGATTGATTCGCTCCTCAGTCAGCTCTAGCCAGTCCGTGAGCTGCTTGAGCTGTTGGTTCTGCAAGTCCATTAGCACCTCATGTAGCCTGAGGGAAAAGAAAAAAACAAAACAAAAAAAACAGTAAACCACTTCAAAGAATCCACCCACGCTAAACATCACAGCTTGAGAAAAAAAGCAGAGCAAACAAAGGGGCCCGAAGAGGACGGCATACAATGAACAAGACTCACAGCCAAACAGCTGCATGGGGTTGCACAGATATGCAAGACTGTTGGTTTGTCTGAAATAAACTACATCTGCGACTGCACAAAAAAATACACAAACAAACAGAACAAGACAGCCAAGGCACTCGACCCAGTCTTAAACTCATCTGCTGCAGTGTTGTATCCAGTCGTAATGGATGTAAAGGCTACTTGTGACTAAGTATGATGGCTGTGTCTTGGAGGGGCACCTGCTCTGTCTCTCCATGCTGGCCACACGCAGGTGCTCCCAGCGGGAGTTCAGCAGGTTCATCTGCTCCCGGATCTCGTTCTCCTCCTCTTCAGTCAAGCGACCCTCTGCCAGTAGCATGCTTCCCGACTGCAGCACCCTCCCTACACTCCCCTGGTGTGACGTCAGCTCCACCATGTAGCCCTACATGATGACACACACCAGGGTTACGTGTGCCTCATGACACACCCATAAAGCACAAGTGTACACATGAATGCAAGCTGTAACCTCCGCGCATAATTACTCACAGCAAATATACCCGTTACGTACGCGCAGCACGTCACACAAGTATACAGGCCAAAATATGGACAAACTCTAATTTCACCTAGAAATAATTCATTTGTAGCCTACAAGTCCATAACGATTTATAATTTGTAGTCATGAAGAAAGAACTTTAACTTTAGGGCTTTACTGTAATGGTGAATTATTTAGTCTAAATTTAAATAATAGTCTGTCATTTGATGAATGTTTTTTATCTAAATTGTGGCTTTCTGGAAAAATAAATCAATTTTATACACAGAAAGGCACATTAAAAACGTATTTACCTGGGAAATGCTCTGATTCAGAGCAATTTTTGAAGCTTTCCAGTAGCCATTAATCTAGCAGGAGATGTTAAACTAGTAAAGGCAATATTCATTTTAATACTTCACTTTCTCTGTCTTTGGTGGCTAAAAGGACTTCACTGTGTTATATTTGATATCTGTTTGTTAAGCACCTTTATAAATCTGTTTTATTCATTAGAAAGTAATAACCAATTTAGCTGAGTTATAGACGGCTGGAGACACATCTGGGAGAAAAGGAATTACAGTAACATCTGTGACATTACCATCGTTCTTAGCTTAAAATACGACTTGCTTAGCCCTTTTCCTTTCGACTGACAGTGCCATTCAGAGTACCTCTCTCCCAAACAAAAGAAAACTTCTTTTTTAATAGCACTACTTTTGATTATTATCACTTAAATTTACACTTACATTACTTATTTACTAATCATTTTATTACTGTTTATTTATTGTTTATACATATATTTTCTAATTGAACATGCAAATCTGAAATCTATAAATTGTGCATATTATCTATAAATATACTGTACATCATACAAGGGTGGCATAGAGGTACAGTGGTTAGCACTGTTACCTCTATCACTAGGGTTTGAACCACTGACAGGGCTCCGTGTGTGGAATTTGCATGCTCTCCCCATGGAGTTTCCTCTTGGTACTCCAGTTTCCCCCCACAGTCCAAAAACATGGTGAGGTTAATTGGAGTTACCAAATTATCCATAGGTGTGAATGGTGTGTCAGTGTGCCATGTGATGGGTTGGCGCCCCATCCTGGGTTGCTTCCTGCCTTGTGCTCGGAGACTCGGTACCCCCTTGCAACCCTTAATAGGACAAGTGGTTTCAGAAAATGGATGGATATACACAGTGTTGGGCATTTCAGGTACAAATCCAGACCAATCATCTGAGCATGAAGAGTAACAGTCACATAATACTCACCTGATTGGTAGCAACAAAATCATGGTCTGGATTTGTAGCTTCTGGACCAGAAATGCCCAAAACTGGATATACATCATACAAAACACTCATTTTTTTTGACTCCACATAACCTTTGTTTGTTGTATATATGTATATATTAATTGCTATAGAATGACTGTCAGTTACAAAAATTTGCAGTTCATTATAGTTCAATTTAGACAAATCACTGAATGCAAGGAATGCTTCAACATGTGCCATGAACAAGGTTTCCCTTAGCTACAGAAATTCTGCTGTGATGTCTGGCAGTAAAAAACAACAAAAAAACAACAGATTATTGGTCCCATTTCCAAAATATGTGGAGAAAAATTGCAGAATTATTGCTGTATGTTTGCAGAATGTCTTAACATACCGTAATTAGAAAAGATATGTCATACATAAAATATATCTGAAATAAAATAGCTAGTAGACTGGTAAATTATTACGCATTGGTAACTCTTAAAACTTTAATAATCAATTAAATAAATGCATGAAAACCATTCTTCAAAATCTTAATCCCTGTGCCCCTTGATTATTATTAGTGCACAAAGAGGATTAATGGAACCACTGATGAAGGAATGATGATCTTCTACTACTCCTCTTTAAGAACTTGAGCAAAACTTACAATCAATTAATGCTACTGAAACTGATAATCCTCCGTACTATTAACGTTAAATATTGCAAAACTGTATACCTGTATTAGTGTAGATAAGAACATGCTTTAGAAAAAGGTTAATACCGGCTGTCAGGAAACTATGAATCAAGCCAATATTATGCCATCTCTGAGAATTACAATGCAATGTGACTGTATTCGCATGTTTGCGCTTGTGCTCAGTTAATAATGGAAAGTGTGTTCTCTAGAAATTATCAAAAGATCAATTTTGAATTTTAAAAGGGCAATAAGAACATTTACCATCCATCTATCTTCCATAACGCTTAAATAGGATCACGGTGAATATCAACATTTTACTTGCACTAAGACTGTTCTAAAAACATATGAAAAACCTAAATACACTCAACATAACATATTTGTCAAGTATTACTGTTTATTGGCTAATATTACTTTCAATGCTACATCTGTATAAGCAATAGAGCAATTTTATAGCACTGGTAAGAAGTTCAAGCCAATGACCTTTATCTGTTATATCATGTACTGTTTCCATCTTCGACATCACTTTCAAAAATGTCAGGAGTTAATGCAAACATATTAAAATATTAAACATACTGAGGTACATTACAAGGTATGAAATTAATAAAGCATACATTGTGATGCCTCTCTATGTTCCTGCATCCACAGGAACTTCCTTAAAATAGTTACTTTAATCTCTTGTACTTTTTCTTGCATTAATACATAAAAATCAACACAGAATGAAAGTAATGCGACACCACAGCTTACGAAACATAAAAGACTTTAATAATAACTAATAAGGACAATTTAGTCCTTATTGGAGTCTGCCAGTCAGGATTCATAAGATTTTGCGGCGCATTAAATCCTTGCAAATCCTTCTTCCATTTCTTGAAGTTTAAAATAAAATAAAACAATAGTTACTCTTCAAATGAGCTTCACTTCTGTGCTGTGAGTCTGCTACAATCATCATCAATGTAATTCATCATCAGTTTCCTCTGAAAACTGTCACCTAGTCATAGTGCAGTGTGCCAGCCTTAGTATAGCCCTGATTACTCTTTAATACATCCCGTTTAACACACTGCCAGCAGTTTAACTCCACCTCATGACTGAGCCCATCAAAGTACTACAAACCATAAAGATCCGTCTCGCTGTTTATTATGAATATTTCTGTGCCGTGTGCAGTCTTACAATTAAGGTTGGCGTACTGAAGAAGGGGCATTGCACTACTGTGCCCGTTTCTGATTACACACACCGGTCAGATCTCAGAGCGATATCAGATCAGAGGTCATTCTTAAACTAAACACAATGAAACCCTTTAAATGTTTGGGGAAAAAGTTTTGTTTCACATCCTTGCCATTGGTAGGAAAGATGCCTTTGGTTAGACAACACTGTATAGAATATAGGTGTGGTGTGAATGTGGAATACTCAAGATACAGAATTAATACTCAAGATATTAGGAATTCATTACATTGTAAATTGTTATATACTGTGCACAGGGTGAAGTGGGACAAAAGATAAACTGGGACACTTATATTTTTGATACTCTATATCTTTACCCCTCTGTGGCCTATTAACTTAAGCTCAGTTCTTGAGCTTTCAATTATACTTTCATATTTTAATATTTACAATTAGGATCATGTTTTTAAAGTGAGAGAGAAAGCGAAATTTTAAAAATTACCTATATCTACCCTGTAGTTATTTCACCTCTGTCAAGGTGCAGACCAGTGTAACTCCCCTCATTGTGATTTTCCTTTGATGTGCCATACAAAATCGCACAAAAATGGCAAGTGTACAAAAATTACGAAGGAGTCAGTGAAACAAACCAGAGTGTAAGATCCTTGTCACTTCCGCTGCATGACATGTAGCAAAGAAAATGTTCTACTTCCTGATTTTTACACAGTCATCTGTCCATTTGCTGGTTAATTATCCTAAGGCACACTAGCAGATGGAGTGCAACAACACTTCCTTTTCTCTGCCACTGTACATTACATTCATTGTTCACTGGTAATGAAGAAGGACTGATACTCATTTAAAGCTCATAGATATAGGATCACTGTATTGTGTTTCATTCCATAATTCAAAGCATCACTGCTCATGTGTATGACCTGCACATTTCAGTTTTAAAGTGTGGGTGTGTCTCACACTGTGGGTCTGTGTAATTGTAAGATGGACTAGCAATCCATCCAGAGCGAACCCTGTACTGCCCTGTTCTTCCAGTGCAAACTTAATTGGATAAGCTACCATAGACAATGGATCCAGATCATTGTTCTATAGCCACAGTCTGGCTATGTTACTATTGCTGACTCTAAGCCAAATAAGGGAAAGTTAGTTGCAAGTGTATAATTAGTTTATTGATACCCTGCCAGGAACAACGGGAAAGCAAACTAGCATGAATCATAATAAATGTACTGCAGTATACTGTAATATTTCCATAGTTGGCTTGTATTCTTCCAAACAGAATAATACACTTAAAAAAACTTATTCTGTCAAGCTGTTTTCAGTCTTCATGGTTGCTGAGTCTATATAGAGTTCTACCAACTGCAGCATGGCCAATGCAGGAAACAGTTGGATACCTCCAATTAGATGATGGACATATTGACGTATGCTCTGCAGTCAAACATTAACATTAGCAAATCGGCTGTGTACACTTGCAAAACCAACTAATAGATTAAACTCATGCAGTGAAAAAGCAATACATATTACAAGCACCATCAATCCAAGAAAATGATTTAACATTTGGTAGGACTGAGCAATAAAAAATGATGTGATAACTATCAAAAATTGTTCAACAAAAAAGTTGAAGTGGCTCTACTAAAAGTAATTAATCAAGCAAAATGCTGATAACATGAAAAATCTTGCTGCAGTTCATATAATTTATAATTTATATTTCAGTGGAAAACACTCATATGCAGCCTAATGTTCCAAACTTCGATTAAGCAGCATGTCAAATCAAAGGTTTTAAATTATACAAAAGATCTGTTACCAATCTTACAGCATCATTAAAGAGAGATATGAAAGATCTTACATGAATTGACATTTAGCCACAAAACACCAAACAGCATTAAAAAAGTGTGAGTATCATCATTGAGCACAATAACAACTGAACACATGGTGCGTTTGGATACATATGGGCACACAGAAAAGCACCATTTTTACTTGTCAAAGTATATTTGCTTTAGGGGACAGACAGCAGGGCAGGACGCCTTGCAATGAATCTTCATTTGCTTGTTATTGGGTTTACTGCACATCACAACAAGCAGGTTTTGCAAATTAAGTTTTGATGTTCCCATTTGCTAAATGAGGCAAAATAAAAGAATGAAATTTGATGTTGTTGATCTGATTTCTATCATTCACAAGTTTAATCAAAATACGGTTGTTTAGAGACATATTCACTATACTGAAAAAGGATCCCCACTTCGCAAACTCTGGTTACTCCTGTCATACACAGGACTGTACTCTTGGTGCGTGTTTAGAGATGCCCTCTTAGCAGGGAAAACCATTTCGCAGAAGGTTGGCGCTTGTTTATCTTTAAGACATATTTCCATAATTTATTAGTGCTTCTAGCGACCGCAGTTTATGGTGGGATTGTAATGTGTGTTGGTAACGTCACAGGTTTCCAAACCTATCGGCATATTTCCAGTTAAAAAGCAAATATGACTGCCCCAAGACACACAGGAGAAGAGGTGCAGTTTTGTAAAAGCTCTTCATACACTGTCGAGAGCTGTATGCCTTTTGTTCATGTACAGTTTGATCCACTTCTAGGTGGCATCTTTCTCAAGGTTTGTTCCCTGCCTTGCCTCTGCTGTTCAAAAGCTAAGCCCTCCATGCTCATAGCTTACGTGCTGAACCTACTAATTATATGTGAGCAAAACAACATGCTGGGCGTTTTTCAGACATTTGTATTGCATTTTGTATGTGCTCTTTTAAAAATGCGGTATTTGACAAAATAATGTAGACACCTTTAAATGCAGTACTGCGCACAAATGTCACAAATGCGCGGAATTACGCACAACTTCCAAAAGCCATTGGCATTATTAACATTCAATCTGGAAAGATGCTGAACAATAAAGCAAATGCCAGCTACATGCCAATAAAACACGTCTAACTAACAAGTAAAGGAATTTCTGAGCTTTCTGTATTTTGGATAGGACAAAAAGAAATGGAATTTTAGCAAGGAAATTAAAAAGGGAATTTTACAAATGTCATCTGTGAGGAGTTCAAGACAAGTCAAAAAATGTAAGTAAATGTTAAGCCATCACCCTGGAAAAAGAGATTTCCACCAGGGTGCTTGTTCATCATGTGTCAGCAGCCCTCTCCACTTTCCATAAATGAAGTTATTACCACAGTTCCTCTTTGTATATAAGGCACTTACAATCCACAATTATCTGCTGTACCTAAGATAGCTATTTCCCAAATTCTTGCAACTTTTTAAATTTATATCCCTTACTCTCAGGTTGGGGTTCTTCACTGAGGTTGTTTGGTATGATATGGAACCTTACTCATAAAATTGGAGTGTGCCCTTTAATTCTAGTATCTTTGGTATTTTGCTCTCTTAAGCCACTTGCATGCCACCTTACCTCATGGGTGTGGAATTGCTCCTTAACCACTTCCACTTGGTTGGAGATGGGGGACTGAGCCTGCAGACTGTCTTCGGCAGAAAGCAGCCAGGTGAGCACTTCCTCCAGAGCAGTCTGGTACCTTTCTAGCTGCAGGTCCCGATGGGGGTTGGGACTACTGCTTGCCTCCTCCTCTTGGCTGTCTGGAGACTGAGGAAGGGGTTCCAGTGACTCATCGACATCCGCAGTGCCTAAAAGCCTGTATTCGCTATAGCCTTCTATTAACAGACACACGTCATATTGTATTTATCATCTTACTCAAATGCCATTATGGTATACGACATCAAAGATATGCACCTGTGAAGTAAAGCGTCGCCTCTTTTGTTCAGGTGACTTGACATAAGCTGCTTGAGTGTAGGCATAACTTTTGTAGCGTGGTTTAGGAGTAGGGGAGGGGCTACGAACCCGACCCTGAGCCACATTCACTGTAATCTGGAAAAACGGGACAGGAGAGAGAGCTCAAAGTCAAAGGAAAAATGACCCCCATGTACAAAAGCAAAGACATACTGTAGGGTGCACCTGAAATCACATACTTGTTTGCTATGTAGCAGGCGAAATATAGTATGCGTAGTGAGCAATATGTCCGGATTCTCAGTATGGATTAGACAGTAGGCAAATGGTACCCGGATGACATACTACATTCTATGAAATTCCAAAGTGTGCAACTGATGGGCACTACGCTATCCCACAAGAACACTGGAGCTGCAACCAGAAACGAAGAATGTCGCTTGCTCAGAAATTTTTGTCAAGATGGTGGAGGGATTGCCGACTGTACAAATATAACTAGAAAACAATGGATAATTTGACTCCAATATTTATTTTTTTTCATTGATTTTTAACGGATGTTACCTTTCACAGGGCTCAAACTACATCATTGGTACCCATCTGGGTAAGGGAATGTGCGAAATGGTGACCACAGTATATCCAAGTGCATACAGTACGCACCACATTAACGGTCAAGTAGTAGGCTTCTAGCAAAATTCAGTACACACTGCATAAGTATGCAATTTTAGATACACTCATATATGTGCCAGAAAAGTTAATCTAAGAGCTGCTGCTCTTATTTATCAACAGTTACATTCGGTTTGTATGCTTGGCCATGTATCATTACCATTTACAGTCCTCTATAAGTATGCCATCAATCCACATACTACCATCATCCATCTTAGAACCAAAGGTGTAACATTATTCAGTGTATAGTTTCAGCTGTATAAACTATCCACTAACATCCATCTTACAATCAAAGAGCCTGTAATATCACCCACAATCTACCAACTGCATGTATTTAGTTCAGAAACAAATGTGTAACACTGTAGCTCACAAAATACTAACCCCAACCACTCTTTATCCTGTTTGGGAAAAACAAATTCAGAAGAAATTGCCAGTCTACACTGTATAAGCACTCAAAATCACACAACAGACTTCATGTACTTATTTGAATAGCTTTTCTGATTTTAGGTTCTATTGTATTTTGCATGTCTTGCTCCCATAATCTTACTGCATGTGTTACTGGTCACTCAGGGGAAACTTAGCCTAGCAGCTCTTGTACCTAAGTTACCTAAGTAGGGTTTTGGACAGCTACATGCTTGCGAGGTATTATTTACTTCACTTGTATGTCACCTTGGACAAAACGGTCCACTAATAAATAAGAAATGAGTGAAGTTATTCTACCAATAGTGTAACACCAGACAGCCTACTATGTACATTGGAAAAAATAAAATCCATTTCCTTTTTATAGGAACAGAAAGGCAGCAGCATTTCAAGTAAATGATTTTGTTCAATTCTCTTTTATCTTCATAAAAATGCCATTAAGCAGAACTAAACATTTGCAGAATGCCTTTGCAGAATCCTATAGCTCTCACACAGCATGTTTTACTGTCTGCTTGTTGTGACTGGGAGTTCCTGAGTAGCACATCTGATATGGTCGCGCCACAAGCATGGGAGCATTTAAACTGGCCAGAGTCTCTCCATCATGCCTCTCAGCTGGACCTCCCAAAGGTACTGACATGGTGCTCCCCTAGGTAGCACTACCTTTCCTGCAACATCCCTTGTGTTCTGAAGTGTCAAAGGAGGGTAGCTGACAAATTTCTAGGACTTGTGAAGGTTCTCCTCCTAAGCAACATGCTGAGCCAAGCTTTCTGCCATTGCGACTGAGAACTCAAGAGGTATGTAGCATAAATAACATAATCAGGTCGTGTGTGGGAGTGTTTAAGTGAGTGAGGGTATCTGAACTGAGACCAGCGTTAAGCACCTCCTAGGGACATGTCAGGCTATGCATTGCTGATTGCTTGCGGTGAGATAAATTTATGTAGTTTGCAGCGAGACAAACAGCCACTGGCTGACAGACTTGCTTATTGACCTGAGAGCAAAAACTGTGCCCTTGAAGGAGCTGGAGGCAGCAATTTGGATGGCTGAGTTTAAGAGATAATTAACAATGACTAAATTTGGGTAACAAATGGAGAAGGCAGAGAAAAATTCAGTAATTATGCTAAATAACAAAAAAAACAGAGAGATACTGTATGAGGCAGGAGAAAGACTATGGCAATGCCTGGAGAGGTATTAGACACATGCATTGCAAATCCCTAAGAAGAACATGGTCGGAGTTCCACAGTAACATAGTGGAGAATGCAGTGCAACCGCCATTTTTAGTCAAAGGTCATTGGAATTCTCGTATAGGAGACTGCAGAGATTATGCAACATGTCACTAATGTCTGTCTGGACTGACCTGTTGGGAAAAGCGCTGCTTGCTCTGAACATGGTCTTCCAGAGCCATTGGGGCTGGTGGAAGCCTCTCCACCTCCCGGAGAGCCTCCATGGTGACACCATGTGGCAGCACTTGGAACAGCGAGGTGACATACATCAGAATGGACTTCTTGTCAGGATGTGTTGTGGCCACATCTGAAACAGAAGACAAAGAGCTGTATTTATTTTTTTATATTTCAGAAAGTACACAAAATCAGTCACTTTAAAAAGATGGAGAACTGCGTTTAATTTGCATAATTTTCTTGATCTATACAACATATTACTTTTGCCATTCCAATAAGGCACACAAATTGTAAACACTGCATGGTTTGTGGAAAAGGAGAAGGGAGCCAAAGAGAATCAGCATGATGGTCATGTTGCTCTGTGTGCTATTTTTAACTCCCTTTTATTGCTCCTTTCTGGTGCATCAAGAACTGTAATAACCCATGGAGACAGGAAGCATTTTATTCATCATTAGTTCTGATGAGAGTCGATACACTTATGCATGTCTTCCCCTTCCTCAAACACAAATGCAATGACTCAGAAATGCACATATGAAGAGATGCACGCACTTCCCCAATATGCACTGATATGTATCTCTTAATTTTTTCCCAAAACCTCATGCGTGCACACACAGGCACATTCCATCTCCGTTTATATCTCTATTCCTTTCTCCCACACAAACATTCATCCCATTTACACAGCTGAGCAGACAGAACCACACTACCTCCTATCTTGTTATGGGAGCATCTTAGTCATCCACAGTAAGAACTGGAATGTATAGTGTACTGTGAAAAATGATTTTACCTACAGGATATAAACAGACCTGGAGCACCATGCTTTTAAAAGTTACAAGTAAGAAAGTCATAGTACCAGCTCTTCTACTACATAACGGCTCAAACAGTTGCTTTCCTAAAGTAATTCCTCTGGGTATAAATCACTCCTATACTTACATGCAAACTAGTTACTTGCTTTCTGGCTAATAGAGCAAATAATTACCTTTTGTGCTCCTGCTACAGACACATTCCCGCTTCACCATGTTACAATGTCTTTCCAGCCAAGTCAACATTTGAATCTGTTCCCATGACATTCCCAACTGCATTCCTCCTTCCTTGAACACACTATACTTTGTCCCTGCGGTTAGCTGACAGCTGCCTAGCATGTTATAGTTTTCTCCCCACAGGCTGTCTCAGGACAAACTTTCAGTCCCAAACTTGTGAACTCAACACTTTCCATATAAATCTCTTCTCACTTCATGGTCATCATCACTATTTAATCCCCATGTGGTATGTATCCATTACATCCTAATTCAAAATCAATTACTAAATCAATTATTACTGTGTATTACATCAAATCTTCAACTATACTCTTCCTATAGCCTAATTCTGTCACATACTATGGCCCAACTTCAATGCCACAACCAATAACATATCCTTCATCCAACTCTTTCCATACAGCTCCAGAAGTAAAAGGGTACAAGAATAATGGGTGGCAGGAAAGTAAATGGAGGGCAGAGTAATGGATGCAGGAAGGTAAATGGAGGGCAGAGTAATGGACAGCAGGGGGGCTAAATGAGGAGCGTTGTACTTGGCAGTATCTGACTCTGGTGAATGACTCTCCTATTTTGCAGTATAAGCCTTGACACAAGACTATGAAATAAATAATGCACACTGCCTCCAGCTTTCGTTTGCAGCTGTGCCTCCACTTATTCAGCCTCTCTTCCAGAGTAACACCATTCATCATTCCATTACTTTTCACTGGGATTGTGCTGTGCCTTCCTGGTGGATGTTGACCACTATCAGTGAAGCAGTGGTTTGTCCCTGTGATCAGGAGAAGCTGCAATTGCCATCTTTCTTGGCGGTGCACTGTCATGTGTTGAATCTCCACGTAACCAAAATAAATCTCAGGGATGTGTTTACATGTTGGAGACTTGTAGGAACATCACCAGAAGCTACTGGTTGTGTATGGAAATTTGCAGATGATGGTTTTTAAAATGTTAAAATGATGAATGGGAAATTAAGAGCATTCCCCAAATAAGATTTATTTTAGTATGTGTGAAGGAGCCATGGGTCACATGGTGTATCCATGACATATCCAAGGCTTTCTTGACCCGTTAAGATTTCAATAAATTAATGAATGAATGATTTCTAGATTAAGTTTTGGAGGATAGAGGGATACACGATACAGGATCCAATATGTAGCTCACTGGCAGGTCTTAACTTAAAACTCTTGAGTCTAAATTCTACCAAACCTTTCAGAAGAAAGAGTATTTAATCTAGACTAAAAACTGAATCATGGACAGAGTGCAATTTTGAAGTAGGTTATTCCTCTATTATAAAGCTTTTAAACATATGTCTTTGTGAAAAGATTAACTTTAAACTGCTGTTGTAGATAACAAAAGCCTAACCATAGATAATAAAATCCTGGAAAATTGTTTGTGATAAGGTGCTTCTTCAGGCAACAGCACATCCTATTATACTAAGCAGCTTCCATTAAGTGGCACTGCAGCAGAAACAAAAAATACCCTGTATGTTACTGGTAACATGGAAGGAGCTGACAGTGGTATCGAGGGTTAATGTGTGGCTAAGGGTTAATTAGTGGAGAATGAACTGGCAAATGTAAACAGTTTCATTTTTGACTATTAACATAAAACCAGCAATTCAGCCATTCTGATTCTTCCATAACTTTTGACAGATGGGATTCTATGTTGAGTGCTGACCTTCATGCATAGAGCGAAGGATTCTGAGGGTCAGATATTAGTGGTTATGTGAGAGCTGCATCACTGTAATCAATCAGCTAGAGAGAGATCGGATCCATGGTGTTGTATGTCCTTTAAACTCTAAAACAGTGTAACTCAAAGTCTCAAATGCAGCAATCTCTCAATCTAATCTCAGACCAGCAGTAGTCATCCACTGTCTCTTCTGCACCACTCTGCTTCCCCTCATCTTCCTCTGTCTTATTTGTAACTTCTCCCAGCAGCATGTCTGGTCCTAGTTCCTACTCCATTGTCCTCAGTTTCTTCTTACCCTCAGGATCCAGCAGTTTTTCTATGCCCAGGTGGTCCTTGGCGGTACTGAAGGCATGGTCAAGCCTCTCGATGTCTGTCTGTTTCTGCTCCACACTGCTCCACTGAAACAGTTCTGGTCTGAGGATAACAGAATAGCTTTAATCTTATTACACTGGCCATTCAAGTGGTTTGCAACCTTGCCACACCATCCTTTAAAATGGACTTCTCATCTTACGTCACCACAAAATGTGCACTAATCTCCACTATAATATCTATATGGTCCATACTCTAATCTCAGCTGGCACATAAAACATGTAAAATACACCACAGTAATATGTAGTAATATTTTAAGAAATAGTGTGGGGAATGGGAATATACAATAGTACGTCCGGGTAGAGGGGATTATGTCATATATAAGAGTGTTTTAATGAGTATAAAACTGGTGCATCAAAGAAGTACTACATAGAGAGGAGTGAAGTGGCCCACTCAGACCAGAGTAAAGTGAGACAGCAAGGCAGGCATGAGTGGTAATGCATTATAAGACATCCTTAGTCAAAAGAGCATTAGGGTGTTGGAATCATACACGTAATACAGACGCTCCTCTACTTACAAACTTTCAACTTACGAACCTTCAGACATACGAACGAAGAGGACTGTAAGTCCAAATTGTGTCCATTGGGCTCCCGTTTCCTGTCCGCAACATCATCATAGTTCTTTGTACTTGCATATACCCCTAATATGATGTTGAATAACAACTTACGAACATGTCAAGTTATGAATGGTCATTCGGAACGTAACTCGTTCGTAAGTAGAGGAGCGTCTGTACTGTCTTATGGCAGCGCCCTGTGAGCTCTAACCTGTGGCTGTGAATAAGGGCATTGAATGCCAGGCCATCAGACCAGCTGCTGGAGAAGTTGACCACATTGACTTGCGGATAATCCCGGGTAGACTGACGTACCCAACTCAACAGAATCTTTTCACTGTTAGTTTGTTGTAGGTCAGCCATTACATCTTTCATCACATCCTTTACCTAAAGAGATTTAATAGACATACACAAATGCAAACAGCATGTAGATGATTGAGGCTTTAAAAATGTACAAACATTATTCTCTAACCTTGCAGAATTTATTTCACAATTCATACCTTTGTAGTGCGGAATGACAGCAGACTGTATACAAAACATGACGAAATTAAAAAGAGGACCTCAGTTTAAAAAATGGGTTAAAGAATATTTTTGAAGTAACAAGCTCTTCAACTGCAGACAGGATGCTTGATTTACATAGCTTGATCTTTCAGACCTGGTACCCCCATTATTTATGGAAAATTAGACGACATATTCTCAAATGAAGAGTAACGAACCTTAATTACGACTTTCTGATTGACACGTAAAAGACAAAAGAGTTCAGCACCCAGCACACATACAGTAGTCAAAACTAGTTTCTTATTTTATTTTATTTTTTTCTACTGGGGATGTACAAAGAGCATATCACTATCTAAATTACTCAGTAGTACCTTGTTTTAAAAGAGACACTAAGATGCATTAATCTTTGTAGTGCAAGCTGAAAATGTTCATAACACAGTGTACCAAAGTAATGGTTCAAAGTCTGCCAAGTTAGAAAAAATATCATTCTTTAAAATTGCATTATACTAAAAATTAGAACTGACTACTATTAAAGGCCAGTCATAAAATCAATTCAAGAATCTGGTCAAGCAACATCAAGAGAATATATGAGCTTTTAAAACATGAACCATGCAAAACCAAGAGGAGTTTGGAGCAATAGAAGGAGATAAAAGAGAAGTAAAACTAGAGGTGAAAAACAAAAAGACTACTTAATCGGGATACCTGGATGTCACTGCAGTAAGGAGCTTAGTCATGTTTCCAGGAGATACCCAAATAAATAGTTGTGGACGGATATGAACAGACACGCCAGTGATTTTTTACAAAGCACTGAATGTGGTTGCGGCTCATGAAACCCCGGGTTGGAGGTGTGAAACTGCCACTGGCTCTGTGTGTGTGGAGGGTTTGCATGTTCTCCTCAAATTCACTGAAGTTTCCTTAAGGTTCTCTGTTCTGGTCACAAAGTTAGAGTGAATTGGTGTTACAAAATTGCCCACTGTATGCAGTATTGTATACCCAACACTGATAATATCAACTGATTTATTTGCCACATTTTGTATGCTTATTAAAAAGAAGTTACAGGATTTACATGTAATATTAGTCTGTGCACCATATGGCAATTTACTGGCTGCTTTGCTAATCTTCAGATTACAGCGGGGGACTTAATAGACAAGAACCTATTTCTGAATGCTGCACAGCAGTCAACACACCATCTAAAAAAAAACAACCAATACTTAAGACACTCTTTCCACTGAACTTTCTACCTCCCTTACAGTCATATCTTTCTTTAAACTGTAACTTAAAGGTGTACAGCAGTGATTGTTAATTAGCTAGTAGTTCTCGGAGTACAAAAAATAAACCAAAAATAAAACAATAATACCCAATTCAAAGGTGAATGATAATTTGTATATAAAAATTATTTATACAATCCTTATTAAAACGTTTGCAGTTTACGTTAAAAGTCTACTCATCTACAAGTTAAAGGGCAGAAATATTTTGACATAAACTGTCAAAAACCATAAGCAGAAAAACACACAGAATCAAAATATCACTATATTTCACATATAACTCACATTATCACATTAACTCACATTATCACAGTAAACTTGACTAATGTTGCCTAAAACAATAAAGGGAATACATGAAAAATAAAGGTTCCGTTAGTGGTCACGATTTCATAAAAATCTAATAAATATTACTCGAAAAAGGTAATCTAACCAAAGTAAAAATATGATAGCAAGCTGAATGATTTTAAAATAACCATGCCATATCCATATAAAATTATTTAATATGGTTTATATTTTTGTTGTCAAGTTTGTATTGTATTGTTTTTTAATAGTAAATACAAGTGAATAAAATCTATTTTTATAAATACAGTTTCACTAACTGTCAGGTGAATTTTATTGCATGTGGCCTATTTTACTGAAATTCAAGCACCTTAGACTGTTTTTAATTAAGCTTGACCAATTTCATGTTGAGTTCTGAGAGGATTGCCATCTTAATATTTATTATGCTTGCCAGAAAATACTGCACTATGAAGTTCTGTTTTGACTTTGTAAACAATAACTAGATAGATGCACTGCTTTATCATTAGATAATTTCTTTGTTAGTCCTGAGATTGAAGAATAATCCTGTGCCACTGAGAGAATTCTTATGAGCTTCGAAGGATGATGTTTTTTTACAATTAATCTGGTTGCAACAGGATGGTATAAAAACAAGCATTGCCTTAGGCTTTATTTCTAACAATTGTTAGAACAATTAATTAATCGATCAGTCATTTTTAGTCCAGTTAAAAGAGTATTTTCTGACTTAAAGCATATTTAAAAATTAAAATCACTGCTTTCATCAGCAATCCAAATATGTCCAATTCAGGTGAATTAGTGAGTCTAAGTTTGTTTCTTACTCTCTATACTTCCTGGCATTGGCTCTGAATCACTTCAACCCTGGCTGGATAAGTAGTTATTAAAAAAATAGATAGAATGGATGGAATAGCTATTACTCTGCTCTATCTAATGGCAAATGTGGTGTCCCATGTGGCTCAGTTCTTATTAGTATGCTCTTTACACAACATTTTCTACCCCTCAGACAAATCCATTTTCATCATCATACCAGTGATTCACAGATCTATTTGTCAATAATATGACACAAAACTTTAGTGATAGAAACCATTTTAAACTGACTTTAGAGGGCATCTGATTTCCGGTTGCAGGAAAACAGCAAAGTTTTGAATGATATACTGCATTTTGTAAAATTAAAATACCATTGCAAATACATGACTCATTGTGACTGGGCTCCAGCAGTGCTTTACTATTAGACAGCTCACACTTTGCTCCAAACGGCATCCAACATCTGCTGTTTCTTCCGTTAATAATCACCTGGCAATAAGCGTCATTATAACTCATAGCAAAAATCGAAACAGGTGCAATTCTGCCAGATTTGTTCCCAATAATTCCCGGGATATTCGATGAAATCCCACATGTATTAAAATGAATGTACATCACAGGCTTGTTTTACCACACCAACAGTTCACTGTAGGATCTCAATCACAGGTGAATTTCGTGAACCTGGAATTGTCGAGCTTACACCAAATCCAGTGGCAAAGTCTTTCTTTTCTGGAACCACCTGCAACTTTTCTTAGAATAACAGACTATAAGGATTTTTACCATATCTGTACTGTATCTGCTACTTATATTGAGGTCCATGTGATTACACTGCGGTATGCCGCACAATATACAGTCAGCTCACATACTATAGACATACATTGCCATAATTACTTATTTAATATTTGCTACAGTATCCACCAAAAAATAAAAGCACAGAAAAGATTACCATGTGTCCTTCTCCAGTTACTGCAAACAAATAATTTTATTGACAGAACGTAGCTGTAGTTAATCATACATAAAACAACCAGTATCTTCCCTTGAGATGTTATTAACTGACCTGCCAATGGAGGATGATGCTCCAGATGAGGCCCAGGGTCAGTTTGTGATTGCCATCGACAATGTCGACTCCACCTATATTCACTAATTCAACCTGGGTAGAAGTAAGCACAGTTCTGTTCAGTAGTTACCATGAAGAATGTGTATAGCATCATCCCATGTATTGCAGGACTAAATGCTAGGCTGTCATTACTAACCAAAAAACTGTACCACACTAATTGGATTAAGAGCCAGCATGCATTTGTGGTGGAAGGTGGAGAATTCATTTCAATTACTATAAATGAATCTAAATTACTACCCTAAACTAGCTTCTATATTGATCATATTCCAAGTGAAACTGACCATTAGCAGACTGATAAGAGAATGTGACTCACATTGTTTTTCTGTAGGATCTGGAGCGCTCGATTGACATTGTTGAGCGAGTGAACACGAGTGAAGCCCTTTTCTTTGGCCTGCAAATAAAGAAGTTTCCTTTAGAGCAGGGGTGTCAAACTCCAGTCCTGGAGGGCCAGAGCCCTGCACAGTTTTTGGTTTGCCGTCGTTTAACACACCTGATTCAACTCCTTGTGCTAATTACAACACAGCTCTTGAGCTGAATCATTTGTTGTAAAATAGGAAAGAACTAAGTTAAACAGGCCTCCGGCCCCTCAGGACTGGAGTTTAACACCCCTGCTTTAGAGTCTTCTGCTGGAATTTTGTCAGAAAAGACGAGTTAGAGATGGGATACAGATGCTCAAAGCACACCTCCATGCATGCTAAACCAAAAAAGAAGAACACATTGTAAGGTAACTGAAAAGCTAAAGTATCACATGAGGAGTTGGCTAATTTATCTGTACTGTAGGGTAAATGTGTCACGTTTATTTACAACATACAATATACAATGCTTATGAATAAGAAAATGAAAATAACTAACTAAAACTCAATCCTGTAAAATAGTAACATTATGGTCACGAGCTATGGGTAGTGACCGAAAGAACGAGATCGCGAGTGCAAGCGGCCGAAATGAGTTTCCTCCGCAG
>JAODLD010000001.1:47192821-47242278 GCA_026781065.1 Mormyrops boulengeri
GGGCTTGTGCGTTTGCATCCGATCTTGCGTCCGCTGGCTCCCTGTGCAGCCTGACGTGGGGCGACAAAGCCCCCAGCCCACAGTGCACGTTACCAGATTACCACTAGAGTTCTTTTTTATCTCTCCCAATCCGTGCTGAAAGATGGGAGGATTCCGGTGTGTGTGGTGGGTGGGAGCAGAGGGGTATCTAGAGATTTCGGGGGGTCTTTGAGCCACCATCAGCTGCTGGCGAGAGGAGCCGGTCCGCTCAGCACGGTCAGAGAGCCCTACCCTCACTCGCTGTTTCTCGTCAGTCCTTGATTGTTACCTCAGCAGCGGTAAGCCGAGGGGGGTGGGGGGGCTCACGGATCCCAAAATCAGCCCCTTCTCTGTTTTGCCCGTCTCTGGGCCTGCATCAGTCTGTGCTACAAGCCACCAGCAGGAGTCGCCCAGGAATTCAATAAGCAATTCATAAAATCTGGAAAATAGCGTTAAAGCTTGGCAAAGGGGATTGCCGTAATGGCTTTCGGGATGTTAAATCGATTGTTAAATCCCCACAGCCGCTTTCTTCTCGCCTCTCTGCAGGTTTTCCTTCCTCCTTAAGCTCCTTCTCCATAAGTGCTCTCCCGGCAACACATGCACTCCCACAGACATTGTTTCCATAAATCCCATAAGTCTCTGGGAAAAAAAATTAAATAATAATAAAAAATAAAGTGAAAAATTCCTGCGGTTCCCAGGAATCTCGGGCCAGGGGGGGTTGTTCCGGGTGTTATCCATGATGGAGGGGCACAGAGAGACTCAGGGGGCTTAAGGGGGCCATATCCAGCATGGCAGCACCTCCCATGTGATTCCTCCCAAACAGCCACGAGCCCTTGGCTTTATGTAGCCATATGTCTTTTTAAATTTCACCCACTATGTTGTTACTGTGCCGCAGTTATGGTGCCCTTTCGCCGTTCCACCTCAGCCCTGGGCAGGAGAGACTCCCGGCTCCGCCCACCCCCCGTCCACGGAACGCAGAGGCCCCGTGCCAGGAGACCTGCCCTCCCCTCGGCCAATCGGGCGACACGGCCGTGGCCGATGCCCTCCTCCTACAAGGTCAGTGCTGCTCCGCCCCTCCCCCCCATCCTCATGTTTATGTATCTTCATGTTCATCTGATTTTTCAGTGATTTTTTAAAACTGGGAGTGGAAGCTGGGGACTGCTTGAAGAATCAATTCCATCTCCACCCATCTCCTGATTATAGGTGGGGGGGGGGGGGCAGAGGTTGGGGAGTAATTAAACGCATCACCAGAGCAGTGTTGCGTTTACAAAGAGTCACGGACCTCATTCAGTTCGTATAGATAAACGCCATCTCATTTCCTTCTAAGAGCTGGATTTTCCAGGCAGAGCGGTAGAGCGAAAATTACGAAGCATGATACAGCAGGTCCTCCTTATCGGCAGCCCGTGATTAACAGCTTCAGCCATGCTGGTGGTTTTCCGGAGACCAGGACCCGTGTGATTTGGCACAAGGGAGTTATATTTAAGCAAGCTCCGGTGGGGCGTCATGTGACTTACCAGCCGTGATGTCAGCATCGAAGACGGAGCAGATCGGCTTTTACAGATAAATCGTCCCGACGTTCGATTCCCTTGTCTTTAAGTAATGGTAGACATGTTGCACAAATAGAAATGTACTTGTTTATCAGTAGAAATAACATTTGGAGAAATGTCAGTGTCTGGGATGCAAGTCAGTTTTGGGAGAAGGCTGGAGAAAATCCATAAAAATGAATATGCTGGAGGAATAAAGTTTGTGAAAAGGGACATTGTTAGGGGACTTAAATGCTATTGGATCCAACACTCGGGACTGGCATCCCATCTAGGGTGTCTTGTGTCTTGCTTGGGCTTTTGGGGACTGTGCTGGATAAATGCCCATGGATGATGAAAAGCATGATGGACACATGACTGCTGTCTTGTCCCAGGTGTCCCGCACTTTCTGAAAGAGCTTCAGGCTCTGTGACTCTGTAATAGACAAGCGGTCATACATGTACAATGACGTGTGCATATAGCATATCTGCGTCTATGGCTTTCCACCAGGCTTCTACGGACAGATCCACAGCACGTGTCCACCGCTGTATGACAGTGCCGCTGGTCTGGCCAACCCGGCCGCTTCCTGTCACATGGCCCCAGATGCTGGCTTCCAGGACGGTCTAGCTCCCGGAGAGGTGGCTCAGTACAGTCTTGACATGTTTCAGAAGGTTCTGTCTGGAATCACAGGTAACTGGCTAATGAACCGAGGAATGTCACACCTAGAGAAGGTGCACCAAATATGAGACCCATCAACTGTGTGTGTGTCTGTGTGTATGTGTGTGTGTCTGTGTCTGTGTGTGTGGATGTCTGTGTGTGTGTCTGTGTGTGTGTTTCTGTGTGTGCGGGTGTGTGTGTGTGTGGGTGTCTGTGTTTCTGTGTGTGTCTCTCTGTATGTGTGTGGGTGTCTGTGTTTCTATGTGTGTGTGTCTGTCTGTATGTGTATCTGTGTGTGTGTGTGTGTATGTGTGTGTGTGTGTGTGTGTGTGTTTTCACGTTCACAGTGAATGACTTCCACGGGGCACCCCAGGAATTTCTGGAGGACCAGGGGCCGGCCATGGCAGAGGACCCCAGCTTCCTGCAGATCAGTGCCATGGACCGCTCCACCAGCCAGCTGTCCTGTATCTACTCCGAGGGGTAAAGCACAAGTAGGGAAGGAACGTTCTAGAACATGGTATTACAATCACACTGACTGGAAAGAGCTGAGACCACGAAGGAATGTCACATCCACACCCGAAAGAGATCATCTCCATCTGGATACGTGGAACCAGAACCAGTAGCACTAGTCAAACAAACCAATCACAGACACCCGTGTGGTCACGTGAACAAACAATCTCCACGCCCTTTACAGTCTTTCTGACTGCACCTCACTTCCTGTCAGCCGTCCACGTTTGTCTGCGACTGGTATTTGTGACTGTTATCATCTGAATCGCTACATGCCATGACATTCCCAGCAAGTCCACTGGCAAACATTTTGCAGAACATGGGTGTACAGATAGGGACACTTCAGTTAAACTCTGTTAAATGTCAGGAGAAGCAGAAATAATCTCCATGTCTGGAGGAAAGAGCAGCTCGTGTATTCATGATTGGTAATGTAAATGCTTGCTAGCTACTGGCTAGCTACACTCATCAGTATCGGTGCGTTTGACAGTAACATTGATTCCCCCAACTGAGATGGACAAAAGTATCTCATTCACAGGAGGAGAGAATGAGCGTCTGTCTCACTGCAGTAAGCAGGCACAGGCGGACTTTTTTTCCGATATCCCGGTGCTCAGAAAACATTTAGTATTCATTCTGCAGGATGGTGAAGACACCGGGCCTTCTGCTGGTATCTTTATCTTGCATTATCATTTAATATTTTAAAGAAGTGCCTTAGAATGATTTCCTATGAACTCTACATACTTCTATGGAATCTTTACTCTTGACAGCAATAACAAAATGTGCATATACCCATGATTCCCCTTTAATCTTTGTGTATGTGCCAAAGGCATTTGATTGGAAAAGTATCCCAGAAACCGTGACGCGGACCCCCTAACCTCATCCCAAATGACTCCTTCGATTGCCAAGAAATTATGAATGTTACATTTTTATGATATGATTACTGATATCAGTGATTTAGTAGTGCGGGGTGGGGGGGAATGGAGGGTATTAATTTTAAAAATGCTGCTTAAATCCCAGAAGTCAGAAATCCACTCAAGGATCTTCTCCCTCGTGATTATTTTTGTGTTTTTCTTGATGCACTGGCTATCCAGTTACAAACTCAAATACTCTGGAGTAAAAACCGGCAGAAGAAACTGTTTTCTGCTGAGCAGATGTGTATCTCATCATTAACAGGCCAGGATCTGACCGGTACAAAATGCCCAAAAAACATTCTTGCACATGAGCACGCTTTTTACGAAACCATTGCACAATAACTTAGTTTTTCTGCACTATTAATGTTTCAAAACGCCCGTTTTCTGAGTTTAAAAGGGAGAATGGCACTGGTATCATTTTTCAGCAATCTCACCACACCCCCCCACCCCCCACGATACCGGCAATTCTTGCGAAAGAACCATTTTGAAACTGGAAGAGACCGCCACCTCCTGGAAGAATGTACGAACTACACAATGCAGAAGTGATTTGAAGCGCCTTCCCGGGAAAGGATTTTAAAAAATGTGTTTACATCAAGTAGCAATGCACTGTGTCCTTCGGAGTAATTTAAGCGTTTTGTACATTTGCTTCGTTCAATATTATGCACTCAGAAGCCACTGTTGTTTCATGACCATACTGCTCTTCAGCTGGGTCAAGACCATCTGAGTCTGCAGTATGGCTTCACTGTGATGTCATCACGGTCTAAATCAACGACGGGATATTAAACTTGTTTAAAGTAGAGCATTTTAGGAATTGCGATGTTATAATGTCGGATGAATAGATTGTGTCAAGATCTACGACTACAGAAGATTTACTGTAGATTTTTCACTTAGTATTCTTTGTATTATGTCTATGAATGTTTTAGTCCTTAACATTACTATGTAGTTCTTAATTAATACACAGAGCCAATTTAAAGCCGTATCCTATGAACTGTGTGGTGGTACCCCTGTTACTGGTATCTCCAGGTCTTCAGCCCCCCTGCTTTCACTTTTCATGTGGGACTGACCTGCAGCAAAATCAGCCATGTGCCTTACTATTGGATGTGTGTAGGGTGGGGGGGTCAATCACGTGCCTCACCGATGAGGTGAAGGTTAGGTGAATCACATGTCTTATTGTAGAGGTGTGGATGGATCTGGCCACTGTGCCGCATGTGAAGAACCAGTCTGACCTGGATCTGCAAACTGATCGACCATAACTACATCCTCGGCCATCAGGCGCTTAATGTTACCATCAGCTGCTGGGTACCGAGCTTGTTGTTCCGCAGATTTACCTGGTTGTTTAAAACAAACACCAATTTCTTCCACAAACAGGATGGTCCAGGTGCATCAATTACGATAAAAAGTATGCAAATTCATAACTCCAAACGTGATGATTGATTTATTTTCATTCTTATAAAGAATATGAAGTCATTTTGTTGTATACGTGCATTGAAAATGCACAACTGATTCCCTTTATCTTTGTGAGTAGCTGTAGCAAAACAGAATCAATGTATAATTGTAATGTAACTAACTGTGGTCTATTTCTGTGTTTCCTTCCTATAAAGTTTGGTAAAGGTGCCATATGTATTTGACAGAAGTTTCGACTGCTGTCTCAAAAATGTCCTTGATTCTACCTGAATGAAAATGAAAAGCATAAATCAACTTTGTTTTATTTCACATCTTAAGTCAATTTGTATATTTTTCTATTGTTTTGTCAAGGAGAGACTAATGTTGATATATGCATGTTCTTTTACTTTTATCATAAAAAAAACTTTTGGAATCAATATTTTGTACGATTATTAAAATGACCATAAACACATTCTTACATTTAAAACCTTCTCATCATCAGTAATATGAGAGGTGAATCGGTATTATTGGCCTACATCGCTGTGTTAGGTGTGTGACATTATTTAGGCCTGTGTATTCCTTTGGAGGAAACTGACCTGACGGAGATCAAGCTGGAATCAAGGACTTAGCGATTATGTTGCTCTAGACCTCAACCAGGATGATACAATATAGGCAGTTATTTCTTGTCACAATTAGCAAGCTATTCACACTCCCACGTGGAATGTAGGACGGTGTTGTAGCCTTGAAGCGCGGCGCTGCACTCCGCTTGTCGCTCAGTCATCAGAAAAATAAAGACCCAACTTCCACAGTGTAACAGAAACGTCGTATCAAAATAAATCACAATAATAATGAAGATTGATTTAGAGCATGTAGCGTTCCAGTTTATTTTGGTTCGTTACATTTTAATAGCGATATTATACATATTGCATCTGATATTACGTGGCGAAAACAGCGTGAAGTATGAAATCATTTGCATTTCTGAATGAAAAAACATGAGCGACTGATCTTTGGATAGCTCTATGATTTTGTGGTAATGCGCGAGGGCATGCACACTTATAATTCCCCAACAAATTGAATCAGTTCTAATTATCCCTAAACATGAGTTTTGGGATATTTCAAAAATCGACATTGTTATAAAAAGTACATATCTTTCGTAAACAGCATCATAATTTAGTATTATACATTCAGCAAGATAATATGCTATGTACGGGTATAATGAAGTGTACTTCTTTGGTTTTCGGGAGCACTGAGTAAAATTTTGTTATAGGCCTGGAGGGACTACGTTTCTCGGCTGGCCTGGGAACGCCTCGGGATTCCCCCAGAGGAGCTGGGTGAAGTGGCCGGGGAGAGGGAAGTCTGGGTTTCCCTGCTGAGACTGCTGCCCCCGCGACCCGACCTCGGATAAGCGGAGGATGATGGATGGATGGATGGATGGATGGATGAATTCAGCAGCACTGATGTGTGCATGTCTCACCAGAAAGACATTTAAAATATTAATGAAATGTAACCATTACCCCAACCACGGCCGTACATTATGGGGGGGGGGGGGAATTGTAACCCAGTAATCAAAAGCAGCTAATACAACCCACTGGACCGCCTTAAATATGTGGAGACCTCAACCCCCCAATGTTCAACCCAAAGTTATGCCGTTGTCCCCAACTGATTCTAGCTGCAACACTATTCTATGAGCACCCCTGAGTATTATGGTATTTGCTCCAGTGAGCATCTTAAGGTTTGTTTAATTTCAGTTTTAAATTGTCTCTCCATATCAATATAACTGCAGTATTTTTTTCAACACAATCGATAAATATAATATATACAACTGATCCTTGTGCCTTAATTATGTAAGACATTACCTTAACTTGTTTCCACCAGTCTATTAAATAACACCTACACCTGACACAAAGAAAATAAATACCAAAACCCTACCAAGCAGAACCACTGAACAGATGGTCTATAAAATGTTTTACAAATGTTAAAGTTATAATGCTATAACACGAAGTTCTTAAACAGTCTTTAATTAATGAGGTTTAAAAGGCTTTTAAGAAATTAAGATGCCACGTCTTTTATCAGTTACAAGGTACACGTCCTCAAGGAAGTACTTTTTTCAGAATAAAACTGTACTGCTTTAACCTGATTTTGTTCATTCTCACACCTCAAACAGCAGTAGAAATTAGTATTTAACTTAATTAGGATTAACCAGTCATTCAGTTACTTATTTGTTCTGGAGCTATGAACAATGCAGCAATCTAAGTACTTAAATAATTTATCATAATTAAATATGGCACTGTATTATTGCTTTAAGGACCAAAAACGAAGACCAAAAATAACTTATAGTAACGTTCTTATAATATTACTCAGTTTTTTCATCAGTACACATACTGCTCATAGTGCTTATTCTTCCAAAAAGAATAAGAAATGTCAAGAGAGATCAATTTATGGTTAGTATTCAATGGACAGCACAATCATGCCTCAATATTTAACAAAAACTCAAATCCACAAGGGTACTAAGGACCAGGACTGAGTCAACCCTTATTGGAGGAGTAACAGCACTGCACCTGCTCACGTGTATTTGCATATAGTAGTTGTCTATAGTAGAGTCTGGTAAGCTGTGTCACTCTGCCAAGACTCAGTTACAGTATAGTTGATTGAGGATGTATTTCTCCTCAAAGTTGCATTTGAGTTCACCTGGCACTAGGTCAGGAGACACAAGACACAAATAAAATACTCACTAGTTGGTGTCCTGCCAGACCCTCCAACAGTTCCAGTAGGCGTCGTCCATCACATAGGTCAGTGAAGAGGTCATTGATTGGAGGCTTCCCAGCCTGCAAGAAAAAAGCAATACTGAAGATCAAACCCACTTCCTACTGTACAGTAAACTTTAACTTCCTTTCACTTTATATTGCATAACTATTCAGTTACTTCAAAATACCACCAATATAATTACTATATATTATGTCTACAAATGCTCAACAATTTCTCATAAACAAAGCCTGAAGCTGCTTAAGTCATAAAACACTTTTAATGAGCACAGTTCAGACGTTAGAGAAACATGGATGAAGCCCATTCAACAAAGAATATTCCAACGTTCAACGATGGGCTCAAATGTTGCTCAGGCAAAGTAGGTTCATTATTCCCACTGTTGCTCTGGCAGAGGAACTCTAATAAAGCTCTGATATAAATGACTGTGCAATTCTGCCTTTTCTTTTATGCACACCTCATTGCAATGAGCTCGGGAATGAAATACAAAACTGAATAAACGCCACAGTTAAAAAGCTTTCATCTCTTGGAATGCACGCCCCTTAGTATTTACGTGTTATATGGCCTTCACTCACAATGTGTAAGAAACATTTTTTTCCTCAGGATTACAGATAATGGCAGAGTATTTGGTCGCCTAGCAACACTGGGTCATTTCCTGATGTGTACGCATGGTGAGAGGGGTGTTGTGGTCACGTTCGCCTCGAGGTCACATTTGCCATGCGGCCACATTTTCAAACTTTCCCCAGAGTGTTATTTAGATATCATAGAGCTACATTTTAGATGCGGCATCTTAAACAAACTTTTCACACTTTTGGACCACTGGTCAAATATTGCTATTTTAAGATCATCCAGAAATATTAGTGACCCAAAGGACTTGATTGTTCTCTGTTTGTAGGTTACAGCTGCAAAAACTACCAGACAACAATATGTTCCCAGTTACTAATATACGTTCCAGGTCAGTCATCAACAATGTTTACAATCTTATAATTAAATGTTCACTTCTAGCATTAACAAAATCTGACAATATTCATCATTAAATATGCTTAACCTGACCAGCATGCTGTATGTTTTATGAGGAATATGCTTTTCATTGCATTTCCAGTGTATTTAATGTGATCTAGTATCTGGCCTATATATTCTATATGTACAATGTGTAATGTGATCTGATGTGCCCTGTTTGTTTAATGAGGAGTGTAACTTCTTGTTGGAAGAATATATGTCTATTGAGTGCTTGGCGCGGACGGTATATTCCATATGCTTCATTGAGCACTTAGAGTTTCTTTCTGCAGTCCCCTTATTGTTCTGTCAGTGCGTGAAGTTGAGTAAATGATGAATGACTGATGGATTATATGGGTTCTTTTTGTGTGTCATGTTGCTGTGAACAATGCCTCTACTCAACCCGGCACTATAGAATCAGTTGAGCAAATGAAGCCCTGAATGCTTTTGCTGCCAGACTGATTGCAACTTGATTTTCCTCCACAGAAGAGTGCTCAGTTTACACATAAATATTATCATTTGCAAATACATTTTTTGTGATTTTTTTTTGTTCTTTTTTTTGCGTTTGCAGCTACCTTGTGTAACAGCAGTAACCATTCAAACGCTATGGCCTTGTTTGTTATTCAGTCATTCATTGTTAATAAATACTGCAACATCGAGAGGCTGTGCTGGAACCACACCCAAGACCAGAAGTGCTGTCCACTAGATTGCCTTTTCACCCAATGGTGCATTTTTTAACACTTTATTTAGCTGTATTTTAAGAAAAAATGCTGTCTTACCATTTTTGTCAGTCAACAACAAAATCTATCACAGGATAAAACAAAAACAACTGGATACCGGATACCAAACAAGATTGTTCTTGAGGTAAATATTCATGCCATCTGTTCAATGACTATCACAAAAAAACATAATTCAACATTTTCACATGCCATGCTAAAGGTAAATGAATTGCTCTGAAATAAAAAAAGTCAACATAAAATAAATTAAGTATATTTAGTCAAATGCTCAAAAATGGGATGCCAGTCCATCTCTTGTCACATACTCACACACTAAGGACGATTCAGGGTCACCTAGCCGCATGTTTTTGAACTGAAGGAGGAATGCTGCACTAGCACATGGAGAAAATGAGGACAGGTATGTCAATACTGCCACACCAGTGACCCAAGTCACAGTGTTGCCTAGGATGCCCATGCCATGACATTACAGGACATACACTCTTACACACATCTCAGTGGTTAGAATAACACCATTGTACATAATACTAATACTAATACCTACAGTAATACTGACCAGCTGGACCGTCCTGGAACAGTCTACACTACACCTCAAATATCAAAATTATACATTATAGCAGCACACTAAGTCATTACTCTTCAAACAGTGTATTTCAAACTGTGTATTTACTCACATTCAGCAAACATCCTTAAATCTTTCGAAGTCATAAATCGATATTTTTTTCTGGCTTAACCACCCCCTTCAAAAACACACACACTGTTGGTACAAATATGCTTCTGTATTTATAATAAAAAGAGAATTATTGGCCAGAGTCATACCGATGGAGACAGAGTGAAAAAACACTCTCTTCCCTAAACAGTGGGGTCCGGCCTTTGCTGGCATGTGCATTGACAAAGGCCCATGGGGAGCCCTGGCGTATTGATTTCAAAGGGGAAAACGACTCACTGACACATTGAGAACTCTCAATCCAAAATAAATGGAGAAAACATGGATGTGGCTCTCAACTGTAAATAAGGGATGTGAGAGTGTAAAGCCCACTGCGACTTGAGGTGAGGAAAGGCCCGCTTCTAACGGCACACAGCCTGTGCCATCAATCAACATGCAGTACACACAATGCACGAGAGCTGTAATGCATTTGATAATGTTAAACTTAGCAGGTAATCAATCATGTTAAAGCTGAAAAATCCCCTTTCCTGGTAGAATTTAGTATGTCTGAAATCATTTCTGCTCATAGTGGGTCTCCAATTCCCTGGTTCACCCTTAATTAAGCCCCAGGAGAAGAGGGTCTGCCTACAATGCTGTGTCACTAATTGAGCTTCTCTCTGCAAAAGTGATTTTTTATTACAGATGAAGAAGGAGAATGGCAGCCGGAGAGAGCAGGAAACGCAGAAAGCAGTCCTCTGTCATTCTGCCTATCCATGTGTGTCTGAGGGAGAATGCATCTAATTGCTCAGCATCAAATATCTCAGCAATGCAGCAACAAAAAAACAAAAATGTCCTGGGAGGGAAAACAAAGAGAATTTTATGCCATGAATTTGCAGCTGAAAAAAGGAATAAGCTCTTGTCTTATACATAAGGGCCTCGTCTTCTGCAGAAGATAAGAGGTTTGTAAAGAGGGGTGGTAGTGCTAAGTAGGGAATTAGAAGAGAAGGGAGAGGGAGGGAGAGTGGAAGAGTAGAAGAGAAAAGAAAAGGAGACAGCAGAAGTATCTGGCTGACACTTAAGGGGAACGAGTAACCTGAAGATATCCGCCTTGTCACACCATCTCACTCCAGTCAGCCTGCTACTCTCAAATTCAGATTCGCCAGGAAAAAGATTTGCATTGCCAAAGCATTTGAACAAAACAGCTAAACTATTTTGCTTTTTTATAAAGCTGGGCTTATACAGTTCTAGTAATCCGAATACATGCTATAAAAATGTAATTCAATAATGTCCAAATCTGAAGTATTATTATTATGATTATTATTATTAATTTAGTTTTTTTGATTTGTTGTTGTGCTTTCTCATTCTCTACACCATTTCATGAGGTACTATTTAGACCAGCTCCATGTCAACTTCTGACATTATAAGACTAATTAATATTAGTACACGTAGTACAAATGAGTATGGTTCTCTCTGAACAACGCAGTGACTATATTGTGAGCACTCTTAATATCATTGGACATCCAGATCAGCTTTTGCCAATCAGATTCAGTACCTAGCCCAGTCCATATTAGGTGATTATTTTCTTTATCTTATTTATATTTTTATTCCCTCTCTCTCTTCCATCTCCTTTAAATTCTGTCTACCACACAGTAAGACAATCATGCCATAAACTAGGGCTGGGCAATACCATATCAATAGTATATAGCGTATGCACAATAATCACCAGTGTTCCAGATGATAGGCGAAGCATTTGGCCAGACACCACAATCTGTTAAGCAGATTAGTACTACAGCTAAAATTTTAATGAGATGCGTTTTGTGACACCCAAAAGTTCGTAATCTGTATAAACTTGCGTATCTTTATGTTTAATAAATTCCGTTAGCCACCACGTAATACTGTTTTGGTATACCATGGTTTGGTATACTTCAGTGCAGTATGTACTGTAGTGGTGTTGAAGAAAGGAACAGCTCAGCACCCACCACATCTTTTAAATGAGGAGATCTTGTGGATAAAAAAGGTAAAGACATCTGTAGTGGTAGTTTTTGCAGTTTGAAGTCTGACATGTTCATTAAACAAAATGGATATGACAAATTTATACCGATTACTAACTCTTGGGCGTCATAAAATGCCTCATTAATATTACCAAATTGTGGGCATAAATAAACGTCTATACAGTACCTAAAAGCCAGTGTCCGGCCAAATATTTTACCTGTCAACTGAAGCCTTGGTGATTGATATCCATATGATATCGCCCAGCCCTACACCCAGAGGCAAGGAGCGTGTGCTGATTACAGCATGTTCCCGCACCCACCGCCCAACAAACCACCTCAGGGATGAGAACCTAAGTGCAACCATGCAACAGGTGATACCTCAGCAACACACTAGTCCAAGTGAAACAGTGTGAGTTTTGGCTGGAGTGCCAGTCCTGTCACCAACCCCCAAATTTTCCCTTTAAGTTGGAGGACCTCCTTGTAGGGCTAGATGTAGATAAACCTCATACCCGGGACAAAGCAATTGCAGGTTAAGGGCCTTGCTCCAATGGAGTAGGATCACTCCTGGCATTCACAGGATTCAAACCTTCCGATTGCTACCACAGATCCCTAGCCTCAGAGACACCACTCCAGCCAACCAAGACTCCACCCTACACCAGCCAACAAGAAATAGCCAACACTACAAGTAATAGTTTCGATCTTAGGGACTGAGGGTAAACTAACTAAGGCATACAATATCTTCACTGACTATGAGGACTTCTCTAGTATAATGAATGGGTTTTTAGCCCTTTTCTGCATTATCTATCATAAGCCAAATATCAAAGGCAAACCCAGGATTGTATAGTCTGGTTTTATTGCACAAAACATTCAGAATGGAGGAGTTTCCTCTATAGACACAGCACATATTGTAATACGAATTCCCAATATTGTTGTGCCCCACTGATGCAGCACTCTATTGAGTTCCTGAGAACTGGGTAGATAAAAGAGCAATAGTGGAGAGTCTCTTTGTATAGCTATATAAACAGAGCTCTGAGAGGGACAAAATTCATACAGACCCCTTCATCTACTGTTTTTGAACATCTCACCAAATTAGAGTGTTTTCTTTACTTATTCATATACAATCGAATGAGCAATGTTTAATCTGCTTACTCTGTTCATAACTTTAGCCTGTTTAAATATGCCTGTTTACCCAAGACTTTTTCTAAACCCATTTTTGAGGCAGCATGGCCACAAGGGTGGCAGCAACCATTGGCTGGGCGTAGCGTTGCTAGATAGAAGCCTCAAGACTCAATAGCTGGAGGCTGATCAACTCACCCACCTGCAGCTCTCTTCAAGCCGTCAGCCCCTGCTGTTCCACCTGATATGTGCCTACAAAGGCTCCGCTGTCACAGATACACACAGCCTTGACCTGGCCCTACTCAGCTGTCAAGGCCCCACACCAAGACCTAGTACTGACCTTGAGTCGATGTCTTCCTTTGTTCTGTTTTTCTGTTGTCTTAATAAAGCATCTCACCGCTGAGTCTAAACCACCTCCTCTGACCGGTCTCTTATCTTGCCACAAAATTCTCATGGTGTGGAAACTCTGGTCCTCTTGGGCCGCAGTGTCTGCAGCACTTAGAGTTGTTCAATTAACAACTTACAGCTGTTACAACTTCAACAAAACAACACAGATGTGAGAAATGACAGAAACAGTATACCCTATGGTATCAGTGACCAGGGGTTTTACACTCTAGCTTAACAAGTTCAACAGATTGTTATCACTATTCTATGTAAGAAATTGCTCATGCCAATGACTGTTGGCCTTTAATTGCTATCTACACATGTAAATGTCGTAGACTGCTGACTGCATTTTCAACTTATCCAGGCACCATGAATTGTGTATTTCCTATAAAGCCTATCTAACAAAATACCCAAAACACAAATAAATTGCATAATGAACTTGTGCTGTTTTTCTTTTTTTAATTGGGCCACTCAGCTTCACTACTGCCCATGTCATTTCCCATTCAAGTATTTCCATCATTTAACACATGACGTCCTCCCATTCCCAAATCTCCAAAAACATTCCTTATGCATAAGCATGTGTGGGGGAAGGGGAGGTCAACGCATGTGTATGTGTATATTCTGGTGATATGTGCTGGTGTGTGTGTGTGTTTGTTCCTCCCAGATTGAAATAGTGAGCCAGTCAGCAACTCATCTCCCTTCTCCATAATTTCTTGCATTCTTATTATTAAATTCTGACACCTGTGTGGGAAGATCTAGAGCTCAATCTGGCTTCTTTATTGAAAGCAGAATATCACACTAGGTGTGAGAAAAAAAGAAAATACCTTGTCACTTTTTTTAAAGAGCAGGGAGCCTGAAAATGGCTTCTATGCATCTGTCATATCAGCCCAGATCCATCACTTTCATCTCATCCTTCTTTAGATCTGTATTCTCCATATCTTCTTCTTTCTCCCACTGCTCTCTCTAATTCTATATCCTTTCCTGCCTCTAGGAAGGCCTCTCTAAGTTCTATTAGACTTCAAGACTGAATATGTTTCTGGACAGTTCCATATGTAGTGCAAGATTATTTTTCTCTCTCTTGCTCTCTCTCACACCCTCCAGTATATCACTAGGTGAATGTATGTGGGACTTGGATCAGTGTTGAGATCACTGTGTGAAGGTGTGTCTGACCCAGGAGTTAAAGTCTAACACATCTTATTGGGACTCAGTATCACTGTTTAGCAACATTTCAGCAAACAATTAGTGAACTAAAGATAATACAATATAACCAATGTGGCATTTACTTCCTCCAATTCCAAAATATATCAATATACAGATAAAACTTTTCCCACTTAAGGGACTGTTACTGATGAAAGTTACTGATGGGCAGTAGAAGTGGGCAATATAGCAAAAATATCATATGATTTTTTTCAGGCAGGATCACAATCCACAATCTTATCACGATTCTTTCTCATGTTAGTCTTTAAGACTATTTTGTAAGTTACTAAACAGCTATTTTAATAAATATAGCCCTATAAGGTAACACAATCTAAAACAAAAACATACTCAGCATACTCTTTCAGGTATGTTCTTTTGAGGTGATTAAAGAGATTTGCTGTGGTGCCATCCGACTTGCGAACCTTATCTTAGCAAATTTGTCAAATTACTGTTAGTTGCAGTGTACTGGTTTTGGAAAATCCGAACAAGTTCCATATTACCGATGGTGAATTCATTTTAAGACCCAACTCCTGCGTGTCATCTATGCCTCTACATTGCCAAACAGGGAATGTGTTGCATGTTGTGCATTGCGTGTTGTGACAAGGTCGTGAAAAGGAGAGAAATCCAGAAAGCACAACTTGTTGTTTGCTATGACCAGTTTATTGGTGTGTCGAAAGTGATTTGGCTGACAACAACTTTAGACGTGTGTATGAGCCATAGAACTGCAACTGATAGGATGTGCACTGTAGCAGAATACTAACGATCTCTCAGTACAGGCAGATTGTGGAGACATTTTAATTGTTCATGATCTAAGATCATGAAATCACATACGCCTACAGGGTAGTGTTACATGTCAGAATGGACACGAGCTTATTTAATCATATATCAGTGCTTCTGTGTGGTCTGTTCATTAGTTGCTGTTTTCAGGAGCAGACGGTGATATGTAAACCATAATATGTATGGCCGCTGTTCGATTCTGTCACTGTCTCTGTCAGCATGGGTATGCCAGTTAGGGCATTCTGGGCTCTCCCCTTTGCTCCTCACTGACTCTGAAGCTGCTGTATTGAGCATGACTTTGTCCACCCTCGTTTGGCTATTCTTGACTCCACTGCAAACTGTTGGTCTCATCTTGTGCAAGAAGTTGCCGCTCCTGTTTTCTGGACCCGTCGGAGCTGACTATTTGACTGGATGATTCTCCAATGGGTACAGGCGACATATTGACACAGGTCTCACCTGTGGCCTCAACCCTGGAAATGTTTTCATGTTGGTCCCTGCCATGTATATATAATCAGGCACAGAACTGTTGCCTCACAATTACCGATGCTAAAGGTGATTCTGCAACAACTGCAAAAAGTAAATGGAATTACAGATGCTCCTCGACTAGCGAACAAGATATGTTCCGGACGGCCATTCGCAACTTGAAATGTTCGTAAGTCGTTATTCAACATCATTGTAAGGGTATACGCAAGTACTAAGAACTAGGATGCCAGGAGTGCACACGCTACGCTGCTGCGCGGTGGGAGTAGCGGCCAGAAGTCGTAGTAGGCGGAACTGGCGCGCAGAAAAAAAATTGATCTTGCTGACAGGAAACGGGAGCCCATAGAACACAATTTGGACTTACAGTCCTCTTCGTTCGTTTGTCTGAAAGTTCATAAGTTGAATGTTCGTAAGTAGAGGAGCGTCTGTATTTTTTAATCATTCAAAAATGGGAGAATGGGAGCTTTAGGTGTGTTCATACTGGCACACATACAGAAATGTCCCTCCTGATTTTGCCCTGCATGTCATGATGGAATCTCCTGCTTTTATTAGTTTGCTTTTGTCAGGATCTATTGGGCGATGAGGCAGAGTGAGAGAAATCCTCAGTACAACAACCAGATTCATGGTAACCATGACAACAGCACACCTTAAACCTCCAGTAATCCTCCGAAAGATTAAAGGGGGACAATTTTCTGTTCAGCTTGCTGCCACATTCTCGTATGCGTGCCCCTGCCACACAATCCCAATGTGGGGAATACTTGTTCAATAATTGCCATTTGCTGAGTCCGCAGTCTCTTGTTTTGTTTAGCTACCCATCCACCTATCCATCTTTCAATCCCTTATCCTGGTGAGGATTGCAGAGGGCCTGGAGCCTGTCTCAGGCAGCCTAGAACACAAGGCTGGGGAACACTGTGGATGAGATTCCGGAGATGTACTGACCAGCTGTATCATAATGCTCATCATCCAGCTAGCATACTTGTTCCAGTTAAAGAGGTCCACCAAAACCAACGCAATTTTTTACCAAATCTTTAGGCATCGTCTCCCATCATCTTAACATCACAAAAAACAAAACTACAAATAGCTTTCGGACACAGCTGTCAAAATCTATGGAACATCGCGTACATCGCAATAAATTAAAATAAGCCTCAAGTTAATGAGAATGGCAAGGTTGGGTTCAGGACTTTATAAATCACAACGTTGTCTGAGGTGGCAGGTTGGACATTTTACCCCTACCTCCAGCCAAGGCTGATTATTGGTCTTGATTGCTGATCGAAGAGAAAACAAGAAGCTGACTTGTACAATTACAGTGATGCAGAAGGCAAAAGAAGGCCCTGTGCTGCTTCTGACAGATCGGGGTATTGTCTGAGAACATCACGTCAAATAACCAGGGACGGGATCTAGTTCAAAATTTATGTGGGCACATTCCCAGTAATCATCATCCTATTGTGTAATATCTAACCGAGAAGAACCATTGTTTGGGGTACCTGCCTCAACAGCAGGGAAATCATTCTCAGGATTCCTTTCTAGAGATGGAAATAAATTTCCTGTGTTTGGGGACACAACTAAATTAAATAAACAATTAAATACATAAAGAATGGTTATTCTGACATTAAATGGAGAATTAATGTTGTAACCAAGATATAATAGACTCCTAGGACTTCATTATTGTGTAAAATTCAATATATATTCTTGTAAGGATGGGAGAAAGCCTTGTACATAAGGAAACAATATCTGTTAACAAAGAAAATCTGAGTCAGCATAATAATTCTTCAAGATTTTTTATTAAAAGTCAGGAGCAGCTGTGATTGGCCCGCTAATGCCCCCTATCACAGAAAGCAGGACATTTTTCTCACTTCACACTATCCGTTCCAGTTACTACAGCATTCCTTTACAAATCATCTAATATTCAGCTACTCACTGACTTTCCTCCTCTTCTCAAAAAATATTCCCCTTCTACGGTCTCCTTCTACAATACCCACATTCTCTCTTTTTTAATTCTTTATGTGAATTGTAATGTATAAGTGGTACCTGTTTTCATTGCACTATTGCATGTCTATTGTCTATTCTTTCTTTATTTGTTTGTATAACTTTAGGTGAGTAAGTATTCCAATGCACTTGTTGCACATGGCCAATAAAACACATTGAATCTTGAATCACAGCTTAATCATAACAGTCATGCCAAGTCTTAAGTGAATGTGATTTCGTTCTGTCTGTTTACATGTCACTTCCCCTTCCCATCTTCAACTATTTCTGCACTTACTCATTCTTCATCTCCAGCTACTCTATTCACATTCTGCCTTAGTCTGAGAGTGCTGTGTTCAATCTATTCCCTTCTGCTACCAATGTATTTCATGTCCTCAGATGCACCTTTAATATAGTTCTTCACCACTCACAATGATTTCTTCTTTTGCTAATCACTTGGCCATCATCGCTTCTACCTGACATTTATCATTCTCACTCGACAAGTTTGTCACCATCACTACCCAGTCTAACCCTAGAGCTACTTAATTCCCTCTGTCTCTAGCAAATCTGACTACAAAAATAATGAAAAAATGCTTGTCATAGCACCCAAGGCATATTTCCTGACATTGTTGAAGGCACAAACATAGCAGTACTCATTAAATTTTTTGAACACGCTGACACTTTTGAATGTCAGTAACAGCTACACCCATGCAGCTCACATTTACCTATAAAACCATTTCTACACTGAAACATGATGAGCCAAAGCTGTTGCCAGATCAGGTACTGATTGTCCTCTACTATCATGACATGTATGCTTAGGTTAAAAGCAAAGGTAACCTAGACCTCCAGCACTATCCTTGTTTCTGTAAATTAGACACTAAACTTAGCCCCAAGAAATTGTTTGAACTGACTGCTATTAGCAGTCAGACAGCTCTGTGTTTAGCAGAATACCTGCCCGATTTAAGCTATTGGGCACTGGAGTGCTGAGTAATCTGATGAGAGACTGCAAATCCTCATTCATATTCACAACGTAGTGGTAATGTTAAAAACCTTCTCCTGCAATAAGAGTACTTGTTAATCAATTCTGAGGCCACACTGGAAGCCCTCTACTGCATTTCAGAAGTGCACCACTACTCTGTCCTTGTTGCACATTAATTGAGTTAAACATGCTTGGTAGTGGAAATGTACTCAGAGCACACTACTGCCTTCTCCCTTCCCTGCCCACTCTGACCCTTCCTTCCCTCTTTATCATCCCTCACTCGTCATGCCATGACAACAGTGCCTTTTTCTTGACGTGGCTTGACGATGACTTGTCAGCTTGGGCTCGCCATGACAACAGTGTGGCATAGCATTTGTCACTGTTTGTTCTTTCCAGAAGAATTGAGAAACTTCAGTCTCTGCTTAATGTTTGCAAATCATAAGATATTAATCAAAAAAATAAGCTTTTTAAGAAAATTCCCTGGGAGCATGTCTTACCTTAGCAAACTGAGAGTTTATCCATTTTGTGAAAGTTTTCTTTTGAACATCTTCTCTTTCATCTGCACAAAAAAAGAATAAATTAGAATGATTTGTGTGTTCTAAAAGGGATTACAATTATTTAGTAAGACTTGATGTATTTTCCTAAGGATTTAGAAGGATTTAAACAATCAATGGTGTATTTAAATTGTCTGCCCTGTGATAGACCAGTATCCAGGCCACAGTGGCCCCTGTCTTTTGCCTTGTGCTTGCTAGAATAGGCTCTCAGCTGACAGTGACCCAGCCTTTATGGCAAATGGATAGAAGGATGGATACAAAAATGAAGTGTTTTTAAGCCAGACAGGAACACAAACTACGTCGAAGAGTCTGCTGTTTCAAACACACGGTGAATACAGTGCACTTTGATTTCCATGCTTTTCATCATTAACATTTTCCAGGCCAAAATTTTGAGTGTGAAAATTCCAGACCAGTGATAGCAGAGCAGATTGTAGTTCTCTGTATGTCTCTAGTGTGTTGAACGGAGATAATGTAGATTAGTCACAGAGAGGACACTAATCAGTGTCAGCACAGCTGCACTGTGGATCTGTTGGGCGGGGACCAAATCAAGGGAGCAGTGTGCAGTGAAAAGGGCACATACAAAGTAATACAAATATCAGACACTGAGACCAGGGAGCTCAACCTGCCAGCTCACATCACGAGCGTAGCTGAATTGATTCAGACTTAAAATATACTTAAAAGTATAATGGATGGCATACCAATCGATAATGTATATTAAACCTTTCAGCAAAAGTCGAATGCGTAAATACAGAGTACTATGGACTTGACATATAGAACTGTGTCAGCTAATCTCGCTCAAATGAGCTTCTTTTTGCTTTCAATATGAACCATGACCATCAACAATTTTGTGTTGCCATACTATACACAAAAAAGAAGCAAAAAGTGCAAGCCTGCCTGATCAAATCATATGGCAGCCCTGCTGTGGTTCATTTATATAGGGTGCAGTGCATGGATTTCTTCAGGGCAATATTTATTTGGGTAAACAAGTCAGTGAAGCAAATTCATGTAAAAAGATCAACTAATCCTGTAGTCAATCAATAAGCAGTAAGAAAAGATGCATTCAGTAAATCTGTTTCCCAGTCTCATCCTCTCTCTCATTTCTCTGTCATCTTTCCTGTGTTTACATTGTCTCTCCCATGTCTGTCTTCCCCTTCTGTGACGGAGTGGTTGCCCATACATCCTCCTTCACTTTTGGACATCATATGTTTTCTTGAATATAAATATTAAATATGAAACTAGAAGGATATTAAGAATTCTGTGATATAATTAGACAGCCATCTGAATCAGGGCATTCAGCTCACAAAGAGCCATCAGCATTTTAGATCCTTTCACCCAAGAGTGAGTGTAAGCTGCACACTGGTGGCTCAGGCTGGGAGGGACCATATCATGATACACATAATGCATACACCACATATATTTTAAGGGTATGTAGAATATCACATGGCATTCATTAACTAATTCTACAGATAAGCATTTATTACTGAGGAATTGTTCATACCCAGTCTTTATTGGCAAATCTAAATATGAAATGCCATTGATTTGAACACCCCCATATGTTTTATCTTTACCATTAAAAGGCATATTATTATTAACGAGTACCTGATAAAAAGACATTTCATCATGCTAACTGAAAAAAATAACTTAAGAAACACAAAGTTTACTATTTAAGTCAACTAGGCTTATCGTTACAATCTCCTCTGTCATGTGTGGCATCATTAACCATTATATAACAACTAACTGACATCTATTTTAAGTGCTGTAACATTTATTCTTGGTCCTGGACGATGCAATTAGCTCCTTTGGCTTTCTCGAAATCAGACATTTGCTACTTAGGAAGGCAAGAGCCCGTATCAGGTTGTATCACAGTCACACACTACTTGGCATTTCTATTGCCTTTTCTGTTTTTACACAGTACAAGAGCTGGAAAAAGGCATTGCCCTGTTTGAAAAGGGGCTTTGTGCACAACAGCTAGGCGATGTTATCATCACACTTCCGGATGTTTCCCTTTGACTGTATTTCACTATCTGGAGACTCATGGCTGCTGCTGTGCTCAGCAAGCCGCATGCCTAACCATGGCTTGGCTTTGTTTCCTTTCACAGTGCAGATAAATGATCCTTTCTAATTTGTGTTTACACCAGCTGTTACCCTTTGAGGGGAACAAAGTGTAAATTCTGTTATAGATTAAGTTTTGGGGTCATATACACTTTAATTAACAACTTGATGTCTAACCTTTTTTATATGTGTGATAATATAACGGAAGAGATAGATTTTATTTATTAAGCACACATATGCAGGCTTTTTTCTGAGATGCACATTTTTGGCTAGCTACTTATGGAAGGTAGCATTAGCATTCGCTACTTTCCACAGCTCACGCTGACTATTCAAATGCTATAGGAAGTCATCCATCCATCCATCCATCCATTTTCTGAAACCACTTATCCTATTCAGGGTGACGGGGGTCCAGAGCCTATCCTGGAGGCTACAGGCACAAGGCAGAGAACAACCCAGGATGGGGCACTAACCCATCGCAGGGCACGCTCACACACAATTCACTCACAGACACACACCTATGGGCAATCTGGTAGCTCCAATTAGCCTCAGCATGTTTTTGGTCTGTGGGGGGAAACGAGCGTACCCGGAGGAAACCACATGATGACATGGGGAGAACATGCAAACCTCACATCCATGGAACCCAGGTGGAGACTTAAACCCATGTCCCAGAGGTGTGAGGCGACTGTGCTAACCACTGCACCACCGTGTCGCCCCCTGTAGGAAGTCAATGTACTGAAAAAACTGAGACATAGATCAGATCATGTTATGTATTTCCAGTTCAGAACATTTAAAGTATTTCTAAAATGTAACACACTGAAATAAACACTAATTTTCTCACCTTTATCAAGAGATCTTAGGAAAGATTTGATCAACCAATAAGTACTGCCAAAACAGCACCCTCTCAAAACTGAATCGTAATCATGCAGAAACTGTGTTCTCCATCTATATATAAACAAGAAGACCTGTATCTAATCTGCATATAAACATCTCAGCCATCTCAACAACCACATCCATCATCCACGCAGATCACATCTTCATCCCCATCTAAACATGGAGGCTGCTATTCCATCACAGCACCTTATTCTCCGGGCACAAACCCAGCACTGCCCCCAGAGAGGGAGCTGCCAATAAGGACATACAGCCAGGAGACGATTTGCAGTTTTGATGGGGATTCAGCACAATCCAGGAAGGGGAACCAGGAAATCAATACTCTATTTAAAAGCCTGTTTCGCAGCAATATGAAGCCCGGCAACTTCCCAATGTAAAAAAGATGTTGTGTTTCAGGTCATTAAATCTCCTCTAAAACTAATCTTACTTAACTGAATATGAAACTGAAACATTAGACAGGATATTAAAGAACCCATGTTTCATTCCATTTCCGTTTTATGCAATGTCATGTTTTACATCATCTCCTAACAAACCTGAGGTTGCCGTGAAATTCAAAGTTTTATTTGCTTTTCCCTAGCATTCATTTTTAATCTGCCTTATGTGTTCCAGAGAATTCTGCTTGCTGTGTGTTCCTAAAGCAGTGAATCTCAAATCTTCCAAATTATTTTTTTTATTTTTACTCTCTTAATGACAGCAGACCTTTCTTAGTCACGAACACATGCAAGTTAGAAGTGTGTCTAAATTCCTCTTTAGTATGAGTGTCTGCGTGTGCCAGTGTGTGCGCACTGCTGTGTGATCCTCTCTAGAGCTTCCTTGCATTGGCTGCAGGTTTGCCACAACCTTGATTTCACATACAGAAACAAATTCTGAAATGCAGAAACCCCTTTTCTCAACATAACTAAATAAAATATAATCAGCTAACAGACACATTAACATGTGAGGTAGATAACTTTGGGCATCATATGACCTGTACACTTACAGAAAGCTACATGCACTGTAGACTCATGCCCAATCTGCATGAACAGAGAATGGTTTAAAAAATGCTTAGCTGGTCATTTGCACATTGACTGGGATGGATGCAGAAAAATACTCTCAATGTAGTTTTGTTGTCAAAAGAGACCAACAAGAACAAAGATAACAAGAACCACTAAAAGCAATGTTTAGAAGAGATATCGCACCATTATGGGTCTCACCTCCAGTTCCACTGATAATAACTATTACTGCAATTCACTAAGCGTGAAAACTCTTGAATTCAGCGTGTAATGTTAACAATTTGTTTTTCAAATGTGTTTTTAATGGATCTGAATGATTTACATATTTTGTTTATAAAATAAAGTATAGAAATGCCTGGTTTTGTAGGTGATGGTACTATGATTCCAGAGATATCATGGAGTAGAGTGTGAAGATTGTAATGAGTTACACATTCGTATACATAGATACTGTATATTCGTGTATTACACTGGGGCAGCTATAAACAACATGACATTGTAATAGGGGATTTACTCACAAACACATTCCCTGAAGGGGGATTTGCTAACAGCTTTACTGCAGGACTAATGCTGCCATTGCAGTTAGTTATAGGGGAAACATGGCAGTGACTGTCAATCATAGCTGGTTTAACCCACTTCCCAGTTGTTGATTTGGCTCTCATTGGGTTAAATCAGGCATTAATTTGAATTTCACAGAATGATTAAAACTAGTCATTTTATATGTCAGTAGTCAATGATATCATCATCCTGCTGCAAGCAGGTAGACTATGGTGTTGAGTGGCATTAAACACGATTAAAACTCTAAGAGAAGCACACAGTTCTCGAACACCAGTGATTCCCCTGAAATTCCGCATTTGTCTTACATCTCTTTTTGACCATTTCTCTCCCTATCCGCATAATGCCTCAACGCAAGCTTTTGAAACACGCTAAAATATTCATCAGCCTGTGTACATTTTCATGACGCTGCTCACTTATTAAAATACTGTGGGGACTCTGACTAGAGAGCTCCTTTGCTACAGAGGGCTCTCCATTAATCCCTGTCTGGAAGGGTGCTGAAAATAACCATCTTTGCAGTCTGTCTTTCCCTCTCATTTTGTTGCGAAGGTCCATAGGTCCATCCCTTCCTGTCTCCTGTCTGCATTGCAAACACGTCATAAAACACAGGAATACTTCTTCATAAAAACCCATTTTGAAGCTAATGTTTATTAGATCCACTACAGCTCTGCTCTCCTCCTGGTGCCTAAGCTATTCCAGACAGAAGTGTCGGTCTCTGCTGTCACACAGGGTCTGTCCGCTACTAAGTGGGGTCATTACACCTATTTATCAATGAAATGTAAAATGACACATATGGCCAGTCAAAGACACTCTCTCCTTTTGCCAAGAAATAGCACCACAGACACACATAGAGGCAGAGTGCTCAACTCTATAGTAGTTATGTACACAAAGAGCATCAATCTGTGAGGCAACAGACACAGGACCTAGAACTCAATACATAAACACAATGCATATACATGCATGCATACATACATACATACATACATACCTAAATACACACATACATACATGCAGTGTAAAACTAAAGTTAAAAAACTGAGCACATATACAAGCAATACCCAGGCAACGAAGCTGAGACTAAAAAAATCTATCAATAACCAAGCTACATTAAAAGCACAACATTCTGAATCCTACACAGCCAGGGTGCCATTGATTCCTTTCTGCATAAAATAGGCATGACCATATTTACATATAAAAATCCATATCTAAAGCAATAGTAATTTATTCACGCAAATTGTCAGTGTTAAATGTAGACAATTATTAACAATAACACACTGGTGAGGCCCATATTGATTCTGATGCTTACAAAATGATTCAATAAAAAGTAATAACTACATGGAGCCAAATATGATTATTGAGAGGGCCCATGCATTTTAAAGAATGAGTAATAAACAAAATGTAGACAACTCATTTTCAAACCCAAATATCTCTGTAGGGGAACGTAATATTATTTACTTTTATCACAATATTTAATTTAAAGTATCAGTCAACCACAAAAATCATAAGATGCTTGCATATCATATTGCTAGTTAACTTTTTCTGCGATGGACTGGCATCCTGTCCAGAGTGCTCGACTGTCTTGTGCCCAGCGTTGCCTAGGACAGGCTCCAGGCTCACTGAGGCCCTATACAAGATAAGTGTTTTTTTGAGTTATAAATAAAATTCTAAATATATTATCTCAAGCTCCAACCATGGCCCATGGTCATTTCACTTACATAGGTGCCAATTTTTCACTTGTCACCTCAAAACCAAGAATGACTGTTATGTGGGGTTAATAATAGAAAATGGGGTGAATGAACATAAGTGTGAGTTAGTTGCAAATCCCTCTTTCACTAATTCTGACTCGGTAAAACTATTTGCATCAAAATGATTTGGTATACTAGGTAGGTAGGGAAAACAAAGAAATTTGTACTGAAATATAGCTTGAGCTATCCCACAAAACAGTGTGCCACACAACTCTACCCAGGAGACGGTATCATCTATATAGAGATGTTAGCCCACACATAGGCATGTTCCAAATGACATAACCCCCAATATTGCTGACAATTACATTTAGTGCAGGTAGGGATCGGTGTGTACAGACGAGGCAGTGAGCAGGTGTGAACAGGTAAAACTGAAATCAGGCGTGATGGGGCGAAAGAGTGAGGAGGCATGAGAGAGTGACAGCTGAGGGAGACATGGCTGAGAGAATAAGAGAGGCAGGTGGTTCAGAAAGTGGCTCTGAGGAGGGGTGGCGTGTTGGCAATGCAGCAAAGAGGGAGAGCCAGGGCGCTTCCTAATGTATCACATCAGGGGATTATTAAAGTCTGGAAGCGGCCCTGGTGTGTCTAGAGATTAGCATACTTCTACAAAGGATGCACAGAAAATGCTATCTCCTTCAGACCCAGAGGAACTTGGGAAAAGACTTCAGGATTTCTTTTAGCCAGGTAATATAAAACCTTTGCCAGAAATAACTTGGAACACACTCAATTTCAGACCTGTTCTGGGCCCTGTGGTTGACATAAATATCTACCATTTAATATAGTATGTATCGCAGCTCCCTAGTACAGTATATATCAATGTGATTCACATTAATATATTTTTACAGTTTACACAGTTGATATCTCTAACATGGCAGGTATCTTTCCTTGTCCAGCATTGTACAATAGCATTACTTGATCTTTTCTTCCTTTTCTTTCAGCCATTCATTTTCTTAACACTGTATAAGCTTGGACAGAAACTAACATGATGGAAAGAGGATTCCTACTACTGAGCAAAAGATCCACTGAGCAGCAGAAAAGATGCACTGATGAGGATAGTGAGTGAGATGGGCCTACTGGTGGGCACAGTATGGGGTCATTGATTTCTCTCAAGTAGTGCTAGAAAGTTGCAGGGGGGAGAAGCAAAAGTACAAAGCCAATAAAAACTGCATTTACTCCACCCAGCAAATGTGATACCAAAAGGTGAGACTCAGTGCTCAGCACTCTCACAAATTAGGCATAAAGCTAACACTCCCACCCTACCAGTTGTAGCATCAACAGTTTACTGATCAGATCCAGACATCTAACAGTATACAGGAGACTTTTCCTCTTTTGGGAAACATCCAAAGAATGCTGAAGCTTCAGCGAACAAAGCAGCGCTGTCTTAGTGTGGAGCTACCAAGGCCGGTAAACAGAGCCGCGTTGTCATGACACTCCTCTCCCTGGAAGAGGCTGCAGTAATTACACTCCCTTGGTCAACTGCAACAAATGTCAAATGCAATGAATGACATAACACAGAAGAGACATGTTCATTTCAAAGTTGAACCTGCATAACTTTGTATAATTCTCAATCATAGTTTGTGATTTTTACATATATATCTTTTACTGTTTACACAGGTATTCCCCCCTTTCCATCACACGCTGATGATACACAATCTTTGTAGTCACAAAAAAACTCATCACATTATACCATGTAATATGTAATAATTAGTCCTTTTACTGACTAAGCCCTAAAAGAAAATGAGCTGCAGACATAAATAGGGCCTTCTAAAGTCTGAGTGCAGTGTTTTGTCTGACAATCCATTAAAGACATGAACACCGGCAAAGAGCGAACGCAAAGACAGAGAGCTTTCTGATTTTAAGTGGTGTAATTTGAGATCATCAGTTGATGATCATCTGAATAACATGAAGATTCCAGCTTTTAGGGCCTGCTGGTTGTTGGCTGTAGCTATACCATACGGGCTTCTTCTGCACACCGAGAAGCCCCAATACATATGTAAGCATAACATGAGGGTAATATAATGCAGTCGGACCCATAAAATGAACAGCTGTTAGCCCACAACACAACAGGGGATCATCAAGAAACCAAAAGACAACGAAACTCACATTTTTCACTTTGAGATGGAGGCAGCTTTATCCTACACTTATCAGTACAAGAAACCTTACAGACAGAAAAGTAGGTTTAGTACAGAAGTGTGAGTATGTATATGTGTGTGTGTACGTGTGTGCATCTGTGTGCAACATCTGTTCTATGTGACAACATATCATCAGCATGGAGCTTCATAATCATGATGCCATCAGTAGGATCTGAGAAGGCTCAGCTCTGCCAACCATATTGTGTTATTCCCCAGTCTTAATAACTGTATCAGTCTAGCTGTCACTTTCTGAGACCTCTCTACCCAGACGTTTTATTACACCCTGAGCTGGGGCTCATTTCATGCATATTAAAACCTTGATCGAGGACTTAAAACCTGTTTTCATAGCTGAGTACCAGACCACTAACTGGGAAAACTGTAACAAAGTGAACAATGCCCACCCACCCCCTATCTCCATCCCTGAGAAAACAGGAATTAATTTTATCACGGCTGCACTAGAATGAAGCTGGATGCAAAAAGGCTGATTAAATTTTCTGGAAACAGAACTACCAGGTTTCTACACCAGTGAAGCTGAAGCAATGTGGCCACTATGAGCTCAGAGCAGACCAGCCCACAGCTGCACATTAGAAGTCATTTTTTGCTGCAGGACACAGTGCAAGTGCACTTAACAGAGAGCACGATAAGGAACTTCTATAAAGAAGGTAATATGCTGAATAGCCAGACTTGCTACACTACTTTCTGGTTCAAAAGACAGGGGAGCACTAAATAATCCCACAAAATACTAGTCTTGCATCAAACCAAGTATGGAGTGACATCATGTTAAATATTGAGTGGGATGCATACATCCAGATTAATGGAAATGCCAGGTAAACAGTAGTTAGTTAGACTACCTGTATGCACACTCAGTGCTTTCCTGATTTTATTATATGAATGAAATGACTCAGAAGCAATGTAACGATCCATTATGTCACATAAAACATTTGTTTTGTTCAGTGATTTACTAGATAATAATAAATTTCCTAATACAGGGAGCCTTTTTAATATGCACTTTTGATTACTTTATTCCAAACATTAATCTCAATGCTAAAACTACAGATTTAAAGCAATCTGAGCTACAATTTACTTAAACATCTCAGAAGCTTAATTACACTCAAAATAACAGCCAAATTAGTGGCACAAATTTTATTATAACCATATGTCTGTTTTATCATAAATCATATTTCATTTTAACTGCATTCCTTTTTAAGTAAAAAGCTGCTCATGATGGTGAAGACATAAACCATCTATGCAGGAAACATCATAAACTACAACTACCGTAACTGATGCTCCAGACACACAGAAGCAACAGTACCCACGAATAAACAATAAAAATAAACAATATCATTTTGAAGAGAATCTAAAGCTAATCTGTACTCTGACCTCTCCCCAGATTCACAATAAAAGGGAGGAAAGGGGAATGTTGCAATGTTGCTATTCCATGGCTTGGTGAAATGTATTTCTCTTATTGAGGTTTCGATACCAGAACAGACATACAGCTGCCAAACACAAATTACAGTAACTATCTGTGACAAGGAGATGAGAAGCAAAAAATACTTTCTGAAATGTTGTAACAGTCTAGATCTACATAATAAAAACTCTGGTGTAACACAAGTGAAAATAAACAAAAAGAGTGTCCCCTGTGACCTCAGTACAGCTGGTCATGTGGACAGACACTCTCTTCGGTTTTGGAGCACTCAGCTAACCTCTGTGTTAGCTCATGGCAGAATCCTATACTTTATTTCAATCTGTCTGTATATAAACATGACAAAGCTACAAAAGAACCATTGAAAATATCCAAAAATAACACAAAATTTGAAGCAAAAAGAGAGATAAACTGAAACTAATATGTACTTTTACAATACTGTATGAGTAGATTTTTGGCATATAACTTACAGAACTTTATTATGAGAGGCGTCAGGTCCATGTCAAAAGGATCCCTTGTTCTTACGCATTCTGACAGCAGGTGGCATCATGGTTGTATAACGCTTGCACAGCTCATTCAAGTCCCAAGATGGGGCTCTGCTATAGCACCCTTGAACAAGGTACTTAACCTCAATGGCTGCAATAACATATTTAGCTGTGAAAATAGGTAATTGTATGCTGCTTTGGATAAAATCATCAGCCAAGCAACTAAATATAAGTGTTTGTTCTCATGGAAGGTACTTAACCTAAATTGATTCAGTTATATATAGCTGACTGTTTAAAAAGGTGAAAGTCGTAAGACATAAGTGGTTGTGAATAAAAGTGTCTGTTAAGCAGCTGAATAATTTAGTGCTACATTCATGTCTAAGATAAAAAGCACATTCTGAAAAAAAATCTAAACTGAAGTGAATAAAAAAAGTTTTGTAGTGTTTGAATTTACTCCTCATAAAATGTTAAAATCCTTGCTGTTTCTTCTGTAGGTTGCACAGTCACAATCATGTACCTTGATGATTTCTTGTTCACGACCAGGATGGTCTGTTGTTAAACCTTTGAGCATGGTACTCAACCTCAACTGCTCCAGTAAAACACTCCGCTGTGTAAATGGACAACATTGTAAGTCCTTTTTCATAGAAGTGTCAGCTAAGCAACAGAATAATAATACAAGTAAAAGACACTCTCAATACATGACCCAGATTGCTGTAATTATGAGAGCAAGGGGCAGCAAGAGAATCTCTCTTGAAAAAACACTTTATTTTTTTGTAACTCCAGTAAGCCTCAGCATATTTTTTTTGGGGGGGGGGGATCATGCAAAGGGATTTCAGGAAGGCCAAACTAAATTCGCTTAAGGCATTAAATTTTTCATCCATCCATCCCTTCATCCATATATCCATCCATCTTCTAACTGCTTATTCTAATCAGGGTTGGTGGGGGGCCGGGAGTGTACTCGATGAAGCACAGGGCACAAGGCTGGGGTACACCCTACACGTGATGTCAGTCCATCACAAGGCACACACACACACACACACACACACACACACACACACACACACGCACACACACGCACAGACTCACTACACTTACTCACTAAACATGGTCTCATTAACAAGCTACCGTTTTGCAGAAAATTAACATAAAAGTATTTTATTCTGGCATTCTACCAGAATAAAACTCCCAGTGGAAAAAAATATATTAAAAACATCAGTTTTATGTCAGTATAGTGTGATGAACATTCACAGCTATAGAGAATTATTTTGTTTCTATTGCTACACCAAAAAAGAAGAATCCTGCTAGATCATTCTCGCACAAAGAAAAAACCTAAAGTAAAGCATGCAGCACAAAATTACAACAAACAGACATGAATAATTAGCATTTGGGTATAAAAAAATTTCCCCCTCTCCTGGCATCAAAAGGCGCTTAAATCCCTGGAGCTCAGAAAAGAATCCCCTAACCCAGCTTGTTCTGAGGCTTTCTGGATTAACCCCCTATTGGAAAGGGAAACCTCAAGACGGCAGCACGCAGACATGGAAAACCAGAGTCTGCCATATAAGGATAAGACACAAACAGAATTACAGCACCTACTAGGGCAGGGAGAATCACCAATCAATGTTAAGTGTTAGGTGCCCTTTAAAGACAATACAATGAGTATAATCTGTCCTGTGCAATGTGAAAGGAATTTAAAAAATTCTTGCAAAATCATGTATTGGTTAATTTGCAATAGAGCATTACATCTTTTGATGTATGTATTTACAGAGGCCATTGCAACTATAGTTTCCTTATTTGTCTCTTTATATTATTTAACATTTAATCATTTGTTTTAAAGTTGAATTAGTAAAGAGTTGAAGAGCCTGGCGTAGCACTCCAAAAAAATCCTCTCTTGCCTTCTGTTTCCTCATTTGCACAATAAAGCCTGTTTGTTTTCCACCTCCTCTTGCCTTCTTCCTATCTGCCTCCTGAGAGTTCACCTGGTTAATACTCTGAAGTCTGCAGAGACAGTGCTATGCTACTTAAGATTGGTGTGTGTGTGTGTGTGTGTGTGTGTGTGTGTGTGGTCTAGTTATACATTACCAAGTCTCCCCACAATGTGATAAAAACCTGTTATATTGATGTTGTGGGAACAATTTTATCATTCAATGTATTACAAATTTGTAACTACAATTAAATAACTGCCAAAAGACTTGAATTTTGTTTGGTTACTTATGGTTAAGGTTAGGGCTGGGTAGGGGTTACCGTTGTCATAGTTAGCGTTAGCATTTTTCCCATAGAAATGAATGAGCAGTCCCCATAAAGACACGTCTACCCGACGTGTGTGTGTGTTATATTATATGCTCATACAGTGTATGTTGACTTGCAAAATTGGTTTTTCATTGACCATGCATTCAAGGAAATATCCTTATAAATCTCAGCATGCTTTGGATCAACCTACTGAAAGGAAGAACAATTTTATTCCTGGTAACAATGACAGAAGATCGATAATGACTGATCAAAGTGATGACAAAGGACGATGAATTACAACATTTACTGGAAATATGAAAAAAATTTGACATTTGGAAAATACCACATCTCTGTGGTTTTTAGGCACAGCTGAGCCGGAACCTTATGTACTAATACTGATGCAGTTTTGTGCACCACCATTTTTAGTGAAATCCTGTTTTTGTGTCTGATTTTACAGATTTCTCTTCCATTCAGTTAATGTGAAAAGCAAATATGGTGTTCATTGCAATGTCAGAGAGGATTATATTTAGATAGAAAGAGCACATACTCAAAATCAAATAGAGCTGCACACATTTTCTGTCTGCTCTGTATACAAGAGTAACCCCAGGCATTCAGTCATGCAGTCTGCCAGTCCACACTGTTCACTTCAGCCCCACCCAATTCCAAACAGTTTATATCAGCCTTCCTGTCTTTATTGCTGAATCTCAACCAGATCAATCTAAATGCCCTGTTCGAATGGGTCCAAGAGTCTTTGCTGCCAGTTCTTTCCATCGAAAATAGTTGCAGAAAGGCACCCATCAATTTAAATCTTTTTGGCCAACCATTGGTGCAAGATGCGCCTTTGCAGAGTTAGTTTTGCCAAAGAATCTACCTGGCCCAGACTGTACCCAACTGATTTACTCCACCATTGTGGCTCCAGCACTTCCTCAGTGTGACACGGATTAATAGACATGTAACAGAAAGACCTTCATGGGCTGGTCCTTGATAACCTCCACACCCATCAACAAACCCCTGGACTCTAGACTGATATACACATGGCTGCAAGTCAATCATTCCTCTATGGTCTGCTGGAAATGATGAAAACATGCTTCTTCAATGGAAGGAAAGACAATAAAACAACAGGGTTTTACCCTGACCACATTAATCAGATCGAAGCTTTTGACTCCCACAGAAACTGCATTCCTCCCCTGAAGACACTATGGTTCCTATGCTATGGTTCCTATCCTTGTGTTGCTATGCTACCTAGACAGCATAACGACCCGGCATAATGCCAAGAACTGAATAGATTAGTCAGTACACTTATGGGTTATTAACCTAAACATTTTTCTTAAATAAGAAATATTACTGTTGTAAGACATGAAACATTTAGAGGGTATAAAGGAGACACAACAGAATAATAACAAGCAAAATTGTATGGCAGTAGTTATCCTTCTTCAGAGGGCCTTCCCTTTAAGCATCTCCCCTTCTCTGCCAACAGCAGAAGGCAGGCTGAACATTCCTCCTCTAAATATGGGAATCCTGCCCGTGTTTGTAACAGTTTCCGTCAGAGTCAGTGCTGAAACAGGCAGCCTCAAAGGTAAGTCCTGGAAGTACCCCAGCCAAAGGAAGCCAGCACAGTGCTGTTAAGGAAGACACTCCACTACCCCCATAACCACTGCAGTTGTCAGCTGTTAAATACTTCTTCAAACCACTCTTGCCAATACTAAAAACCCAAACCCAAAAAAGGCATTGTACACCCCTGCCCATAAGCTCTTACCGATATAGTGAAGAAGCAAAGTCTTCCAAGGCAACAGATACCCTGATTCACCATGAGAAGGCCACCAATTGTCTGGCTCCTGTGCATCTGTGTCAGAAATGCACTGGATTGGCAGGCAAAAGGTTGCTCCACCTGAGCTGAGCAAGGCCGTCAGGGGAATCTACTGGGCTCTGACCTCTGTATGTGTTCAGGGTTGCAGAAGAAAGTATTAGCTTTCTCTGTGTACATTTCGAGAGTGAGGGGATTGGTTTTGTTTAAGCAGGGCTGAATGTGTAATCCTCACTGCAGGTGTGATTGCCGTGTGTGTTAAATCCCCAGGAACAAAATAAATAACATTCCATAATAACACACAAACTCCACATGCTTCCCTAAATCTCACAGACAGTATAGAACACATTCCGTCTCCAGAAGAAAATAAGTGAACATGTGTGCTAAACACAGATAGTGACAATCTTGAATTAACAGACCCAAAATCATGGATGCCATATATTTCCATCAAACAATAGGAAGAATCAGAGGAAGAATCATTCAGAGAGCAGAAGGTGCTTACTCCCTACTACACTGCTGCTATAATCACTGAACATTTTAGCTGCACACTCTTACTACAGCCACTGCACTTCACAGTACTACTATAATTACTGCTGCCTTCCCCACTTTATATTGCAACTATAATCACTGTACCCCCCTGTCCTTTACACTGTCACTATAATCATAGCCCTATTGTATACTTCACACTGCTCTTTCATTATAATCACCGCACAGTGTTGTTTAAAATGGAAATTCACTTCATTAGGCTGCCTCTGGAGAGGGCCATACTAAAGACATTCATCATGGTATTAAACCGATAAGCACTTTTTACTGTAGGTGAATGGCAAGATTGTTGAGTTGAGTCTAGTTTATGATGTTGCTCTACATACTCCCATCTCAGTATGAGTACTGTCTCCTATATACTTTCTTCCTTTACCCCATGTTTGGCCATCCCTACACTTAGAGAAAATATTAACTGAGTGTGACTTAGGAGGCTTGAACCTCATCCCCAAACCATAGATGCTGCCTGCCACACAGAAACAAGTAGGCCTAGGCCTTCCAAAAGTTTGTTCACCTATGTTAATCATAGTAATTATTGTTTCCTTCACTTCTTGTCCTCTGGCTTCTTCATTTTTACAGTATATAACCCTTACATTCATACTATACTCAAATTCTGTCTCATAATGATGCAATGTACTTGCACTATTATTAAGTCCATCTATGACACTATAAAATATGTATTGTGTTTTTGGGAAGGACGCTATATATTAACATAAACTGAGTTGAACATAATTTCTCACCAGACAAATATCAACCGCCCACTCTCAATTGAGAAATCAGGATGGAACAGCTATGCTTTTACCCCTAAGATTTTCGGTTCACCCAATCAAATCCATTTCTTCTCACAAAATATATAAAGAAACCAGCAGGAAAGTAAGGCTGATAAAAATGTGGAGGCTGGTCTTATAAGTTAGTTAGACAGGTGAGACAGTCACACAATCATTTTTCCTGGTGTCCTGCTCTGTTTTAATCACCATGGTTCACAGATCATTTCCTTTTGTGATGCATTGTACCACTGAGGTCGCCATCAATCCCGACTCCCAAGTCAGGCTCCACCCCATTAACTCTCCTCAAGACCAACAATTGGAGTATAACTCACAGGTATCCAGACCACTCAGACAGAACACCCCTGTCCTCTGTAGTAAGATCCCGAAAAAAATATGAACGGGGCCAAAGGACACTAGATCATTGGAAAAACAGGTGGCCTAATTACAGTTAAGGTCACAGAATTGGAACCTGAAAGTCATCTGATGTTGTACTTTTGAGATATTATAAATCAAACAAAAGCTTTGTCTAAGCCACAGGTGTCAAACTCCAGTCCTGGGGGGCTGGAGCCCTGCATATTTTTGGGTTTCCCCTCATTTAACACACCAGATTCAACTCTTTGTGCTAATTACCACACAGCCCTTGAGCTGAATCACTTGTGGTGGAACAGGGAAGCAACTAAGCTACACAAGGCTCCCGCCCTCCAGGACTGCAGTTTGACACCCCTGGTATAAGCAATACTACTATTGCAACCTGTCAACAACAACAAACAACAAACAACAGACAACAACAGGGGGTGACGCGGTGGTGCAGTGGTTAGCACTATCACCTCACACCTCTGGGACATGGGTTCCCCTTGTAATCATGGGGCTTTCTAGTATCCCCACCTCCCCCCCAAAAGAACATGCTGAGGCTTACTGGAGTTACAAATTGCCCATAGATGTGAATGGCGTGTGAGTGTGCCCTGCAATGGGTCAACGCCCCATCCTGGGTGATTCCCTGCCTTGCACCCATAGGCTCTGGATCCCCCACAACCTTGAATACAATAAGTGGTTTTAGAAAATGGATGGATGAATAATAATAATTCCATTTGTTTTCCAGAACTGCTTATCCAGTATTTTTATATTTCTTATACTGCTTTATATTGCTTTGATTTTTAATTTTCTTGTCTTATGTTATAATAAAAAAACCAGGAGAGACCAACCATGTCACCTTCTTTGATTCTGTTACCTCACAGCTTATTTTTGCCTCTATGACCTATGATCAAGTTGGCCTGCCCTGGAGCACATGAAAAGAGGGCCTTTGAACCCCAAACTCTGACTTGCTAGGAAAATTAGCCAGTCTAGAAGCATAGGACAAGTAGGTCAAGAGACATGTGATAGTAACAAAAAAATAGTAACAGGAAGCTCTCTGGTGACACATTGCTGAAGAAAAATTGTGACAGACAGCTGCAAACCTGGGGGAGCAAAAGGAGTGAGCTCTTTCTTAAATGGTAATGCCGGTGAAGCTAACATGAGCTCTAAACTTCATGGCAATGCCAGGGTAGTTAACATCAGCTCTGTACTCTCTGTTACTTCCAGTCAAGCTAATAAGAGCTCTATGTTCTAAGGTAATTCCAGTAATATAGGACCTCTCTGTTCCATTATTATACCAGCATAATTGATATGAGTTCTTTGTTTTGTGCACAGCTAGAATTTAAGCAAGATCCTTAGATAAAGACATTTTCCCAATGAAATACATTTTAGGAGATATAGGATATTAATATTTTGCACATATAATGTAGCACTGGTTAATAGAACCATGAATCAGAGAATTTGGAAAGGGCCTAGAGCTCTATTTTTGGGGATTCCCTTTACAGGGCAGCACAAGGAACAAAAGAGGGAAAACTGCATGATAAAATGTAGACATGAAAATACAAAAAAATCTATTTCCCATCAGGAAAGTGGGAGACAAAAGTTATACACTTTGCTGCTTGGACATTGAGGAGCAGGCGAGAAAGAATTTAGGTCTGGGACTACTGACGAAATAAATGTTGAGCCAATTCATACAAGCAATGAGTATCACAAGATTCACACTCAGAAAGAAATTGTCCCCACCCAGCTTTTCACATAACACTTTAACAGTAGTAAACAGAGTAAATAAGCAGAGTCATGGATCAAAAAACATAATAAAACACAATTCAATAAATCAATTCTCATAGATTCTAGAAGCAAGCCCAGCCAAGAAAAATTTACTTTTTTATGTGTTTAGTACAACTGATCAGGGCAGATTTCCTGTATGTACTGCTGTTCTAATTTAATACAAAGATCACTGCAACATCAGTAGGCTGTCATGAAGAGCATCATTACAGAGAAGACCACATTTTGACATAATAGCAAATCCAGAAAAGAGACCCAAAGAAGGCTTTTATTGTGAGTAAACCACATTGTGGCCAAGTGCAGAAAGTGGGCTCCTACATGCGGGAGACATGTGCAGTATGGAGATAAGATTCACTGAGAAAAAACAGCATAGAGAGGAGGCTCATCAGGAACAAAATGCACAGAAAAAAAAGTCGTTGTGTGAAAGCAGCACTGAGACCAGGGCCTTCAAGATTAAGCTACACAGTACATATTGAGACTGGTCACCCGCCTTTCAACCATTATTACCCCCTGTGCAAAATGACAGGTTTCCAACATTCTGTACATGAACAGTTGGAATGGAAGTACAGTTGTGCTCACTGGTAAGGCTGTGACTTAGTACCATTTATGGAAGCAGAGCAAAAGAGATCCGAAGGCTAAATGTGGAAGGCCACAAGTAATCAGAAACACAGATGCACAGTGGAAAGTATCAGCGTGCCAGAGATAAGAACAGTGTAACTATGTCATGGATAATTGAATTATATCAAGGCTAGGCCTAACAACCAGCTTTTCATAGTTAACAAGTAGCTTTTTCGGGTATATAGTGATGTTTTGGTCTACGTATCTTTCTTTGTGCTTTTTTTCACTTCCCTTTTGAATCCTTCTTTAAGAATTCAACAACATAACATAGCTCGAATCAAATTGTATGGCCAATAATGGATATCTGTAGCACATGCATTTCATCCATTTGTGTTTAGTTTACTGGGCTTTTATATATATAAAACTTTATTTCTATATTTGTTCATTTGCATTATTCTAGAACTACCTAGACTTTTTGGTAGATCGAATGTATTATAAATAACCAAACACAATGCATGTACCAACACAAGTAGAATTCTTTGGCTATAACAGGTGTTGCCCCTAGCATAAAAACACATACAACTCTCTGACTAGATGTCTTCTATTCACCTCCCAGCACACCATCTCATCAGACAAAAACAACATCCTCTATTGACAAATGATGGCACAAGCTCAAATCCAGGATCACGGCCCTAGCATTGGGCCACCACAGAAAAGGCACCCACTGTGCAACAAAAACGAGCCGGCTGTGTTAGACCTTTAATCCCTTTTTAATCAACATTGGTTCTGCCCACTGGGAGCAGCTGAGTCATAAAGATCGGTCATGACTTCAACACAAACAGTGTGAAAAAACTTGGATCAAAATTGTTCCTATGTCACATGTTAAGGGAACTCGATTCTACTATCTTACACATATAACTTTTTAATTTGATGCATTGGTATAAACATTTACATGGAGTAAAACACCCATAAAGTAACACAAAGCTTGCAAGAGCCCACCTTCTTGTATATTTTCATTGTATTAGTACGTAGTAATAATTCTTTGCATCATGCACTGCATTGTAGCCAATACATGCAAACAGAACTTAAGGTATGATTGCAATAAATAGGATAAAAATGATAAACAGTGCTATTCGTGCTTTTAAACCCCTAGTTCAAAAACAAAATAATAAAAAGTTTCTGACATTTTTATGCAGCCGCTAAATCAACTAATTTTGATTGATAATTTGTTGACATATTCTTCACTGTGAATTCATTCTTCCATTATTCATTTTTCATGTTGAACAGTGATTGAGTTTAGATTGTAGTATGGACATATATTACATATTTTGATTGCATTTTGAAAAATCCAATCACTTCCTCAAATATTTACATCAACTTATGACACCCATACACTGTTGATTCAACATGATTTTTGCCCAAGGGTTTTTCCTTGCAGCTGACTTTACTTATTTTGAACTTTCTGAGTATGAAATAGGAAAGTGGCAGTGCCATTAATTAAGAAGATTTTATGACATGTATTCTATCCTCAGATATCAAGGATTTAAAGCAGTCAAATATATACATTACTAGTTTCATAGATAAATCAAAATTAAGCCTTTCTCTCACCACTCCCTAACCTTTTCCCCTGCTTATTCCCCTTAAAGAGTTTGAGGAAGGGTTGTCTCAATACATAGCTGGCCAAATTTTATGATGGGGAAGTGGCTTATATAAAAAAAAAAAAAATCCTCTGACATAATCAAAGTGCCCTAAATATTTTTGTACGAAAAACACTGTTAAAAATATTCACACCCTTGTGGTCAGCATTTCTTTTCTTGTTAGTATTTTCTGGCAAGGATGTTCCTCATAAGTCACCTTCTGCATTGTTTTGTTCTGGAATTTCTTCTTTGGAATGTTTAACCACTCCTTCATGGGCAGCAAATATGAATTCTCAAGATCTTTTTGTCTGTGTCTAGTGAGTTTTCATAGTCATGTTCCACCGAATGCAATTAGAATTAAGATGGTTTGGTTTTTGTCATCAGCCATCAGTTGATATTTATGTACCACTGAATGATTGTTTTGAATTTTATGACTGCAAAACTACAGACTAAAGATATTTAATAGTTGTCCTTCTTCAGCTTCTCAAACCACCTATCACAGCCGTTTTGGGGGATAAGAAGAACGTGCGTCCCTTAGCTAACAAAGTAGCCACTTTTCTGCTGGCTATAAAATTTTCTAGTGAATCAACACAGTGAGCAATTTAACATTCTATGCCAATATTCTGTATCCAACACATTAGAGTTCAATAATCTGTCATCAGCTGTCTTCACAGAATCCATTGCCTTTCACCCTACTGATCTCTGACAATAGATTCTAATAATTGAAGGCGTTTTTTTCCACATTCATGTAAAGCAGAAAATTATCAAAAGCAACTATAAAGTTCCCAGACATTAAAAAGAACAAAACAGATTTTTTAGTCATTGCTACTAAATGTTGCATAAAATTATACAAAGGGGGTTAAATAACTGTGGTTCGAATAGGTGCAAAAAAGATATTATTAGCGCACAACTAAAACGTTTTCCACTGAAAGTATAATTCCATAACTGTTCAAACGTGAATAAAGCTGAGGAGCACAACGTATGTGAATACAGATACCATAGATTATATATACACTTTTTTCAGTTATAATCAACTATTACTTTTTCTTTATTTGAGTGTGTAGGACATACAGTATGGAAAGAATATGAGGGAGCTGGGACATTCCCTGTTTCCAATGTGATGAATGCTTTCTACCAATTGCCACTTCAGATACGATGGGAGGAAGGTAATAGAACATAACTTAAAAAGTATTTATATCTTTACATCTAAAAGGAAATCATATGCTGACAAAACTGTTTAAATAATCATACGATTTTACTTCTGTTTTGCACTCATGACCAGCCAAACTTCCAATCCAGAATAAATTTAAGACAGAGTAAAGATACATTCATGATACCTGTCCCTATTCCATCTAGTTTACCAACTGCAGATATATTCCTGAACAGCCTTGAAAGTCCAACAGTGTTACAGGGAGAATTGACAGCTTTGCTATAGTGATTCTGTGTCAGCATAAGATTGCTGGGTTGCCATGATTTCAGGGTCTAAATTGCTGCACACATGCCACCGAGGCTGTGTTGTAATAAAACAGTAGGGGTGCTAAATCGCTTGATATGTGGGAGAAAACAACACATTGGTCCTTCACTGATAGTGGATAAGAAAACTGCTGAGTGCAGCTACACTTGTATTATCAATACTTTTATTAAGTGAAACAAAATCAACATTCTGAGAAGCTCATAACAGTAAACCAACAAAACAAAAAAGAGAACTACATTACAAAGTTTAATCTATGCCAAGAGAATCCAGACAAGGTTTTCTAAATGTTACTTGAAGTAATATCAGCTCATCTTACTGAATTCAGTTGTTTGAGTGGAGTCAGTTGTGCAACTGCAAAGGGAGTGAGGTCACACCCAAATAATTTATTTTGTACAAGTGACACCAGCACTTAACAGTAAATAACATATAACTCAGTTTAACATGCTTGATCTCTTGGATATGACAATAACAGCTATGTTGGAGTTTTTTTGAAGTGCCAGAAAGCAAGAGTAATCCTGCTGTTAAAAAGTGTTTTTGTATTTCATCACTCATCATATGTATACTTCATAAAATGGAGCAAACTCAAACATATGTGAATGTCATATCACGTTAGTGTTGCATTCTGGAGACTATATCAGACTATACTGTCATACTTTGAGGTTTCCGCAGTTGCAATAACAACACCCACACAGTAACTACTTAGATTCAGTAACAAAGTAAATATACTGCACTAAGTAGAGCGACTACTGTACTACACGGCCTGTATCACCAACTACTACAAACAGCCAGGTCAGACAGTAATCGCAGATAGTAAATGCATACATCCAATAAGAACATTAACATCTCTCACAACCAGGGCAATTTAGAGCATCTGTGTGTAATAAATTATTGCAGCTACCCTTAATAAAATGCTTTCCCTCTAGGGGGCATCACGCAGTCAGCATTAATGTGTTCGTTCAGAACTACGGCTGTCAGCGGAGCACTATTTGGCTGTTAGGAGATGATTAGTTTTCTTTAATTTTATTCCCTGATTTTAAGATGCCTGACCTGAGACTACAGCCACATAGATTGTTTCGCCTAGTATGTTTCTGCGTAATTATTAAGTTCCTAGTGTATGTAACTGACCAATCGATTCACGTTGAAACAAACCGGTGCCATGTAGGCTGTCGCTCCTCCGTTAAGACATCTTAATACAAGGCATGAAGCGGCTTTGTAAGAACACAAACGTCCCGTCACATTACAAACGGTGCCTGAGATATAAGACCGATAAACCAAGATTTATAGATGCTGAAAGTGATGGGCAATAAGCGCACTGTCAATACCGTCCACGGTGCTTCGTCTAGACTAAATTCATGGCTCAATTTGTCTCGCAGAGAAGACAAGACAAATAAAACAAAATTCGCCAGCCAGACAACCCAACTAGAGACACAACCCGCCAGAGATACACCCAATATCCACGCTGCGCCCCCATCACCCAAAACACACACATAACGCAATACCCTATACCAGCGTATAAAGTAATGTACACGGCCTAGTTACTCTTCTAGTTAGTGTTAACATGCCATTTCTGCACAGCCATCGCTTTCACTGGCGTAAGCCCAGCTTCTCTCCTTCCCTCCTCAAAAGCGTTGTTATTAATTACAGAGTAACAATATTAAACAAACTAAACGTCGAATACCCTAAATGTATCCATAATAGGGATACCTTTCTTCTAAGTAACACATACATACCGATGCCTCCCACACCACAAGGGGTCGTTTGTTATGGATACCTTCACTCTTCACTCGATTATGAAATAATAATAAATATATTACGACTGATCCAAAGTGACCACCCGGGAAGCTCCCCTGTAACGGCTGGCGTCTCGTGACAGTAACGCGGAATTCCACAGGTAAGGTGACAGGTGGCAGCTCGCGCCCTTCCTCGCGCCCCTGCACTGGCTCCAGCCGTGGGATTATAATGTCCGCCCTTGTTATAAAGAGGATAACGAGGCAAGCAGGCAGAGCCGAGCCCTCGGGGAGGAAATCCGTAAGACGCCGGCTTCTGGCAACGAAAAGAGGGGGCTTTTAGGTGACACGTCGTCTATAATGCTAATTATTCGAGGGGGAAATACCTTTAGTCTGTTTAAGACTCAATAAAAAAACAAAGCCAAAACAAAACTCGCCCTGGCTGCTTCCTTTCATTCACTTATTCATTTATATATGCAACAAACTTAATATTTTGTTCTTGTGGATATGCTTGTACCGCTTAAGACCTATCCCCAAAAAACACTAAATGCACTGATATACTACTGCACTTGCTTCTCATTGAAACCTAAGTTTACATTACATCCCATGAAATACACAACCAAGGCCTTACTAATGATTTAGATGGAGCCTCCGCAATAGGTTCACCCGTGACGGCAGCATCGCTTTCACTAAGCCGCGTAGCTGGGATTTAGTGTAAACTGACACAGATCTCTTTTACACGATTACAGTTAACTGGCTTTAACGAGAACTTGTCTTCTGTCGGCGTTTATAGGGCTTTACTATGAGGGCCAGAGGTGCAACAGCTGTGCTGCGCTGCCCCGTGCCCAGATTAATTCCTAGACGCCTCGGAGAGACGTGCTTAATAGAAACGTCTCAGCCTTCGAAACAATTTTATCATCTAATTCAAAATCTACCTCTGTCACATAATTTAAAACCTCCCATAATCGCTCAGATTTAAATCAATCGTGGCATCATTGTCTAATGGTTGTTGTACGGCTCTAACTGTTATGACATCAATCACAGCCGGATACTCGTAACCCTTTCCTCAACAAATTGAGTCGAGGGCAGTTAGGGATTAATCGGGCGTGGAGGAGGCGGTGCACGGACATACACATCTCGTCGGCTAGCTATAAAAAACATCTATGCGCTGTCCTCTCTCCATTTTTCAGAAATCTGCTTTGACCACGCTGCGGCTTCAGACAGAATTGACACATACACTATACGTGCCGTGAAACACCGGAATTTATTCGTCTTGGGAGCAGCTGAAATAATGACTACGTGTGGCATAGTAATAGAAGCAGCCAGTGAAACTGCTTAAGTAAATTGTTTACCACCCCTACGAGAAAAATATTTGTTTATAGCCTACTATCTCCACCGTTTCCATCACCTTGATAAATTTCCGTTTTGTCCTTTTTAGGTAAAGAAATAGTTGTTTTTTTTTGCTTCCAACAACTACACGCACTCTTCAGTGCTTGAAAGCAGACTTTCGCTACGGTAACGCTCTGTTCAGATGCAGTTATTCCCAGGAGAGAGCCCATAATAAGCCTTAAAATAAGAAATAAGACAAACAAGCACATTGCATAAGCACGTTATACAAATTTCTTCATCGACCGGTGAATTATTTTTGAGAACAGCATTATTTCCGAGCGATAACTTGATATATTCTTGGCTGTATTTAAACAGCGATGACACGTACCCTCTGAGCAAACTAAAAAACCCTCACTCGTCACATGGTTGGTACCAAACATATGCAACGCACCGATCGGTTTCTAATTACATCTGAATTAAGTTTATGCCATACCTTCCATGCCAGGTGCTTTCTTGTTCACTCCATCACGATTCATTTATCGAGAGAAAGCATAGCTGTTTTACACCTGTCATCTCCAGGGGAGCATCCTACTCGGAAGGCTGAGGGTCCAGAGAATCGATTTGAATTCGCGCAGCTACGTTTCTCCTACTGCATGTCTGCCGTGGTCCCAGCCCCTCCGTGAACCGAGGCTCTCACACATCTGCCTCAATATCCAAGAGCTGCTGCAGCTCCGCATCCAGTCCCCAGCAAAATTGTTACAGCTCTAAATAATAAAACCAGCACATGAACCTCAAAACGGAAAAACGTATAGTATCGCGTTTATTTTATGGAGCAGATGATTAATCGTGTTAAACTTCCAACGTTGAACTGCAACTTTTCCAGCCTTATTTAGTCGAGAGGCACTGGAACCACATAACATGTCGCCTTTAAAAGATGCAAAATAAAATTAATTTCTCCATTATATCAAAGTGTTCTCCAAATTAAAACGGTTAACAGATGTAATTGATATAAAATTGAAGTTTACGTCACATTACATTTAAGATGATAATCATATACTTCACAGCTGTGAAGGAAAACGTTTTACTCTTTATCTATGATAAAGGATAATGATTTCAAAGCACTCTAAAACAAAGCTAACACCAGACTAAACTTTTTAAGGAGCTAAATATTTGAAAGAATTGCGTCTGTGTCTGTCCATTGCTTTATAAATGTTTATCAATAGTTTTTGTAATGACTTGTGTCATTAAATAAATTAGCATTTGTCCCAGAAAATTAGTAGGCCAACTTGTATTTTTTGTAATGACTGGGAGACCAGTGGATCATCTCCAAATGCATGGAAGCCCTGAGCACATTCTTACTTACCTTATGGAAAACTGTTTTGTTTAAATGTAAATATTTATTGCGATGCTGTTGTATCACCAGTAAATGGAGCTGCATTACATTCATCTTTGTCGTAAACTCTTCTCATTGCAGCTGTCCTCGTCTAAATCTCCCTCTGAACTTATCTTCATCTGTCATCCTCACTTGTCGTTTTCACTTGTCATCCTCAGCTGTCCAGAAGTCTGCCTGGCCCGTTTTGTTCCTTCAAAGAACCCATGTCTGAATTGTCTACAGACAGGGGTTTTCTTGCTGTTCCCAGCAAGTTTATAAAACGGAGGAATTAGCCCGCCAACTGCTTTCTGTGAAGACAAATCCTGACAGTTTGTGAAAAGGACAAGGAGAGATTAGAGACTGATTTAATCAAAGGTATGTGTTCAATTTGTCTTCGGTCAATATGTATGTGAAGCAATGGCTTAACAACCAGTAGAACAACTTAGCAGCAGGCTACCTAAATTGCACTCTCAAACAGTTGTTACTGACAAGCAGAATAGTACGTTGTACATATTTGGCAACATCACCTGTCTATACAGTATACTGCTGCTGTGCCCATTTCTCCCAGGGCTACCAAGACGTCGGAGAGGAGAAGACACCAGCATCAGACCTAATCTCACAGGCAGGATGCTCAGCCACTCCCTACACCGGGGGTGGGGAACCTTATCCATGGATGGCCTCTCAATCAACCAATGACAGTGGGTCTCCAAGACCAGAGTTGAGAACTACTGTTTTTTTTATTGGCCGATTGAGAGGCCATCCCAAAAGCCTTGCACCCACACTGGCCCTCCACGGAACAGGTTCCCCACCCCTGCCCTACACAGAGCAGCGCATTCAGCAATATCAACTTCTGGCCTGTGGACAGTTCCGCAGACAATAATCCTTTCAGGACCATGGACAGTACAAAGTATAACGATACATTGTACTTATTTAGCAGGTACTTTAATCCAAAGTGACGTACAATCGAGAAAGCAGGGTCTTAATCTGTTGAGTCACACACAGCTTCTCCCATGAGAGGTCCCAGAAACCATAACAGTTTCAGTACCATGAACATTCCCAGTATCAATTCAGTTTCAGAAACGTAGACAGTTCTATAGACTGCATTAGTTACAGCATCATGAACACCTCAAAAGCCAATAAGAGATTCAGGATAATGGACAGTTCCACGGAGAATGATGGTTTCAGTAATAGGGACAGTTACAGAGACAATAACAGTTTCAGGACAATGGATAGTCAGACATACAACAGTTTCAGGACCATGAACAGTCCCAAAACACAAGTGTTTCAGGACCAGGGACAGTACGACATAAAGTGACACTTTCAGCACCACAGAACCACCCCTATACTGTAATGTGTGAAGGCTGCACTTGGAGAGAATATGATGCTTAATACAGGTGTCCTTAATGCCTTGAGTTAGTGCTACTATGTTTTTACTGTATAGAGACTGACTGTTGAGCAGGAACCCTGGGGTGGACAGGTGACACAAAGAAGCCCATTTCCTTTACTGGATGTCCAGCTGTGCAAAATCAGATTGATACAAACTGGAAGCATATAAATCACGTTTCCAGGTTCCTGCTTATATTCCACACATACATGCTGAGCTGAGCGCTAGCTGAAAGCTAGCATAAGGGGCAATAACTAGGACGTAATTCAGACAAGTGTCCGAAGAATTAGTTTCAGGATAAGGATCTTCTTTTGCAAGGTGTGCCATTCAAGGCGGAGCAATGGGGCCATCACTCAGCTTTCAAAGTTTCAAACTGACAACATTGACCGGCAAGCCTCTAATGTTGAGACTGTTGCGCTCGGCTGACTGGGAGAGCCTTTTAAACCCTATTCCCCAAAAGGATGTGACAGAGTTTAACTCAGGATGGAATCCGTTTCACTGGCAATTGAAGGCAGCAAAAATCCAATGCTGCTAACGCCTAGTGGAGCTTTGAGCCTCATTGTGGTTTTGATAGAATATGTGGAACTTTTGGATTTTTGGTCGACAATGACAGCAAATCATAAAAGCTAATGCAATTATAAGGCCAACGTTAAATATCAGGGTATATGCTCCCCCTTTGCTCCTTAGCAATTACAATATGGGTAAAAGGATTTATTTTACTACAGAAACCCGCAGAACCTCAAAAATGCATCCAGCCACGCATACACATATGTAGTCACATTTATTGGGCACGCCTCCAGTGAACATCTGTATTGGCTTGCTCCGTAGACAAGCCAAACTACAGACAGACCCCTCTGGAATGTGAAAAGCTGCGTCACAATCCCCAATCCCAGGTGTCCTATTAAAACCTAGTACTGCATAAAAATATCATTTTATAAAATTAATTATGCTACATTCTCCAACAGCCTAACATTCGCAAAATGTAAATGTGGTAATTAAACTGCATATTTTTATTGTTAGGGTTACATCAATTCACTGATATTTATATAAGGGGGTATAGGGGCTATTAATATGTTGTGAATCAGTGCTTTTGGGAGTTCAGAGTGCTGCTGCGGCTCCCTGTATCACTGTAGAGAATGTAGGTTACCAGTTTGGTTCACTATAAAGAATGTAGGGTATCTTTCGAGTCCTCCCTAGGGAGAACGAACTGGGTCACTCCCATGTAAATAGATCTACGGTCTAAGCCAGCCTCCTGTGCACCACAGCTTCTCCTCCTATATTTGCAAGAGCCGCCCCAGCCAGCGCCGGCACACTTGACTCGCTGCATGCATGCATTTTCCGTACGCGTTCCCCCTTGGAAAATTCAAAAGTTCCCATTTGAATAGACATGAGCGCTTATGTCGGTGCGAGATGCCGCTTTGCCGCATGACCTATCTGTGCGTCTGGGCATATGTGACATACGTGTCCATCAATACAGGGAAGAGCATGTATGCGTAAGCTAGCTATTTATGTGAATACTGTGCATGCTCATCCTGACAGTCCCCGCCGCTGCTTTGTGTGTGTTTTCCCGTCAGTTTGTCTGCGGCCTCTGCCTAATTAGTTTTTGATATTTGTGCTTGTCTGCTAAGGGTCCGGAAGTCTTTGTTCCCCGCTCACTGAGTCATTTGGCATCAACGTCTGGGGTCCCTGCCTTGTGGGTTATTTGTATGCATCTCACAGTATCTCATCCAATGAGGGCCCCGTTATTAACAGCTGCTTAATGAGATGTGTGGCTCATTGAGCATGCAGCCCAGAGACTCTGGTTGTACAGTAATGATGACCTTTTTAACCCTGTTAACAATTAAAATTAAAACTGTCTCCTCGCACTAACCCCATGGCAGACACTTAGGGATAAAGAGCTATTTCTTGACCACTGTTTTCTCTGAAATATCCTCTAGGTCCCTTGTTGTATCATAACTGCAAAGCACAAATAAGCCACATATTTTATCCAATTGTTCTAATACTTGACTTATAACTTAAAGTCTATATATATGATATAGTTAAGCATAGCTTACAATACATGTGGATTTTGTTTGGTCAAGTCTTGTTTTTTAAAAGAAGGGCATGGGTTTAACCGATGGTATTTAGCCTCACTCATTGTCTAAACACGTTTAAAGATATGCCAACGTTGTAACATGCCATTCAATAGTCATTTCCAACCAATAGGATTTTTATAAAACACCATCATAAATATTGGATGGACTTGCGCTCCTTATAGTCTGGGTTACAGAAAAGTCATTTTCCAGAGCATTGCAATTAACTGCATTGAGGTACTCCTCAACCTTAATGCTCCATTTACACTGCAGGATATTACTTAGTGCCATATATATGCTTTATATGCCATGTCCTATCTGTACTTACACAGCCACACAGCACCCCTCGTGATGCTATTCCAGTAATTCATATGCGGAGAATAATATTGCATTGGTCATCATTTCACTGGGAATTTTTTTGACTGGCTGGTTTTGGGTTGCAGTATTACCAGAACGCTCGCTTGAAATGTAGTGCATTATGCTCGGCTCGTAGCCCACTGACAGGTTATCAGGACCGGTCCATCGGGAGAATGGGGGGGGGGGGGTCATTGCTCCTCCCCAGTAGGGCATCAAACTGGGAAACAGAGCTGGAGACG
>JAODLD010000001.1:47247058-47278159 GCA_026781065.1 Mormyrops boulengeri
ATACCATATTTATTGTGCTCCGTCAAATAAAGTGTTACCAAATGGGTTCAACAAATTTCACTTGCACTTTCAAATCTGTGTGTTTACATTTGTGTTCTGGTTCAGAAAGCCAGCTCTGGGGAAGCCTCCCAGTGTGCCTGGGCTCCAGCCCCCACTCGCTTTTCTTCACTACACTCTAATCTCATTAATGTAAAATTTGCCTCACACAGAATCTCTTACTAATCCAATCACTCTTGTTATGCTGAATTTCTAATTTCAGCTGTATTTGTGCGTGAGAAGTTTGCACTTCTGGCCCGAAATGATTGCATTGTTCTCACTCGATACAAAGTTTGGGTTGTTGTCAAATTTTCCTTCGCCACAGCTAATTGCTAATGAGTTTTTCATGCCCTCATGCTTGCTCGCGGCTTTTTATCGTTGCGTGAAAGGGGAAATCCGGAATGCAGCACCCAGAAACACCTGCACGCGTGCACAATGAAAACTCCACAAATCACACATGCCAGACAACAGAACAGCCCTTTTGCACGTTAAAGCAGAAATGCCCGCACACACAGCAACTCTCACGTGACCACACATAGACGTGAAATGACCCACATAACACCACTCAGAATCCCCTTAGAGTGCAATTATGACATCATCTCTCAGCGCCTCTAAATAATATTGTCACTTAATAGACACATTTATCCACAGCAGCTACAGTGGCTTACATGGCCCTATATACAGCTGGGTTAGAAAGTGTAGAAAAACATAGCTCAACATGGGACCTTGGCTGTTATGAGTCCAGCTGGTACTGGGACAGTGGCACAGTTACCAGTGCAATTTTATTTGAACCAATTATCCTTATATCAGTTAATTGTGTCTACATAAACAACTTATGTAAAGACGCATTCCCACCTAATGCTACCCTGATCCCAGCCCATCCCATTGGTTTCACTGAAAACGTAGCTCCTCTGCTTCCTTCTCTTGTAAAAATTCCTCTTTCAACAGAGGAACAGAATCAGTTTACACCCCCCCTGGCATGATGTTTTCATCAGACATAAAGATGCTTATATCTGCGGAGAACCAAATAGGTTTTTATAAAATCCTTTGTAGTTTGCTGCCATCTGTTGGTGGTACTGAGTAGTAATAAGGTTTGCGCTTCTCTGATGTGCTTGGGAATAGCTCTCAAATTGTTTATGGGTATAAGGCCTATCTTTTGATTTAGAAAGACATCGCTCCGCAGGTGCCTTGTGGGCACACATGCTAACATGGGAGAGAGACTAAAAACGGAAGTAAAAAATCTGAAAATAGACCACAGACTCATGCATAGTGACCAAGAACTGGGCCAAGAGGGAATTAAATCGGAAGTTCCAACAGGCCCACAATCATACCCTCCCCTTACCGTATCCCTAAGTGCATAGTATTTAGGCCCAAAGGCACCTCACAACGTCACCTCCTATTCGAGACCACAGGAAACAAGCAATTACTCAAAGAGCAATCCAGGCTGCACCCAAGATCAGAGATAGAAGGATCAAAGCTGTGAATAAGAAGAGCGAAGGAGCAGAACGTAAAACAGAATATAGTCCAGTCATCTTTTGACAAAGCAATCAAGCATCTCATTTTCTATCAGTGTAGCTAGACAGACACTCAAGGGGAAAACCTAGAGCTAGGATAGGCTAAACCATTCCTCCAAAGGACTCTCAATGGCAGATAAAAGGGCAGGAAGTGTGTAAGTAAGTGCATTTAACTGCTGTTGAGTTAAGGCCCTTTGGCACAATGGACTAGAGGAACAAAGGTTCCAGTGGTTCTCAAGAGCCTATGGATTTCTTGCAAGCTCAACCCTTAATTGCCTTTTTGAAGCAGTTAATTTGATAGCAAGTCCCCCAGTGTCCGAGGTGCAAATCAGAAGCTCTTTAAAATATATACTCCAAAACCAATAAGTTCTGAAGGCCTAGAGTTGTGTCCCTATGCTCCGAAGGGTGCTGCTGGAGTCCAGAGAGGAAGCCCACCGAATAAGAAGAAAATAAGGCTCCATCCCCAAGGAGCATGCAGGAAGTCCGAAGTAAACACTACAAAACAGCGGTGCTGAAGTAGCCATCTCTATCAGCCAATGGGGGAGGGGAGAGTTTGCTCACGTACATGCGGCGAGAGATCCCACCCCAGCCGGGCCAAAAAAAAGAAGATGACACTGAAAATTATACCACCCAGGAGAAACACTGGGAGTGAGTTTATACCTAGAAAGGAAAGACAGAGTTGCGTTGGATCCACAAACATGGACAGTAGAAAGAAGACCCCAGTGCTTCTCAGCGCAACCCACTTTACATTATCAGCATCTAAAATTCCCTTCCAACATAAGCTGCACATCTTGCCCCAGATACCAGCACCCGAAGTCTTCTGCAACAGAGAACACAGACGAGAATCACTGATTTCCTGACCGTCACACACTGAGCTGGAGAGGCTCTGATACAAGATGGAACCCTAATTACCTGGGCTTACCATGCATCCCTCTTACAGGCTGAATCTGTCCTCTTAATGAGGACCAACTGCCCCAACGAGTCCACGGTGGGTCACGGAGATCCCACGGTCTGGAGCAAGTGTGTGGACTTGTCTGCTTCAATCACTGTTAATGCCACAACCCCCGCACACAGGTAAAGGCATGCTGGGGAAGGGAGGATCAGTAATAAATCCATCATAAGGGGGGACTTCGTGCGTTCACGCAGCCATGGTACTGCGGCGATGACTGATGTAACACGCACCAAGGGGCCGGGAACATGGGCCCGCACGCACCAATACACCGATGGGAAGAAAAAAACACTCAGCCCTGCCAGTATAAGGCACTTTTCTGTTTTATCTTTACTTCATAATCTAGTTTATAGCAGTTCTCCGGCTAATCTACTTCACGGCATGGGAGACGGGAAACCCAGGCAGATAAGAGCTGGCGAAATTAAATCAGGTGAGCATTAGCCGCCATCGCATTTTTAGGCCCTCCGGATTACACGGACGCATGGACGCACTCTGCACACGCGACGGCTGCGCGCGAGCACATGCGTTGGAACCTTTCCGGGCAATTTAATGGAATTACCGCACTTCAGCTTCAGGGAGGCACTTCCCAGTGATACCTGCGGGTTAAAAATGCAGCCCGGGCAGCAAAGCGCTCTAACTGCAAGGAAACCATCAAAACACCGCGGCTGAGCGCCAGAAACAAAAACAAAACGAAATGTACAGCTTCGCCGGACCAATGCGATCATAAGACACATCAATGGTGTCGGCATATTGCCTCACTGAACTGAATCAATCGCTGTTGGACACGAGAGGACGAAAAATGGAAACTACGAAATGCTCCCCCAGTGGGATATTGAGTTGCAATGTGGACAACAGTGTAAAATATGAACGCTGCACAGCGAAGCTAGAAATGCAGGTTAAAGTTACAAAATATGCTCTGATGCATGCATGTGGCATGCTGCCACCAGAAAATCGTGGATTTCATTTACTAAACGAAAAGAATTTTTATTATGCATTAAATAACAAGGAGAATATGGATTTAATTCACAAGATGGATGGCAAGGCTGTGAAGAGTGGAATATTATCACCTATATTCAATTCGAAATGGAACATCTGCAATTCATATATGTTTTTGGGGTTACCTTGTAAAAGAGTGGGTCCTATAAAATCTTCAAAGACATTAAGGTCTGGTGGCTGGGAGGGCCATGAAGGATGGGTAACTTGCTACATTAATGCATTGGATGCTACAATTGGTGTTATGAAAAATTGATGCATTGTGGGATACAGAAAGTGCCTGAGAATAGTACAGTATCACATTGCATTTAGTGTCCCATCTAATAAAATTAGCAGACAAAGCCAGGGAAAATGCCATTATAGAAGTACTTGACCCAAGCACTCAGGGGCGTGGCAGCACATTTGTTGATAAAATGATAAATTTCATTGCTGCCCATACAGCCATTGACTCATACATCATAAATCCATTATGAGGTATTTTGCAAGTGTCAGGAATTGCTTTGAATTAGTCCCATTCACCCTTTGCACACTCCTGCCACTCTCTAGCACTCCTGCAGTCCTGGTTGGTGTCCGGTCATCGCAAGGGGCAGCTGTGCTCACAACCAATTGGCAGAAAGGATGACAATGTCTTAACCCTTCCTGTATGACGTCACCCCCCCATGACAATTCCCTGTGACACACAGCAAATGGCTTCACGGCCTTTGCCCCCTGAGGAGCCTCCCAAACACTCCTCAAAGGACTCAACCTTCAGATCCACAGAGTTCACCTCATGCCATCATGTTAGCAGAGCCGGACTGTAAAAACCCCACAGAGAGACACTGCGTATCACAGCTCAGCCTTGGCACACACCTACACGAGCGCTATGGGATCCTTTAACCATGATCATCTGTATTCTTGTTTTTTTTGCCATTGTAAGGTAGAAAATCATGCCGATTTTAAAGCAATTCTCTCAAAATGAGGCTATACTGTCTCAGCTGCTTTGGCAACACCGTACTTGCATTAGAAAAAAAAGTCTAGAAATTTTAAGCAAAGAGAGAGGCAAAGGGAGGAAAACAGCATCACGAGTATCAAAATATCAAGTGAAATGAAACCATAAGATGGCCAAAAAACAGCCTGGGACACAATTATAGACGTGCTAAGCCGTATGCTAAATATGTCCTCCACAACCACGGTAAACTAGCATAGAGTGAAAGACATTAAAAGCAAGCAGTGTCTGGGGGAGGAAAGTTTCCACAATGCCGATAACAGCCATGCGGTCACTGTTTCCTAATCCCATGGTACCTGTCTGCTTTGATATCATTTAGCATGCGCATTGAATCGAGGCCTGACTTTACCAATATTCCTTAATATAAACATGCAGCCTCTACCCAAGCTGCTTCAGTATTCATAGTTATGCCCTCTCTGCCCCTGTTTACCAGTGTCACTCTACCATAATTGTACGATCGTGATCCATCACAGCCATATCGCGCGCTGATTCTCTTGCTGAAGCCTCCAAGACGGCCATTATCGTCAAGGTCATTCCGCGCTCAGCGTCGAGCGTTTGCCCTTTAACTGTTGCTAATTTGGTGCCGCCGTGAATCTGTAACAAGTGGCTTGCTGATTCAGATCAGTGTATATAATGGGAACTCAAGAGAGGAAATCCCTTGAAATTATACCAAATAATTTTTTTGCTAATCCTCAGACTACATCCAAAGAATCCTACTGAAATTAGATACATCTTGAATGGTGAGCTGGAATTATTATTATTATTATTATTATTATTATTATTTTTATTATTATTATTATTTTTAAACACCCTGGATTGTCACTATGAGGTTTCTCTGTCGTGATTTGATTTGGACATCCATGGAGAGCAAAAGCTAAAAATTCTACAAATCTACTATTCTACTCTCAACACTTGCCACACACAAATCTGATTGTCTTTTGTCAATCAGTGAAATCAACTTTAAACTCTTGTTTTGAAATTTTCTTGAAGAGGTATACGGTCCCTGACAAATAAAAGTTACACAATACACTTTGTGTGAATGAGCTCACGGTGTCTGGCAGCAACGCGTGAGCTCATTGTGAGCGCATCCCTGATTCAGACACATTCTGGCGCATTCTGTCACCTCAGGCACATCTGCTATGGAATTATGCTCACAGTAATGACTCAATGTAAAGTACACTGTGAATCCTGCATATTACAACAACGCTTCGTTCATCCAGACCCATTTAAACGGAAATAAAAAAATTACTAATATATGTGTAATGGTCATAATGTTAGGAAACAAGCAAACACATAACACATTAATGATAACAGTATACTCACACTGAATTCATATAAATTAAAATCAGCTTTATAAATAACTGATTTATCGAAATCATCGATTCTTCTGTTACAGTTTTTACCAGGCCGGATACCGATTCATCTATGCCCAATAAGCAAAGTAGGCAGTTCCTTTCACACCCACGAGATTATCGGTCAAGTGGCATGAAATACAGTTTGATGCCAATGGAAAGTTCACTTGCCCGCATTCAGATTTCAGTAGTGTAACTGGATCCAGTGAGTTTCTCGGAGTATGACAACCGTAGTCGGGAAAAAAGGACGCGGGGAAACGACTTAACTGAGCTTGGGAAAATCTCCGTTATGTAATAAACCCCGTCTGCTAATGTTTAAGTTTAAATATCATAAATAAAACAATCACATATCTTCCACCGACTATGGCAGACAGCCTGAGTCAAATACTCTTTTTTATCGCAATGAAAATTGAAAGCAGTAATCCACCGAGGGCCTATTAAATTATATGACTCTTCCAAACTTGGATCTGTGAAATCCTCCCCACCCTCCAAGCCGAAGTCTCCAGCTGTCGCTATTTACAGCTGTCAGTGACCCGTCCTATTTCACACTGGGCGCAAATAGACTCAACCTCCACTTTTAATGTACTCTATCAATTTTTGACAACACTGGAGGTGGGATATCACGCCGCCACAGGCAACACACCGAAGAGACGAACATCTAAGAGTCAAGATCATTCCTCCGGTGTGGACAAATTGATCCGTAAGGTGAACTCCATAACCAATACTGCATTATGAAGGAAAAAAAACTCTCTGAACGATAAAACTTTTTTTCTCACCACTAAGTCCTTGCACTGTGAAGTCCAACTCGATTCCTTCACATTTGAGCAAGGGGATTCTTGTAAGACAATAGATATGTCTTACGCACGAAACAATGTATACACTTCAGTTCAATATTCCAGATTTATTGTTTTTGATGTCTATTTAATTATTTCCTTTACTTTATTATAATGTAGTGGTGCCACGTTCTTAATGGATATAGTTATTCTAACCCTAAAACGCGGGAATATAAAGTACACGCGTTAGAACCTTACCAGATCGGCTCCTGATGATTTCCCCAAATTCATCATCGACAGCATCGTCTCGTCGATCTTCGTGGTGCCCCGCATCAGCCATAACTTATCAAGTTGCGCAAACGTTTTAAAAATCCTCGGGAAGATAGGCAGAGCCTGAAGATCCGCGGAGAAAGCGGGCGAATGGTCGCGCAGAGACCGTCAAAGTAAATGAATGTTGAGCTGGGCTCGGCGTCTCAGGGACGGGCACTCGGCGAAGCCGGGGAACGGTCAGTCTGAAGAGGATGAACAGGTGGTGAAACATGCTCGCCTCAAAATAGACCCCGAAGCTGGGCAAAAATCACCCCGGTGAAACCCGATACACAATGCATCAGCATCCATTTCCGTACCGCCGTAATTTTATAATATGTCATACTAAACAGGGCAGCTTTTCTTCCCCGTTGCCGGATCCAAACGGGAATGCACGCAAGTCAGCTGAATCACCCAGGATCCAAAGGTGCACCATCGGCTTAGTGTGAGATTAATTAACGGTGTTTTATAGGTAGGCTGGTGATAAATATAAGTATTTTTTTTTTCCAAGTACAGATGCGGCACTTCCAATCGCATATTCTCCTGCCTCTTTCCGGGTGTCGGCTCTGGTTTCCTAGTAATGAAACTACAGGCTTGCCGAAATTGCACCTCTTTTCTTTATATCTCATTGAACTATCATCAATCACATGAGCACTGGTGCGCGGGCGACTCCATGCACAGGGCTCGCAAAAACATTGAAATTCACACTTGTAATGAAGGAAAACTTGTAAACGACACAACTTGCAAAACTTGTAATCTGTGTATATATGCATATATCGTCTTGCGCGCTTATATCTATGTATAATTTTTCACAAATTAAGTTTTGTCCCCCCCGTCATTTTTCAGGTTTGGCAAAACAAACACGTGGCGTCACATGTAGTGGATCCTGTGCCCGCTTGTGAGTATCAGTGTCTGGTTCCGTGCATCTCTTACTTGGCGCCAAGTCCATATCCGCTGAAATATGATCAGTGATCATACTGTTCATGTCTCGCTCTACCTACAAAGCTTCTCCAGTTGACGTCTAGGCTGGGCCGCGGGAGGGGGTTTTATTTACTTTCACTCCTTCATTCTGAACATTCCTTGCCCTCTCCTTTTCATCCTGTTCTTCTTGTTTGTCCATGACCTCTACCCAATTAGCCTGACAGCCCATCCCGCAAAGCCACTCAGGCAGTTCGCCAGATATTATTTTAAAGAGCCTTTTTTTGTTGTTCCTTTTATATTTAGAGTCAGTGGAAGCATGGCTTTTAGTGTGCCGTGCACATTGTGACATTAGTCAATATGACATATTTTGCACGTCTGAGGACGAACTAGCCTTCGCTCTCGTTAATTTCAAAAGCTCTTTTGGGGGCTCATATCTTCTTGTGCTCAAGCCATTGAGGAGTTCAGAGATCATACACATCAAGAGGCCATACTCATGTAACGTGTAGACCAATGGCTAAAAATACTCCGCTGTGTGGGAGGCTGGGTGCTGGAAGGTCATTATAGTATACGGAACATGCTACAGAACTTCGGTTTTCCCTGCTGTTAAGTTCGCAGCACTGGGCAATCCTGAGCACCATGAGCAACCCGTGGCTAAGGGAGGAAAAATCTAATTCTCAAAACGGCCACCATACTCTTACAGTAGACAGAGCTCACAGATTATGGTGTGGCCAACCAGGGGCACATTAAAGGGCAGAACCTGCCCCTCAAATCCTATCATACCGTACAGGATTTCAGTCAGGTTTTGTTTGACAGCCAATATCCTTAGGTGTCATTTAACTGCCAAAAACATAAAATTGTAAAAAAAGACTCTTCTGTAAATGTAAATGTGGAACAATCCGTATATTAGACTCTAAGTTGGAAAGAACATATATCTCTGGTTAAGAGTTGCAGTTGCGTCAAATATCCTTTCTATGCATAATTTGTGTATATAATTTACAAGTTTGCTATGCATCAATTAAACAGGCCTATTTGTATGTGTGTATAGTCGAGCCTTTTTAAACAAGGTTGATGGGACACAACCTGAATTACGATGTAATTAATATGCAAAAGTCTTCCTAAGCAGCATGTTCATTAAATAAAATACATATTTTTGAGACAATGTGTATTTGAAATACACATTCTAAAATAAAGTGTCCATCCATCCTCCAACCGATTTTTCAGTACAGGGTAGCACTTCTACTGAGGATATACTGTTTAGTGCAAGGCAGAAGGTACCCGGTTTTACCAAAATCTAGAATAATATGTAATAAAATGTCAATTTTTACTTTATTTCCAGGTACCTGCATATATTTATTTCATTTGAAAGGTGCTGTAATAGGATTTCAGATGTAAGTAATAGTTCGAATTGAACTCTAGCATATTCAGAAGTGTTCCTAACATCACTGTTTCGTACAATGGAAATCAGTGTGGGTTATGTATGCATTCAAGCATGTCTTATCTTATTTGGGAGCGGCTAATTTTGGATATGAGTGATGCCAGTAGTCAATAACAGTCGTGGGCGTCATGTATCAGTAGATCAAAATGAGAAACAGTTATTTTCACATGACCGCTTACTAATTATTATTCTTATTGGGAATGAAGTGAACAAACCGATAATTAAAGGCTCTGTGTCAATTGTGGACATTGTTTCTGGTTCTGAGAAACTGACAGAGAGGTTGATGATGTAGTTCTGCAGATTTAATGGCATAATACAGAAGATTTTGAAAGCATAGTATGGTACCAATCCTTGCCAAAGTCAAAATGCTAATCTCAAACCAGCCCTATATAGGTCACCTGTCGTCCTCAAGTAGTCATGTCCTGATCAAGGAATCTCACCTGGAAATCCACGGCCTGCTTTTACAGGTTTTACTCTGTCAAGAAGTGCCTGGTTTCATTAAGAAGCTGGGAAGTATTACAGCATGGTTTATTTCAGAAGGCACTTCCCTGAGAAGTATGATCGACTTGTTGTTTCTTGGAGCTTCTAATTGGTCCATGTCCTCCCAGAAGCAAAAGCGACTGGACACCTGTGTCTGCCTTATTAAAGGGACATTCCAGGAAAATGCGATCCACAAATCCATACCCTCTGATGCCTACCTCTGGTCAAAGCAGCTGTGTGCATGTGTGACACCATCTGCACTGGTGAACATTTAGGGAGTGGAGGTAGAGGTTGTGTTGGTCTACAAATACCCGAGTGTTCACCTCAATAACAAACTGGACTGGTCACACAATACAGATGCCTGAACAAGGAGGGTCAAAGTCGTCTCCACCTGCTGAGAAGACTGAGGTCCTTCGGTGTGTGCAGGACACTGTTAAGGGCATTTTATGACACAGTAGTCGCATCCTCAACATTCTGTGCAGTGGTCTACTGGGGATGAATAAGGAGGAGTGTTGGTTCTATGTTGGGCTGCTCTTTGAACTCTACTGAGGAGGTGTGTGAGTGGAGGATGCTGGCCAAACTTACATCCATCATGGACAATCCCTCTCACCCCCTGCACACGACAGTGGGAGCGTTACACAGCTCCTTCAGCAACAGACTGCTACGTCCATCATGTAAGAAGGATCGCTTCTGCACGTCCTTCATTCCATCTGCCATTAGACTCTATAACACCAGTCAATTAAAGACCATTCATTTCATCAACTGAATGTCCTTAACACATGAATGTTCTTCACATATGCGCAATTTCCACTGAATATGTGTAACTTCTATATTCATATCCAGTGGGTGAAATATCTATATTTATATCAAAAGTCTGCTGAAGTTTCTGCTCTGTACCACTATTAGGTATTGATGATTACATCTGTGAAATATCCACTGCATATGTGCAATACATGTAACTGCGTACATGATTTTTCATAATTCTTTCATAATTATTTCTATTGTTATGGTTTTCTTTAGTTTTTTATTGCTATCTATTTCTATTGGCTGTTTTAACAAGTAAATTTCCCCATTGTGGGAACAATAATAATAGTAATCAATCAACCAATCAAACAAGTTAGCGATAGGCAGCCACAATGACTTGCAACTCAAAACTCTTGCACTGTTTCCAATGTAAGTCAGTATGTACTTGAGCAAAACCCTATAAATAGTAAACCACTGGCAGGTCTCATGACCTAGGATGTTGGTGGACAGGCTCAAAGTCTGGATCGGAGTAAATCCTACAATTAGTGCTTCCGGGAAAGGATCTGATGAGGTGACATGCAATCCTTCTGTGAACAGCATCGTTTCCCTTCATGTTACCCACTGTGGAGATACCACAGCCATCATTCAACTGGTTTCACTCTCCCAACACTGGAGTATGGAAAAGCCGGAATTTCCACAGAATTGTGAGAGGTGAGGAAAACCATGGAAGGTCACATCAACACACCTGTTTAGCGAGGTGAGAGGTTTCCCCCACAAAATGACGAAATGTCTCCGTGTAGTAAGGGGGATCGAAAATGAGGCACAGCACTGCAGAAGATGAACACATGATTAACCCCCCAAGCAAAATCAATCCCCTTGTTAGAACTGTTCTTCCTCTCCGCTCCATGCATCCTGAACTAAGGCAGACCCGATTGTGACTTTGGTGTTGGGCGCTGTGGTTTCTGTGAAATCCATCCATCTATTTACTGTACCTGCTTGTCCTGTTCAGGGTCATTGGGAATCTGGAGCCTATCCCAGAACCTATGGGCGCAAGGTGATTTCTGTGAAATACAAAAAATACTTGCTTACTGTTATTAAATGTACTGACTAGCTGCCCAGATTTGCACCATATAATTGAATGTTTCAACACATTTATAAAGTATTTAGTGAAGCAGTTTGGGACTAGAACTGAAATGGTGATGAACAGAGCAGTGTTTAATTGCAAGCAGTTGTAAAACCACAGGTTTTCAATTCCCAGGAGGAATTCTGTTGTATTTTTGAGCAAGGTAGACAAATATTTTTTTGCATAGGCAAAAAAAAAATAAAAATACAATTTGGTCAATTTTCCTAACGCTCCAAAAAAAAAACGGGCATTCACACTAAAAGTCAGAAATATTTCTGTTTTTTGGGGGGGGATGTTTCATTAAACAATAGTTACCTAAGAATTAAGTCATTTATAAGAACTAAACAATATGCAATCACTACATATAATATAATCTTGCTCCTTTACCTAGTCTGGGAAGACTTGGAGCTTATAATTATGCTAATAGAGAGAATTATTTCAAAAAATAATAGTAATTCTATTAAAATTCAGAGGGGACAAATGTTTCGATCTGCCATTTAGAATCAATGACTCACTGATGTGGTATTTATGCTTGTTTTTTCTGTTGGCATGGTAACAACTCAGGACTCTTTTTTTTAAAACTGGGCTGGGTAATTGAATATGTAGGGACACCCCTGTGTGTCCAAAACATACACGGTGGTTGTTTCTGGGAAAAATTTCAGTTTTTTTTCTTCTCAGAACCCTCTCAGAGACTGACGCAGCTCCCTGAAAAGCTAGCCTTTAACAACCTGTACTACAGCAGAATGCAGAATGGCTCATCTTCAGCCACTGCCTTCAGAGCTACAGGAAAGAATGACATAAATTGTGCCATGCTCCACAGGGAGAGAGGCACCAAGTCTTGTAAAGGCAGCAGGTCACCAAATGTCTTTATGCGGATGGAACTGCAAAGCAGAGTAGCGGTGTCTTACCATGTGGGGGCACTGTGTGCTAGATTTTCTTCAAGGAAGGACAGTATGCAGGCAAAATATAGAGACCAAGAAATACTGCAGTATATTATCATGTAAATTATACAATATTATGATATGTATAATGTGGGGAAAATGCCAATTTCTGTATCTTTATTCTGAATGGCTTGAAATTGGCACAGACACCCACTGGTAGAGGGCAGAAGGTGATGTTGACCACCAGTCACAAAAAAAGATGTTTGGAGAAAAAAATTAACACACACAGGTGCAATATGGCCACACAGTCAGGGCCACTGCTGGTGGAGATGCCAGTTTACTCCACAAAAACATTTATTTAAATTGTAAATTGGGAAAAATGCCAGGTCACATGACGGCAACATGAATAGGGGTTAGGGTGTCGGGGGGCAGCTGTGCAGTCTGAAATAAGGGCATTCCGTACAAGCCGTGTTGCTCTCTGCAGTTTATTATGTTAGTATACAAACAGGTGAGCTCCAGACACACATCAGTCCTGTCTGCACTGTGGTATCGCTAATTTCACAGCGTGTGGTTTACTGTGAAGCCCCCCCCCCCCTCTCTGCCTACTCCCATGTTTTCTCCCTTGAGAGAGGCTATGTAATTACACAGGAATCGGGGGCATTTGCCTCTTTTTAATTCAGCAAGTCTTTCATAGCATCCTTCCTGCAGCATACAAACACTGTTTACCACTTTACTTTCGCGTCAATCTAAACAAGGTGACTTCCGCTAACGAGGAGAAACGGTGCCATTTCTGGGGCGTGCAGCTAAACAAGTAAACAGGGAATCTTGTACATTTTCACTAAGCCTTAAAAACCTGCCCATCTGAGATCAGAAGCAAGCACACTGATGCACCTCAATAGGTCTACGTGTGTTATGAGGAACAGAAGAATTCAATGATCCTCGCTGATCCTAGGTGACATTCTGGAGGTCCTTCCAAGTACATTTGTTGTCAGATTGTGGGGCGGATCGACAAATTTACCCTCAAAACAAGAAGTGGCTGAAACTCATGTATGGGAGTTGCTACAGTTATTTTGGACTCATTAATGCTTATGCAACCAGGCAAGAGCATTTTCTGTCACAGAAACACATCTTCAGCATTTTCCCCTTGTCGACTCTCAGTAATCCTCAGTAATATGTCTCTGTAGAAATGGTTATCTTTGAAATGGTTACATTCACGACCTCTAGAGGATCCATTTTGGCAATTTTCCATTCCGGAATACATCTCTAAGGCCGATTTAGTCTAAGTGACAGGGTCTTCTGTAATTCTCAGTGTTGCAGTGTCTACTGGAGGGAATATCTACGCACGTATTAAACATATTAAAACGTCTTTAACCTAATCTTCTAAAAATACAGTATTTACAGTGACGTCAAAGCACTGCTATGCTACTGACAGTGCAGAGATACACTGGTAAAAACACTTACCTAAGTCACGAAGCAACCTCGGCTTATCAAAGAGAAGGAATCGCGGGATTCGCTGGGTGACCTACCGTCTGGTCACTGGTGCAGTGATGTCTGGTGTTCACACTGAATGCACATGCACATACATTGACATTGATATGACTGTGGCAAGATGGGAGTAAAGTCCATAATACAGTTTAAAGAAACAGCATAGCTAAACATTTTTTTAAGACAAAAAAAAATAAAAAATTCCCTTCCAGGCTGAATTCTGTACGTGAACTCTCATGATGGACCACTGAGCAACACCATGTCCACGTCTGTATTACGCACTCCCATCCACTGCTGTTGGGCTATTGTATGTGTGTGCGTGTGTGTGTTGCTAATGTAAGGACAGTGATCAGCAGGCTGTTTCCAGCAGACGTATAATGTACATCCGGCAACACCATCCTGCAGCCATGTCTGACTGATTGTAGGCCCGCAGGGTCTATATCTCAGCACAGTGTTTCACTGCCATGTCCAAACAGGGCTCCATCGCTGTGCCTCTCACTGCACCTCCATGTCCACATCAGCACTACATGTGTAAAGCTACAACCCGCCGGCTACGGGATTCTCTATCGGCTTATCACCCAGCAAATTAAAAGCCACAATGGTGAAGACGCCCCCATAAGTAACGATGCTGTGACGGGCCCGTGCTAAAATAGCATTTCATAGTATCGACAATATCAGATAACATACAGAGGGAAAGTTATATAGCAATCTGTAAAATCTGGCAAACTATAGAAAGTGCATCAAAACCCAAAGTGTGACTTAATACTTTAAAATGAGTGTCGAATTTAATTCCTTGCCGCTTTGGGGGTGATTAGCAGTAAAACCACCGACATAAGAAGAGACACTGTCATAAAAGAGATTTCCACTGAGCATTTTTCGCTGATATTGAGAACAGTAAGCTGTCGTAAGATGGTCAGTTTTATGAACTCAGACTTTAAAAAGTTATTGTCAGTTTGACGGGAGGGGCAGTGAGCACAAGATCTCCTTCAGTCTCACTGCTTAGTGTATGGATTATCCATATAATACAGGTGAGTAGAGGAGATTCAGAGTGTGTGGTGGGGGTTTTTTTAAGTGGGGGGTGGGTGCAGGGGGTGCTTATTTAATAGTAGTCTTCATAGTTCTTGGGATTCAAGCAGTACAGGATGGCTCCGCCGAAGGAGAAGATGGTGGATCCCCAGGCCAAGCCGTAACCCCAGTTGAACTCATGGTATATCCTTAAGCTGATCGTCTCTATGAACTTGATTGGGTAGAGCACTAGACTACACACTTGGAGAACGACTAAGCGAGAAAGAAAGGGAAAAAGAACAAAAGAGAGAGCGAGAGAGAGATAAGATATGGTCATTTCTTAAACACAATTTTCCATTCAGCATTTTTCTGTTTTACGTTTAAATAAAGTATATGGCTGCCTCAACCAGCATTAGCATTCCGGACACAGGTTGCAAGCCCTTGAAATGATCAAAGATGTTACCTTCCAGAGGTTAAATGTAGGGGAAACATGTTAATAGCTGTTTTAGGTACACGGACATCAACCTTGAAAACATGGTACATCATCCCTACATTCAGGTAGTCACCAGGACCAAGGCTTTGTCTGGACGGTATATTCATCAATCATCAAGAAAGCAGAATGTCATGTGCAATCCACCAGAGACTACGAAGAAGAAAAAAACGCAAATGCCACATCACAATACTGACTCTTCCTCAATCATATATTGTGATGCACAGCCAGAACTGCAGGAGAGCAGAAGGCAAACATACCAGAACACAACCCAGCATTTACAAAGAAAACAGGAAAAGTGTCTACACACATAATAATAAACATCAATTTAAGAGGAGCATTAAAAGTGTGGATGTACCTAAAATTAGGCTGCGGATGAACGCGTCCAGCAGCCAAAAAGCCAGAAGGGGCCGATGCCGGATAATCCATCAAAACGACACAAAATAATAAATCAGAACGGCTCTGCAGCCCTGCTACATGAAAATATGAAGCAAATTACCAAACAAACACCCTCCCTCTGAATGAGCACAACGGCAGCACAGGGCAGGCATCTATCTATCAGTTCGATCCACCGATAGGTGCTTACACGGGCAAACCGGAAGGTCACACCCCCAATACGAGTCCATCACAATGCACATGACAGTAATTGAGAGTCACTGAGTAAGCTGAATAATAAGCCTTTACACTGTGGAGGGAAATATCGTGTAGAAACACAGGGCTGGGGATGGATCTGAACCTACCCTAGATATGTAGAGCAATGACCGACAGACCCACTACACTGTAGCTGAAAGTGACGCTATTTTTCAGTGTCATTCTAAAGGGAATCTAACTGTTCAAATTCATTCACTTCTGCTCTTCAGTTCTTATTGTCTATTCAGTGCTATTCATAGCTGTTCAGCGCTAGTTTGTACTAAAGGACTGCAATCCAGTGGACCCTTTGTTCCTAGTGAAACACAATATTCAGCAAATGGTCTCAACTGAACACGTTTAAACTGCTCTCCTTAGTTCTCAAATCCCCTAATGGGAGAGAAGCAAAACCAGCTGGCCTGTGCAGGGCCTGGAGCTGAACACGGCAGATTTACACTGTCACAAGTACAGAAGATAGATCCTGAACAAGGGTAACTTCAGAGACTGTAGAATTGAAATGATGAATGACGACATTAGGCAGACTGATCTTTATTATCTGTGCGACACACCGCCATCTTCTTTGTGTAGTTTAACAGTTTAACATATTTAATAAAAATTACATCGAAAAGGTCAGGTGCACAATGAATGGTACTGCGCAATTGTACCATTGGGCTCAAACTTTAAAATGGGGAAAGAAACACATGTAATGAGATTTTTTATTGCATTTTATATTCATTACACAACTTAATGGAAGGAAAAGTTTTCATGATCAAGAATGGGACGGTTGAGAGTGCAGTGCACCGATCGCAGTGCGAATGGGCTTTGAAACAGCTCAAATAATGGCTAAGTGCATGGAAGTACAGCTGGAATGTGTGTGAATGTGTGCATGCGACTGAAGGACAGCAGAAAAGAAGGCGTGGCTATGCATGGATGTGTGTGCGTCTGTGTGTGGGAGAGAGAGGGAGGGAGAGAGAGAGAGAGAGAGAGAGAGAGAGATTTACCTGCAGCGAACAGCATCACAGCGACAGGTCTGTAGAAACGTCTCCGGGAGCCGATACACACGGACACCAGGCCCACCAGGAACGAGAGAAGAATGAGGCCAGCTCCGCCTAGCAACAGGGCCAGAGTGGCGATCTGCCAGTCTGCAAGGAGAGAGAGAAAGAGAGAGAGAGAAATGGAGTGGGGCGATGTAGTGGCCAACAGCAGAGGAGTTAAGAATCAGGGGACTTTGAAAACCTTCCATGCCCATACATGACATTAAAGTAGAGCAGCCTCAGCCTTCAGAGGCTGATGGAACAGTACAAATAATCCAGGCTATTTAAACAGCCGTCCCCACTGAGAGCAAAAGCCTCCACGTTATCCTTTTGTTCCCATTTTCCCCCCATTCTTCTCTGAACACCGGCACATCCTTAAAAAACAAAACCTATCGGTTCTGAGGAACGAGCGTTGCATTCGGTGGAAAGAAAACAGAAGCAGATTTCCTCAATTACAGAGCTTCCAGGCAATCCGGTTTCGAAAATACCTGCCCGTATTCCCACTGACAGGAAAAAGGCCCAGGAAAGGGGATCTGCTATATTTAGGGCGACAGCCCAGTCTTTCTGAAAATACTCGCTGAAGAATCCTGCATAAATTATGTATAACGATGCATTCTTAATAAGTCAACCGGTTTGATTATACCATGTGGATCGCAGTGTTGTATGTACAACGTAATAAAACATATTACTAAAAGTAACTGTACTTCTCTCAAAATAGGATGAAAATCAGGAGCACCGAAAGCACTTTTTCTAGGTAGTATTTGTGCGCCGACTGGTTTCATCATTTGTCACATGGAGTCACTACTTGGCATGAAGGTCAAAGTGATGTCAGCACAGCATAGAGAAACCAAGTGGCTGTTCTCTTGTGAACACACCGCATCTTTTACAGCGGCTGCCTTGGAAATTAGACAGAAATCAGCACAGCTACTGTTAAAAATATCGACATTAAAATGAGGCTATCAAAACAATGCCTTTTTCTGAAAAGACTAAGTAGAAAATTGTCCTTATGCCAGAAAAACTTCAACCTACGGTATAGGTGTCACCTACATTAGAGAAGTATCAAATTAAAATAATTCCTGCATAAAATATCTATAAATATATTTCTGGGCTGTCAGCGATATCACAAGGACTTGCAATGCTAATGCTAATATTGGTGTAATTTGGTCATATTAGGGCAGCTCAACGTTAACCTAACACCATATTTACCTCTCAGCGCAAGCAAGAACAGATTAGCTGACGAAAGTTCAGAGCAAAGTACTAGCTCCGTTCTGCTGAACGCAGCGCCGAATATTGATCGCTTTGTTTAGATCTCGCCTTGGCAGCCGTGCCATACAAGGTCTACAGCGCTCTGTGGATTTTCATTGAGTCCCAGGACTCATTAAACTCATTGTTTGGGTAGACATATTATCGTCACCTGGCTTTTGCAGGAAAAATTAGCTTCTGCCAGCAAAACCCTCTATTCTGTAAATTATTCACACCTGCAAGTTAATAAATTATTTAGCGGAGCACAAGGAGGAGGTAGCTGAAGGGGGCACTCGTCCTTTCTTCACTCGTGACCCAGACATCTCTGCTAAAATATGCCAGGAAGTAAGGACCAATAATTCCTTCTCAGAAGCCGCCAGTCTTCCTCCTGGCAGCAAGGAACTGGGGTTTGACGTTGCCGTTATCTTCACACAAACTTGCGAACATCTCAGCATTCCTCACAGGAGCTGAATCCCACTGTGAGATGCAGGAGGGCATGATGACACAGGGAAGGGCAGAGGTTAGGGGTCAAGTCCCTCTACTGGGGGTGTATACAGGGGCGGGGCCACCGAGGCACCATCCCCAGCTGACCTGGGAGTGCCCCCCTGTCACTTACCAATTTAAATCATATAATTGGCCAAAAATGTTGGTCCCTCTTAAGCCCATCTTATATCCCCACCATAAAAAAATCCAAGAACCCCCACCCCTCTACACATCAATGTCTAACTGATATAACTTAGTGACCAGAAGCACTGGCCAAGCACTTCCACATTCAGACTATGAGGGATGTTCATCCTACTCAAATTCTGAACATCATTCTGCTAAGGATTCAGAAGCTCATTCGAAACCTCAAGGACTCTAATCATTGTAGTCACACTCGTCCTTCACGCTGAACCACACAACACCTCTCAGGCCATCTTGAAACGCTATTCTTCTCTCACAATGCCACTCGGCCCATCCACAAAACTGCAGCTCATCCCATCTCCAACCCATTTTCTGTTGCTACAGTGACAGCAGCCTGATTGACACCTCAGGAGCCTTCCATCCATCAGCCCAATCAATGATGGAGTCGACAGATGTCTACAACTGGTGCTCGCATGCGAGGGACACACACACACACACACACACACACACACACACACGGAGCAGTATCTCTGCTAGAGCCGTCTGCCTGTGATCTCTCAAGGACACGGCCATTTTAATAAGGGTAATGAGACATTAATAAAGCTCCAGAATGAACCGGCCTGCGAATGAGCCGGACTCTGGGAGTGTCCCAGTCATAGTCATTGGATATGTCTCGCCCACAATCAACTACCCTCAGTCACATCCTATATCAAACTCAATTTAAAATGCATAATGAAAAATTCCCAGTTTTCAACGCGCAGCGGAAAACAGCAATATTCCCACGTCTTTCCGGATGAATTCCCTGGCAGCGAGGGCAACGCAACTGGACATCTTTCCAGCCTCTGCGGGGAGGGCTTTGTCCCAGGAGAGGGCCGTCGCAGTTCATTAAACCGCAATCACATGACAAGGAGCATACGGATAACTTAGCTTTCCAGTGAACCTTAGCAGGCCCTACTTATACAGATTTATACAGCTGGCTTTGTTACCAGACTAATTCATGTTTAGCACATTGCTCAAGGGTACAGGTGCAACTAGAAGCAGTAAAGCCCGTTGGCCAAAAAATCCAAGCCCTTAGCTGCCATGCTACTTACTGTCCCTAGTTTACATTTACAAAAGAATAACAATTGCCTTTTTATCCCATTCTAGTTATATATTTAGAGGGCAACATGTGGCTCTGAGAGTTAGGGCGCTGTGCTTGTGATTAGGTGGTTGCCAGTTCAAATCCCACAGTCAGCAGAGTCATGTCACCTTTGGACCCTTGAGCTAGACCTTTACCCCCAATTGCTCTAGGGACCGGCCGACCCTGTTCACTCGGTTTTACGTCACTTTGGATCAAAGTGTCTGCTAAATACAAAAATGTAAACATATTTAATAGTGTAATAAGCAACTGACAGTTCCAAAGTAAGGAACAACATGAGGCAGCTCAGAGTCTACAAAGCAGTGATTCAATGTTAACGTGCGAAGCAGTTCTTTCTCGTAGATGCATCTGTAGACTACAGTAAAAACGGATACAGAAGCATTTTCTCTGAGAGCGAAAATGGACTCATCTCACATCCATAATTCATGCCTCGCGTGTTTCAGATGAGGCCCGACATCGTTTCCTCGCGGTGGTCATGGAACGGGCTGGCTGGCGGTTTCAGGAAGAGTGCGTTTTCCAGGGGAGAGGCTGTGCTTAAAAGGACTCCAGTCAGAAAAATGCGAATGGGGGGACAAAAATAGGGCCTTACCGCCTTTTGTTGCTTTTTATTAAAAGGACCCCTATTAAATTTTGAACGACAGAAAGCTGAGTCCGGGAGGGGAAAGGGGATATGCTAATTCCACTGGCACCGACTTCCATCTACGGAGGAATTACACTAATATAATGTTACGAGATAACACACTGCTCAATATCCTTCTGCCTTTCTCTGCCTCTCCGATAAAACAGCTTTTCTGGATTAGCAACAACTGACTGCCTTCCAACAATGCAGGACTAATGTGTTTGAGAAAGTATTTACGATGAATGCGGGGAAAACCCCACACCAGCTCGGATTCTTCTCAGACCGAGAGCTGTAAGTCAACAGTTGAGCGAGACTGAAATGAAAATAAAATCCCTTTGCCCCCCCATATTATCCAAGTAATACAGGAAAACCAAGAGCATGCAATGTTCAGCTCTTGAGCCGAAGAGAGTCTTCCGGCCGTCGTCTAATGGCCGTCAGGCGGATTATCTTCACACAGGTACTCGTCTGCATAGGCCTGTACATCACTAACAGCACGGATAATCCTCAGCCGAGACATCCGTGCGACTTTTATTCTGCCATTGCCAGACGACTGTTTATGACCAGCTAGCCAAAGCCGATGCCCGCAAATCCTAAAAAAGGGAGCAGAATGAGGCCCCCACATGACATACGCGAGAGCAGCGTGAATATTTTGATGACTTTTTCTCATGGTTATTTGTTTTCTTATCCCCCTCCCATCATCCCCCCCTTCCGCCCAGTCACCCGAATCTCATGATCCAACCCCCGACTGTGGTCATCAAACAAACTCCCTGATACGGAAAGTTCACTCTCTGCACCACAAGGCAGAAAAGCTACCGGCAACTAGTGGAACGGCACGCCTCTCACCACTGGGAGCTGGCACTGTGTGGCTGCCCCGAGTAGCCTGTAGGGGGCACTTACTTGACAGGAAGGATGGCTTAAGCATCAATTATACCACCCCCCTTCCAGCAAAACGGTGCCAATTACATTGGCTGGCTGCTGAAGCCTCTGGTTGAAATCTCTGAGTGACACCGCTTAAATGCCACCCACTGTGTGAGCCACCAGACTATTTTCACAATCACCTTTTTATGCTGTTTTTCATTCTGTCATTTTATACTGCACCTGGCTTAGGAATGGTGTCAAAGCATTCATTCCCTTTGCTGTGGCAGACATAAATCACAGCTACTTCAAGTAACCCCAGTGGCAGTCAGGGCAGGCACAAAAACAGACACCTCTAGTTCACTCTCTCTCGTTCAAAGAAATAACACACCTTTCACTCCCTGACTGGGGTGCTACACGCTGACTGGGTCTTCACAGCAAGGATCAGGCACTCCTTGAAGAGCCGGGACCCTTCAAAAGGAATATTACCAACTGGCTCTCGCTTGGCCTTGAATCTTTCACTTAGTCTGGTCCACCTATGGACCCGTGTGAGACAGTACAACAACAGCAGAACAAAGAACATAAATGTCACATGATCCCCCCACAGATGACTCGTAGAGGGCAGACGAGGCAAAGGAAAGTCATATTCTACCCATGAGTCTATGCTGTGTACGTGAGGCTTAACATCTCGGTGGTCACTATGTGTCATGTGACAACCAGTCATATGGCCTCCACTGTGGTCTACATTCATGGACAGCATTGTGTATCGGACTGCTGAGATCTCTGCCCTTGAGAGACCCGTTATATTCTGCAAATCTCCTTCTGACCCTAGTTCCCCAATCTCGGCATCTTCCATCTGTTTGTAGAAGCATTATGTGTTAAGATTCCGGTGCTCACAGGACCTCCGGAGCCTGTTCAAGGTACCCCGCTCTGGCCAGAACGGGCAAGGAACGTCAACACGCATCCACAAAAACAGCAATATTTCTGCCCTCATTATAACTGCAAAGAGACCGTGCTCTGTTCTGGTCTTTTGAATCATTAAGCAAAACATTCATCTAATTACATTTAATTAAAAAAAACAAAAAAAAACAGACAAACGGTCTGCCCTAACGGCAAGCTGAAAAATGCAGCATAAAAAACGCAAAACAGTGTAAAAGTTATCCAGCGACGGCCGGCTGGCCTCTCGCACGACTGTTTGTTTTCACGAGCGATGAATCACGGTGCTTCAGATGGTGGAGGGTGTCAGTTGTGTGCCGTCTCGCTTAGTGACATCCACATGGTGAGCGACACCTCACACAAACTCATCGCTGCAGCCTTCTGCATGTTTCCCCTCTAAATCCCTGGAATTCCCTGACTGCATTCCCAGGAGCTCACCTTCTCCCTACTCCTGCGGTTAGCTGGACACATCAGCGTTTGCAGCCAAAGTGCCTGATGTAAGCGGCTCCCCTGCCCGTTACTCTTCTTTATGACAATTGATACAATTTAGCTGTAAAGTATATAAGTTCTAAAATTATAAAAAAATTATATTAAAGCCCAAAAGAACTGGCACTCACACAGATAAATCAGTTTATTATGCATATAGATTAATCTGTACAGCACTACAAAAATATCATTGGCATTTTGGTATAGGTCTTGTCATTAGCTTCTGTTATTCTAATAGGACTGTACATGTTAGAAAATCTCTCAAAAAACTATAACGAAGATGGTCCATCTTTAAGTGGGAAGCAAGTTTCACAGTCCCACATAGATTCCTGCCTTGAAACTCATCTTCAGTTGTGCATTCAGTGTACAATTATTTTGTGATTACCAGGCGTTTCCAAGAAAATCCGTATGAAGTTCCCTGACCATCTGCCATGACCACAAGCTTAGAACTATATATAGCATCAGACTATTTGTGCACGTAGGTATCTGCAATATCGAGTAACACTCATAATTAGTATTGTGATCAATTACATGAGTGAGAGTAGATAATAGGGTATTGTACTCGAATTATCAACCTTGCAGAATAAGGGGATTCGCTATAAGCGAGTTGGGAAGACACTGAAAAGATCCCGTTTGCTCGCATCAAGCAAAGATTCAGTATGTCAACCGTTTAGCATGAAATCTAATCTGATGTTTTGCTCCTCAAGGCAATAATAATATGCAGATTTTGTGATAGCAAAATCTCTGCATAATTACGAATGGAAATAAAGATTATAGATAGGCTAATGATTAAGAGAGTTCAGATTTAAATTAAATTTCTTAAGTAGCCGCACTGGCATCATTAAAAACCCGCGGCATCTCAAAGGATGCATGTTATCAATCAACACAAGAAGTGGTAATTTCACAACTGCTGGATCAAGTGTCAATTGATAAAAGAGCCTTGAGGTATTCATCTTCGATAATACCGCTCTTCTGGAGTTCATAAGAAAACAGACAAATATATTCAAATTAATTTCTGTAACCCGCTAAGGGGAATCTTTTTGAATAATCCTTGCTGATGATCTCTTAGCCTCTTTGATGCTATTCTGCTCTCTTTCGCATTAAATCATAGGCAAGACACGTCCTCTGATTTTTTCCAAAAACACAGTCCTGCATATGAGAAGCATAAAGCCGAGACGTGCAAATTCCTTTCTGAAGCAGCAAACTTTTGATGCTCTCTCTCATGTTGGGATTCTGGCAGAATGCACCAAAAGGATTATACCTTTATATGGGGTTAAAACGGAATGTCTTTCAGACAGAGCGTACTATTACAACCGCAACAAAGATAAAGTTCCCAAATTCGCGGAATGACAGTTTCAAAGCACCAGAGACGCAGGCGCATAAAATATGCGGTGTTATAGCAATGTTTATTTGGCAGCTAAAAAAAAAGAGCTATATGAAGAAGAAAAAAAGGAGGAGACATTCTGCAAGTATGCCATCACGTTTCCCTGGTTACTAATCTACAGGCATTTTGGCACTCTGGGGAGTTTTGTCCTAAAAGTTCGCCCCGCTCCTCGGACTACTAAAGACCCTCAACAAAAGCTCATTTTTCCGGGCAACAAAAGCAGAACAAACCCCCCCCAACTCAAGCAGCACGTTCCCACAAGGTCCCGATCGTATCTAACATAAAGCAACGTCCACCAGCCTACTGAGTGAAAAAGATGACTGAACTGCAATAAGGCTTGAAAACATAAGGCTTCGCATATGCCCCAGGTCATAGGTTTACATCCCAATAATAAAGTTGAGCAGAAAGTCCCGAATATATCGTACCGGGCTTTCCACAACGCAGAAAAATGAGCCCGCAGCATCTTTTAAGACTTCCGACTCCTTTAAATAACAAATCTGACCCCGTGTGACATTTTATTATTTGTGCAGTTGCATGGTTTTGTTCCTCGATCAAACTTATGTTCCTAGATATTTTTAAGGAAAACGTAATAGCTTAGCTGTGGAATTAACCACAGAGATGTTTATGAAGCGCTCTGTCCACATAAGCGCTACTAGACCAGAGAGAGAAAGGTGTGCACTTGATGCTATCAGATATGATGGTCTGTTTGGTAGTCATTGTAAGAGTAGCGAACTGGGCAGAGGCGCTTTGTCATCGTTGGGTCCATGAACATCGAGTACGTTCTCCAGTTAGAATCTTTCAAACATAAACAATTCCAAATTAATGCGTCGCTTTTATAGATATACTGAAACAATCACGTTCTCAGAAATGCAATGCGCACAAGTAATATTAGGGAGGGTAAGTATTCAGAAATCATGGGAGACGTCTCTCACCTGTCTCCAGCGTGCTGCTGCATTGCCATTTATCCGAGGCCGCGGGTTTCCAGCACGAGTCCCATAGAGATAGGTAGTACTGGTTATCTGCAGTGACCCACGCGGGGCTCAGCACGGCCCCGATGACCAGGCACAGCGCGAGGAAGATGCACACCAGCCCAACCAACTTCAGCGGCGTGAGGACGGAGCCGCGGACTTCCTCCGCTCCATTGGCGGAGGAAGCCATGCCGGCTGATATCACCGCTCCGCTATATTGCGTGATATTTCAATATCGGTTTGCTGACGCCTTCCGCCCGACGAAGAGGTAAAGGGGCGCCAACAAGCAAGCGACTACGGGACAGCTGGTGTTTCGCTGCCTGAGGACTGCTGCTGCTGCGGCGCCGGAGCGACTCGGCGGCTCGCCTCCTTATTGCGGTGACGTCATGGCACATCCGAAAATCCCGGGAGTGTCACCTGCAGGGTCCTAACGCCTCGGATACCCAAGAGAAAAATGTGCTCGTTTCAACGGTGCTCCACGGGATTACGAGGCTTCCGCCAGCTTCTTTTCATTCAGTAACAGTGGTAATATGAGAGCAGAATCCGTGGGCAGTTTACACAACCAGGGGCAGTGCTCAGTATTTCTGTCACCCTGAACCGTGGGTACATAAGTACTCTAGTAACTAGATGATTACCATATCACAAACACAGACTAACACACATAAAGACCGGCACATCCATAGAAACTATTAAATGCCTTGACATAATCTGGCCAATTTGGTAACTTCTGTGCTTGCTGTCTCCATCAATTCTAGACTCAGTTTGGTCCCTATTTGCTTCTAATTCCAATTCCATTACCTCTTCTTCCAGCTGGTTCCCATGGTAGCCGTCTGCACCTGTCAAGCTGTGACCACATCAAGCAACGTTGGATTTATTGTTCTTCAATTTCCATATTTCATATGCCACACACTGATCCAAATGGTCTTATTCACAGGCTCAATTCATGAGCTACTTCCAGGTAGGTACGTTCGGCAGGCCTGTTTATGCCTAGTTCCGGAGTCAGACATATTATGCAGAACTGTTATTTCCATTCTGCTCAAATCTTTCCAGATAGGCTGCCTGCATGCAGAGTTCCTAGGTGAGGCTGATGTTCTTTGATATTCACTCACCAGGGCAGCAGGGGGAATGACTTAAGGCATTTACTGTGACACGTAGCTCTTTCAAAGGAAATTAACAAACACTGGCGAAAGCTGCCCAAACGCAAAGTTGAGCGTCACCAGTAAGAACCGGGTCATCTGCATTCCGTTTATACATTACATTCTGTGTATTTAGCAGACACTTCTATCCAAAGCAACATACAAGAGAGAATCAGAGAGCAGGGTCAGACTGGGTTCCAGCGGCAATCAGGGTTCAGGGCCTTGCTCAAGGGCAGGGGAGGATTAACTTATCTGTGAGCCCTAGTCCGACACCAGCATGGACACAATCACTGATAATGGTGTCCTGATATTTGTCTGGGCCCTACGCTATAGCTTAGGATAGCCTATCCGTTACAGTCATGCGTCACATAAGGACATTTCAGGCAACGACAGACCGCATATACAACAGTAGTCCCATAAGAGCATAATGGAAGTGAAAGATTCCTATTGCCTACTGACGTTGTAGCGAAACACATTACTGACATGTTTGCAGTGACGCTAGGGTAAACAAACCTACTACACTGCCAGTCTTATAATAGTATGGCACATACAGTATAATTATGTAGAGTACATAATTCAGGATAATAATGTTAAACAACTATGTTACTGCTTTATGTAATTACTGTACCTTTATCATTATTTTAGAGCGTACTCTTTTTATTTATAAAAATAAGTTTGCTGTAACTGTCACTGTATGCCATGTTAATCTGGCCGCAGCATTTTTCATCTCATGTTTACCGCATCTCTTGGATGCATCATTTTCTGGTGTGCTAATTCATTATTTAATCTTTTATACCACATTTTAATGTACCTTTTCCATGTTTAGATATGTTTAGATACACAAATATTTACCATTGTATTTCAATTGCCTACAGAATTTAGTAAAGTGATATGCTGTACAGTTTGTAGCCTAGGGGTAATAGGCTTTACATTGTAGCCTATGCGTGTAGTAGCTAAATCACCTAGGTTTGTGTAAGTGCACTCCACGATGTTTGCACTATGACAAAATCGGCCAACAACTTGTTTCTGTAATCCACCCCTGCTGAAAGGCCCAACACCATAAACTCTCTACCAACCACAGGATTTGAACTGGCAACCTCTGCACCAGTCTGAAACCCCAGTACAGTGACATTCTATATTTCCAACAGGCGTTTGGACTGACATCCGACATCTCAGATAGACCGAAATTACAACTCTGGATCTCAAAGAACCGATCAGACAGACATCATTTATCCCAGAGAAACTTTGATACTGACCCATGATATTTCAGAACAATTTTTATTCTTTCCAGAACTCATCAGGGTAGCAAAATCTCAACTGATGAAAACTCTTGGCGTTCTCTTCTTTCTCGTGTTGACAAGTGATTCTGTCACGTTGACCAATTCAACACGCACTCTAAACCTAGAATCAGCCCTCCTCCCCGCTCATTCTGTTGTCTTATGGTTTAAATAGGTTGAGACAGACTAATCCTGACCCCCTTCTCGACTCATCTCGCAGTCTGCTTTTGTATCCAATGCTGGCTTTCTCAGCCCTGAAACACATGCTTTTTTTAACCATGCTTTTGTGTGTGCTTGTGCAGTCTCCCATCCGTGCTTGTGTCTGTGCTCATGAGTATTTCTCAATGTGACAAGAAGGGAATCGGTGGCAAAGGACAGGAGGTACATAACTGACACCCAAGGAGAGAGAGAGCTGGGCATTTTCCTGCTGAAGCGAGCACTGCCCTGCGTTCCGGCTTGGTTCCCAAAATCCTCGGAATCCCATCGAGTCCCAGCGTGTCTCCGTTAATAAAAGACTGCTGACAAAACCACCTGCCCACCTTACATGTTCGGCATTACAAGGATTCCTCTGCACCCCCAGATTGCTCTTTTGGCTTTAATTTCAGGGACAGAATGTAAGACCTGATATCGAACCGAAAGGTACATTCAGGCCTTATAAATCTTCTTTTGTTGTATATTCCCCCATAAGAGTTGGTTACTAGCATCATCTGCCAATGCCCTGTTCTTCCAGTGCCTCACTTCATTTAAAACCTGAAACAAGATCTTGCAGGGAAATTGTGTCAGAGTTGCAGTGCTGCTGTCAACATGTAGTCACGACTGCGCCGATTGTTGCAAAACACAAAGGCAGAATGTTTTCTTTGACTGACGGCTGGTAATTTGCATGGTTAGTGTGCCTGATTGCAACACTGAATGTTTAAAATGAGGATCTGGGACACTGGTAGATCCAGATCTGGGTGAGATTGGGTTAATAATGAGATTTGGTTCATGTAGCGGCACTGATCAGATTTGAAATGGCTGCCTTGCTTCATCGAGGCGGACATCACCCCTTATGCCACCTACCCAACAAACGGGGGTGGGGGGGGGTTCTCTCAAAGCCAGCTATCCTAGGCTGGTTTCCAGTGCATTGCAGGAGTTTTGTGAGTAAGGCAGGCCAGGGGACCCTATATGTAGCTGCATGTCTACATAGAAGCCTGCTCTACATCTTACAAAAGGCTGGATCTGCAATGTAATGGTTGTTCCAAGAGTTTAAAGAGCTGAGGTATAATGACATTTATTGCTAAATAAGCAGAGTGTGGCTGGTTGCCAGTCACGGCTGACCAGTCAGCCTGGGGTAAGTGCGGGCACACAGTTGTCTAATTGGCCAGGCAGGAATCGCTGATTTCTACCAAAAGTAAACAGCCGGCCAAACACGAACTGGAAAGCTGGGGCAGACAGACGATGAAAGTGACAGCCAAAGAGTAAACGTACGGCAGAAAGCTGGCAGCTTTGAGCGCTACTTCTGTGTGATAATGAGTCAAAATCACTGTATGCACATATTTAGTACAGATTTGTGCGTGCGTGTGTGTGTGTGTGTGTCTGAGCATGTGGCTTGGGTACGCCTGTCTTCTTGTGGGTAACTATCAACCCCAAAATGAATGCAAGCCCCCCCCGTCCCCGCAACCACAGGCTCTATTCTGCATTATTCATCAACACCCCGCCCCCCAGATTAACAACGGCTTCTGTGCTCCAAAATAAAGCAAGAAGAGGCACAGGAAAATTTTCCCAGAATTAATCACCATCGTATGGACCGCTACAATAGCCCCAGGAGAACAAGCCTCAAGGATCAGAACTGTCTTCATCTGAAGTACCAACTCCAGGCAATCTGGAATACCAACAGTGAGATTAAGAAAGACAATTATATTAAGCTAAACGGTGGGGCACAGTTGTTATTGAAAATGGATAGATTGATCAAGATGGACTGCCATAATTTACTCTGTTGCAATTCAAAATAGACTGTAAATGATGACAGACACTCAGGTTCAGCGAGAAATAGGTGGATAATTGATTTTTAAAGTGATATTTCTGCACCATCTTTTTTAGCCTACTCTTCCCACCGCTAAACATGGTCAGGCCTCCAGGCCTGGCCACAGTCAGGCTCTCTTCACACCCTCCAAGGACATTTCTGACCCAGCTGAAGAATACCAGTGATGCACTGGGTTGGCTCTCTCTTCCCACATGAGTATCAGTTTCACACTGGAAGTAAAATGACATGAGGAGCTTCATTCACAGGTCGCCGAGGCTGTCACACCGTTCTCAAGCGAGCTCTCCGCCAGTTCGTCGCAGATGCAAATCCAGAGCAGGGCGGCTCTGACGGAATTAGCAAGACAGCCTTCCTGGAGACAGGAAACAGAACAAACAGCACAGGAAGAAGGAGCGGGTCCCTCTGGTGCTGTTAATATTGCCACCGCTGGATTTGTCATCGATGTTGTGGCAAATGAAATGGAATAACAGGCCTGGAAATGGGCCACGGAGGGGGTAGGGGGGAGGTTGAATGAGCGAGGGTAACGCTATATTCGCACAAACACTGACTCTGGATCAGTAGGGGGGTAATGGTGAAACAGCAACTCCATCAGCACAAATACTGACTCGGTGTCAGCAGGGGGTTGATGGAGAGGGTGAGGCATTTTCTCTCTCTGTGGAAAGCTGCTGACTCTGGAGCAGCAAGGGGCTGATGGGGAAGGTGAGGTGTGCTCTCTCTCTCTGGATAGCTACTGACTCCAGATCAGCTTACACCATGGACGAATAAGTCTTAGTGCTAGCTTTAGCGGATGAGCTGCAAGTGTAGTGTTTCTCATTCACATGCGCATGAACACCTCAACCCAGTCACATGGAAGCCAACACCTAAGGGTGCATTTACTTATCTGGGGGCCCTAAGCTGACATCAGCATGGACACTCGGGTGTTGCCGATTTAAGTAATGGTTCCATTTTTCCCGAGGCGGGGTGGGGCCCTGATGTTTCCAGGGCCCTAGGCTGTGGCCTAGGATACCCTCTGCATTAATCCACCTCTGCCAATGAATTGCCCCTCTCCCCTCACCCTCGCCTCTACAGCGCCCCCTCCAGTGCCACTGAGCACCGCCTAACAACGAAAACTAGACGTGGTGCCAGGCATTAAAGCCGTACCTTCAGACGCCTCGCTGGGACTCAGCTTGTCCACCCCCCGCCCCCCCGGCGCCCCCGGGCCCCGGGGGGGGCGCCGGGGGGGGGGGGGGGGGGGGGGGGGGGGGGGGGGCGGGCGGGGGGGGGGGGGGGGGGGGGGGGGGCGA
>JAODLD010000001.1:47278259-47293985 GCA_026781065.1 Mormyrops boulengeri
GGGGCCTCAGCGTGCAAACACCCCCCCCCCCCGCCCCCCGGGAGCAGCCAGGCTCAGGAGGCTTATTTGATCCTCTCCTGGTTTTCTTCTCCTCTCCATTGGATGCCTTCATGTTTACATCTCAATTTACATACCGTGCTGACATCCCCCGTCCACCTTGACTCTGGCGTCCCTTGATGTGTCACATTCCTGCAGTACCTCTGTGGCTGTGAGGAGCACTCTGTCTGTTATTTCCTAACTTCCACCCTGAAGTGTATCTGTGTTTATTTTTTTTTTAGCAAACAGTCTCTGAAGCGTGTCTCACTTCATTTAGCTGTGCATTTTTCATGGGGGGCTTATAGTGAACAGGCCAATCATATTCGACGGCTTGTCGCCGCTTCAGCTTTCATCCAGTGGCACGTGAGCTGCGATAGGTTATTAGTAACAGCCTGTCAGTAATGGTAGTTGAGGCTCGTGGCCTGACGCGGGCCCCCGCCCGTGACGCCGACGTCGAATCGTGGCTCAGATGCAGAGTTGAGAGCGGGGAGCCCTTTAGACGGAACGGGCCAGAAAGACGGGCCCGGCCGAGAAAGCAGCGTTCCAAGGAATTTGGGCCACGCTACTTATTTGAATCCCCTGTCATTTTCAATAATGAATCTGCACACCAGAGCTTTGCTGCACATTAATTAGATTTCACATCAAAGCATCCGACAGCGGTTTTCTGCGCTGCGCCTGCTAAGAGGTGATTGGAGGATCGCTCCCGCAGGTGCTGCGAGCCGCGTTCGCCCGCATCTGCTGTGATCCTCCTGCTCACCGTTGAGCCCCATGTCTCCCTCTATCCCCCTTTCTTCTTTTGTCTCTCGTTCTATTTTTCTTCCTTTCTGTCACAGTCCCGCCGACTCGCATTAAGCTATTCCCCAGCCCTGTTGTCTCCTGTTTACTGCCACCCCTCGTTACCCAGAGCAAAGCCTGGGCTCTGGGCTCACAGTGAGACAACAGTACTCCACCATTACAGCCTCACAGTACTGTGAAGCATTATATAACTCTTTCACAAGTGCTAGATCATAGCTTCACCAGTTTTACGATTCAAGGATTCAAAAGCTTTATTATCAGCTACAAGTATAAGTATGATTTAAATGCGTGTGTACTTCCCTACAGACTTAAACAATATATAGCAATGAAGAACAACAAATACCAATAACGGAATAATGAACAATGACCTGAGGCACAGTTGGGGCATGGATATCCTGAGAGATTCAGGGGGCCCAGCACTTTACAGGGGCCCTTGAATATGTAAAGTTATATGTAAAATCGTGGAACAAGGTGGCATTTAGTCTGGGGGCCCAGAATTTCTAGCTACATCCTTGACCATAACATACAATATACATACAATATATACAATACTGTATACAAGCAATATACAGTAACAGTGCAAGCTGTAGCTAAAATGGAAAAGTAAGCATCTCTCCCAACATCTGCATGTGGGTGTACCTGCGCTGAAGATAAAAAAAATTAAGCTAGCTTTAAATATAATAGCACTAGTCCCCGATCCTGGTCCTGGTCAGGTATTCATTCCATTCATTCCATCGACTTAAGCACTCTACTAAAAAAAATATTTTGTAATAAGTAACGTGGCCTTTGCTCTCAGCACTGGGGTCGTTAGCGAGAGACTTGGATTCCGACCAATCAGAGCCAGAGCCGGCATAGCTCGGGTGTAGGACCCAAATAAAGCAGAGAGAGGCATGGATGTGTGCGTCACCAGCCAGGTACTGGAGGCGTCATGTCTGGAGAAGCTGTGGAGACCATGACGCCTTCCTGCCAGTCTGCTAGTGTGCCTGGCCATTGATCGGGTGGATACCAGCTGGCTTGCGGTTCCTGTCAGCAAACATCCGCGCCGTAGCTGGGTGAAGAGAATCAAAGCTGACATAACACTCATTGTGTGGCCCCCCGCTTTCCTCTGCCTGGCTTTCTGAGAAAACAGAAGCCATATCATAGCCAAACCAGAAGTCGTATTTGTCCATATCTGCGTCACTTGGAATTACATTAGGTCATTTATATGAAGACCTAATGTAAAAATAGTTTACAGTTAGGGCAATGATAATAATAATTAAATTATAATTTAAACCATAGCACTCTTGTTTTTTATATGTGTTTATTATTACTAAATGTTTATTTATTCTGACTAGAAAGAATCTGGAGATCTTTCTACCAAATCCCCACTACCCTCTGTGCAAATGAATTGTGTCTTTGTTTCAAGAAAACCTGGTCCCAAATAACATTAAATGTGTGGCCTTGTGCTCATGAGTTGGCATAAATATCAAAATAGACCTTATCTATGACTCTCCAGTGGTTGTATAAGGCTGGCATGGACCACTTCCCCTACACAGTAACATTTGCCCAGGACTAAAGAGATTAAATCCTTCTAAAGTGTCCTTATATGGCCATCTTAAGGCCAGAGAACATTCTTGCAGGTTATTTCTGCGCTGGTGCTATAAAATCCTCTGAGATGTGCTGATCAAAACTGCACCGAGTATTAAAAACGCAACCTAATGGCTCCATAACACTTCAGAATGGCTTTCACTTAAACTCCATGCACTTACAGATACATTAAGCCATTTTGTTTACTTTCTTTTAACAGTGATGGAATCCGAAATATTTTCAGTTCTTTGCTCCCCAGTGCATCGCCGCATTTGCCCCGCCTTTCCAGCTCCATAACTTTACCCAGGTCATTCCCACTACAGTCTGCCTGACATTGTCTACAAATTCAATCTGCATACCAAATTTAAAGGTGCATCAGAATGTCATTTACTCGCAGCACAAATGGTCGACGGTTGGCGGCTTCAGCACTGTGCTACTCGACACCTCACCGTATGCCAACCGGAAAGGGCGCCTCCAGAAACAAGTGCTTCTTCTGGTTCATTAGGCAATTTTGTAGCTATGTACACAAACCGCCCTGGATTCCAGCTGCTCCAGCTGCGGCGGTTAATCTTCTGTGAGGAAATTCATTAAATGCATCTCGAAGGTGTAAGTAATTCAAGTCTCTGGCTTCCTAAGTGTCAGCTGTCTTTGGTGCATGCTAAGGAAAGTGCTCTAAGTGCATTAAGCCTTTGCAGAATCCATGACAGCTCTCCCTTCAAACGTCATTGCACAGTAAGAATTCTCAATGATTGTAAATAATAAGTCTCACTTTGACTGCTGTATAACTGAGTCTTCCATTGTAGGATGTCTTTTGTTTTCATTTAATGAATTATACACACAAATCTGAATGATACAGAAACCCTAAACTGACTGGGGACCTGGCACACCTTTGGGCTTCATCAGGAGGCAGAGAATTCACTGCTGTGTAACCTGAAGAGACTCAATCAAAATGCAGAACAGCAAAACAAAAGCAAAACATTCACTGGGTTATATTTCAGTTGCTCATGTTTCAGGTTTGTTTATTTATTTATTTGGCAGATACTTTTTGTTCAATTGACACACAATTGTGGAAAAGCCTGAAGTCAGACGGCAGGATCGGGCAATATCCAGGGACCCCTGGAGCAGTTAGGGTTTTTTTCATGGGCCAAAACAGTGATATTATTACTCTGCCAGCTGTGGGGTTCAAACCCACGACCTTCTGTACAAAGATCCCTAACTGGCTGGGCTATACACCACCAGCATTTGCTCCTCTCTATGGCTGGATGTCTAACTGATTCATTTCAAGGTACATGCAATGATCCTACAACAGTCCCCACATCCTAGACTATTTTTGCTGCCGGCCACATAGCCAGAGGCGGAGATTTCAGGTCCAGAAAGTCAAAATCCAGACCAAGATTTCAACCACCCAGTTGAGTTTAAAGAGTCACAGTTACATAGTACTCAACTGGTTTGTTGGAACAAAATCTGTCTGGATTTCTACTTTCTGGACCTGCAATTTCCACCTCTGTACATAATTACATAGCTAATATGGACGTCCCATTACCACTCATCGGCAACAAGTCCTCTGATATCAGTGGCATGTTTATCATGAACTCCAACTGACCACCCCACACATATTTAACATGAACTCACCCCACGCTGTCCTCACTGTAATTATTAAAATTATGCATCAGTCAGTAAACAAACAGGAAACTGGATCAGAAACGGTCTCTGGGTCAGAGATTAAAGTAAAATCTGCTTTTGACACTTCAATTTCTCTTCCTCAGTCCAATTTGAGTCCCTTGATTAGCATTATAATGAGACATTTGTTTTGCCCGTGTGACACAGTTTGCGTGCAGGGAAGGGCATGACTGTAGGCCCATCGGCTCCCTCTGCTGGTGTCTGCCGGATCTGTAATGGCGGAGGTCATGCTGCTCCATGGAACTGTTACTCTTTTGGACAGATAAACGTTTTGTAAATGAGTAAAACGTTTCTGGCATCGTCTGTTCACTGTTCTCCAGCCAATACCAGTGCATATTTTGTTAATTTTCCAGATAGTTCTTAAGGTATGCTCTTCTTCTCTTGGCCATGGTACAGATTCCAAGCATACTAAATCTCTTAGCTGTACCACCACAGACGGCTTATTTTATATTAGTGTTGCACTAGAGTGATCACTGACTGTAGTGCATAAGCATTCAGGTCATTAAGTGAGTATTCATTAGAGACTAATTTTGTCGCTGATGCCATTAAGAGGAAAATGAGAGCTTCAGATTACTGAGGCCTTCATTCTCTGCCATGGGTCTTCTAGCCGAACGCTTAACATCTAACCTTTGAACGCAGGCGACATTAAGAGCCGTTCTCCACGCACAGCTGTCCTTAGACAAGTAATTATGCCTGAGCAGTTGTGCATTTAACTGAGAATTAATCTTTAGACATTCCATGACATATTATAAGAATGTTCCACAATGTTAGCAAACTCGTCTAAGGGGATTGTGGGAAAAGTGCAAGCGTTTTCTTGTTGTGGTATACGATCGCAACTGGCTCTGCATTGTGATTGTCTGAATCTCTTCTTTGTCTGAATTTCCGCACGTCTTCCCTCATATCAAGCTCTGCGTGTGATGGAGCCGATCTTCCGCTACCTCCCTTTGTTTTTTTCCCCGTCCCTTACTCTCTCCCATGCTGACACCACGCTTCCGATCGCTAATGGGGTGTTAACTGCATTTTGAGCTGCTTGGGAATTTGACATGATCCATAAAGGAGTCCCGCGGTGAGCAGCGGCTGCCTCCCTGCCCCATCGCTGCCATCTCACTGATTCATTTCACTCCCCGCCAGCATAATCTTTCATTTACATTTAAGTTTCTTAGCTGTTGCTTTCATCCAAAAGAATGTTACTTTTTCATTCATTTATTTGGATTAAAGAGATACTACATCAGACCCTCTCCAGGGACTCAAACCTGCAACCTTCCAGTTAGGAATTGATGATCTGAACTACAGCACAGGGGTGGCAGTGATTCTGTGATTTTGGATTTGTTTAGACTGTAAATACTTTTATCCAAAGGCACATACACCCCAGAAAGCAAGAGTCAGACAGTGCCTGGAATAACTGGAGGCCAAGGGCCTAAATTAAGGGCTCCTCATTGAGACCTCTTACCCAACCCCTTGATTTGAACCTGCAACCTTCCAATCATAGGCACAGTGTCCCAACGCCTTGTGGCTCAAACCACCCCCTCTGTTATGAGCATTCAAAAGGTCCGTCTTAAATAACCTGACTTCCTATTTGCGAAAAATAGGAATTCCTATTTCAAAAATTCTGTGCCTGGCTGGCATTTTCCCAGGCTTGGGATGTGCCAGGCTCATATCTCCATGGCGAAACGTGCCCGATCTTGAAAGACCGAAGCTGACAGGTGAGAGCAGACAGGGATGGCTGTTCACTAACTGGTAGCCTTGAGAAGCTCACCACTTCTGCCCCAAGTACCAAGTGCTGTTTCTCAGAGCAACGACAAGAAGTAGCGAAGCAGCTCAACAAGAAACTCTCCTAATTGTACAAAGGGACTGAAGCACACAATGAAGAAATCTTTGTGCCCATACAGTCATGCGCATGGAAACTCACTCATGCATCTCCGCACAAGGACATGTTTACACGACGATATGCACACCAACGCACGCGAGACCACACATACTCCACAAGGGCGACACATTAACACCTCCCAGTCACTACAGTCATCCGATTATGGGGATTTGGTGGCACAATAACAAACAGGATGATGCATTTGTTGCCGTTTGCTGACGAGACTGGGTGCATGACTTAATGTTAAATATAAATCCAAGCTAGACCTTTTGGGTGCAATAAAAGTGTAATGACCAGCAATCATTAACAGACGTACCTCCAAAAGCAATATTGTATTTAACGAAATCGAAACTGGTTCACAGAAGATCAAAGCCAATGCCGTCATAATGTGCTGGATAGTGTTTCAGTTCAGCTTTCGGGATACTCTTATCTGTCTATTATTAACAGCACTCCACATTCGCAGCGGTCCATTCACTAATAGCCTTAATTGGGAGCAAAATGTAAGCTTTATAAGACAGCGCTGTATTCCATAAAATAAAAACGCAGAGTTTATGTATTGCATGTGAACTACAGCTAAAGAAAATTCATCAGTGAGCATTTATGCACAGCTATACAAGCTACATTTTTCAGACAGTATTTCCCCATGCAACTATAAAATAACAATGAAGAAATCACAACAACAATAATAAAATAATCATGCAGTATATAATAATAATAATAACAATAATATAAAACACATTATCTTAAACTGCATGGTCACCGAAATGGAGTGTGCAGAATGGCCCCACACTCTGTGTGTGTGGAATGAGGCAAGCAACTAATTAGCATCTCTAGATGCCTGTAGTGCTTGCACGTGTGCTCCTTTGATGGGCTGGCATCCCGTCCAGGCTGTACCCCTGCCCTGTGCCCTGTGATGGACTGGCATCCCTTCCAGGCTGTACCCCTGCCCTGTGGCCTGTGATGGACTGGCATCCTGTCCAGGCTGTACCCCTGCCCTGTGCCCTGTGACGGACTGGCATCCCTTCCAGGCTGTACCCCTGCCCTGTGGCCTGTGATGGACTGGCATCCCGTCCAGGCTGTACCCCTGCCCTGTGGCCTGTGATGGACTGGCATCCCGTCCAGGCTGTACCCCTGCCCTGTGGCCTGTGATGGACTGGCATCCCGTCCAGGCTGTACCCCTGTCCTGTGCCCTGTGATGGACTGGCATCCCGTCCAGGCTGCCCTCCAGCTTGTGCCCTATGCTGCTGTAGCACCTGCCTTCCTTCTGACTTCGACCAGGATTATTTTATTACAAAAGGGTTACTGAAAAATTGCCAGTTTGTTCAGCAAAAACCTCATGACTATGATGCCTCTGATCTTTTTAAAATATCATGGCCCCCCATCTCTGTATCATTTCTGGAAAAACCCACTGTAGAGAGAATTGCTTTACGCTGATGCCCAATAACAGCAGACCCTGGGCTGGTCTTATAAACAAAACATTCAAAGAACATTTTCTCTGATTAGAAACCACTTTATAGAGTATTGCACATGTAACATAATCAGACCCATGAACATTAGTCATATCAATTGTTATATAGAAAAGTCATTACTTATTAATGACAAATGTCTATAAAGATTGATCAAATCAAATAAGCCATCCATTTGTAATACCTGCTAGATACAATTCCTGTGTCATTTCCTTATTGTTCACGAATAAGCATGTGCAGATTCATTAATCTCGTATCAAATGTTAAATTAGTCTTAAAATTCCGAGAGTCAGAAGTCATCAATGATTGACATGTATTCATTATTAATAGAAAAAAAATATCCGGTAATGCTTTACATTAACTGCACCTTCATAATGCATTTGTAATGCATTCATAGAACATTCATATTAATGTTTATTAAAGCTGTTGTGGTTTGCTAAGATGTTAAGGCATTCTTACATGCTGCTTATGAATGTTCTATGAATGCATTATGAAGGTGCACTAAATGTTCTACGAAAACAAAATGAATGCATTACGGTGCAGTTAATGTAAAGCATTACCAAATATTCTGTATGTCTGTGAGCTTAATGGGCTTCCATAGCATGACTGTTCGGCATAGATCAAAAGGCACCAGTTATTAGCAATTTGACATTAGTTCATCCTCGAACAGGCCTTGGTCACAAAAACACAGTTCTCAAGGTAACTAGGTCATACACGGTAAGCCTCCTTCCAGATGTCTCTTTCCCGAATTTTCGTTAAGCTTGACTTTGGCCTAAGTTAAATCAGTTCACCTCTCCTAAATGTGTTCAGGTTGGCAAAGATTACACATTCTCTTCCTAGTTAGTCACTGGTCTATTTTTGCCTCAACATACAAGCTAAAAATGAGCAGCAATCTCCAAAACAAGAAAACCTTTGAATCAAAATCCAAGCAACTAGGAAGAAAATCAGCATGTGGCAGACGGAGCATCTCAAAAAGATGGCGGCTCCCCCCCCCGACATGTTTCCCCTCTTCTGTCCAGCTGGTCCTGATATTCCTTACAGCAACTCGGCATCATTAATGCAGAGGAGCTGCATGGGGCCCGACTTGCTGTCTTGTTATGCTGTCATGCCCTTGAATCATTGTTCATTGGCTCTAAGCATTTCTGATCCTAGATGAAAACTAATTAAATAATGAATATAAAACAGCAAACAGCTTAACCATCCCGCGACCCTGACTAGAATGTGTTTGAAATACAGACGGATGGACAGACGGACGGATGTGACTGGAGTAAAGAATCGATTATAATTCTATTATCAATTATCACTAAAAATAACAGGGGGATCTGTGTTACAAAGAGAATTTAGAGAAACACACTCATGAGGTTTGCACCATGATAATTAGCTATAATAGATATGGACAGTGACATTTTACTAGCAGGAACCAATTCAGACTTTATATCACTAGCACTGACAGGCTCTGTTCTTTCAAAATCAGAGTGGTATTAACAAAGATTAAGATGCTGAATTCAGAATGACTGATACTGAGCCACAGTACTGCCAGTACAGATTTTGACACAATTCTGTTGAAACAACTTAAGCCGGTGATAGTCCATGGATGTCATACATATTCAAAAGCCTGTTCAGTACCATTGTGCCCACAGAGCCTGGGGTCTTGTGAAAGCATTACGGTCGGACCAGGTCAGCATATCCCTCCATATCCCATCAAATGGGAGAGCTGTCCTGGATGACAGATACAATCAATTTATCGTCCATCGTCTATAATTCCTGTCATGATAACACGTCTGTCTTGCTGCTTAGATATTTCTCAGTGAGAAGATCATTTAGGCTGGCCCAAATCTGTTCATGCTTATGTTCATCTCCCCTTTTCTATGCATTTCCTTCTATCTAAAACTGCAAAATAGAAACTTCTTTTACTTTAAAGTCGTTTTTCTCTTGGCTCAGATTAGCACTTTACTGCTAATTTTGTTTAGTACATTCACAAAGCTGCAATAAAACTCCATATTATTTCATACTTAATTGCATGATGATTACAGTATGAGGTGCAGTATTACCTTGGAGGATGTGCTCAATGTCTGCCTGGGGTGGGAAGGTGAGTGTGGATCCCCACAAGCATGTGCTTTAGGGCAGTGCTGTTGAGTCACTCTATGAATGATCATTTATTCAACTCCACTTAGGTAAAAGTAAATACCCAATGGTATAACAACCACACCCTTATGGATCTTATTTTATGAAGCCAGAAACTGCCAAGCCCAAGCTGCCACTGGTTTAAATAGATGGATTGTACACTTATCTTCATGTCTTTTGTCAGCCGTTTATCTTATATTAATTGGGAGGTGCTAGTGTCTACCCTCTGTAAATTACAATTCCGTCCTATAGACATGTCAATACAGAACACAGTTCAGAGGTTGTTACAGTTTACTACAGGGGTTAGGGTTATGAACCAAGACCTTACTACCTCTTAGAACTTGCCAGAAGAAAAAAAAAACAATAAGGTCAGCTTCCCAGCACACAGGAGGTAGGAAACAAGATAACAGACACTATATGAGAAAAGAGCATTAGTGATTGTCTAGCTTATGGCCAATGAAATGTTGAGTGACTTGACAGTTAGTAAACTCTGACAGTTAGACACACAAAGCAGTTTTCATCTGCATTTAGACATATCAGTGCAAGTCAGGTATCCTACTGATTTCTGAATGATGCCAACATAAGGAACTGATTCTTTAAAATATCACAGAAACTGAGCAGCTTATCAAGCCCATTGTGATATCACACAAGAGGAATTTCTCTTCCCGTGTTTAACTTTATGAAAAATTCAGGAGCTGTATTGAAACTGCTCAGCTGACACAGAAGAGCTTGCTCTTCCCTTCCTGGGAGGACGCGGGCACACTATGCTGGAAACGCCGGTGCTTGATGTCATCGCAGAGCAGTCAATCATCTCCCTTGTTCATCCCGAGACTACTTGCATTTCAAGAGCACTGTTTCCCCCTCAAGTTCCGCAGGCGGAAAGACTAGACTCAGACCCTCAGCCCTGAACAGTGGTCTGTCCATGACCTGAGCGCAGTAGTAGGTAATTACCACATTACATTGATTCCCAGCTCTCAGTGAGGATGACACCACCTAGTGAAACTGCCACCTAGCCAAACTGGCTAACCTCAAACAAGAGCCGCGTGAGGCTCAGTGGGTTACAACGCCATGCCTGTGATCAGAGGCTTGCTGGCTCAAATCCCAGGGATGGCAGAGTGAGTTCACCATTGGCCCCCTGACCCCCGTCCCCCCATCCAATTGACTGGGACTGTCTGATCCTGCTTTCTCTAAAAAAAAAAGTGTGTGTTGCCATGGACAAAACTGTCCGATAAACTGTAAACCCATCATAATACAGAGAAATACACCCAAGCTTATGCCATTACAGCAGGAAGTGATAACACATGACCTTATAAGACTCCAGTTCACCTGGTAATTGAAAGAATCTCTTGCAGAAATGCAGCTTTAGATGACTGGAGTTTACAACTGATCTTTCATCACCGATTATTCAGTACTGGCTCAGAGCCTAGAGTCCATCCCAGAAGGTAGAGCGTATTGACAGGGGACACCCTGGATTGCATGGCCACCGTTTACTATAGCAGTAATGCTACAGAAACTCTCTAAAGAGTGCTGCAATTGCAGCAATAGGCTGAGCCAGTTATGTCCTGCTTCAAGAAGTGCTGTATAAGGTGGTTCCTACCTTCTACAATTCACCCTATGGTGGGGCGGAGAACTGAGCTGCTTTAAGCACATTTCACCAAACATTCACTGCACATTTATTCATCTATTGTATGTATTCAATCCACTGGACTGAATGGAGTGCCACGCAACTAGGACACTTAAGGACTGTGCTATACTGCATGTTTCTGAGCCATCACTACATGCAATACTGTGTGGAGTTTTCTGCACTGTATACAGTTTACCACCATTTATTAGAGTGGGTTATGGTGCCATTATGAATTGCCTTTGGCATTAATAAAGTATCTATCTAAAAAGGTTTTTGTATTTTAGAAGTGGGAAAAGAGGGTTGTGTAACAGCATGTAGTACATGGAGTGTGAAACCTTTCGGCGCTATACAGAAAGCAAAACCCTGTATACAAATGTATGGTCAGAAAAGCAGTAAAAGGGACATTTGCACAGTTTGTCTTTTTGGTTCAGAAGCACTTGGCATCTGTTTGGCTGTTGTCGTTGATAAGGTGGCTGAACACCAAACACATCTGACTGCTTATCGTCTCAGAAAAAAACACCCTTGCTGATCCTGGAGGACACTGCTGACACATCCAAAGAGCTTGGAGGATGGCCCCCCCTGCTGTTTTCATCACTTTCCAGACAACGGTGTAACACATTCATTGCACACGCATATTTTATAGCATCTCAAATGAAGTAAGCCACAAATAACCCAGCATGAGAAACCCCAGATTACTCCAAGCTTGAAAAAAAACACGAACCCTTCAAAGACATTCTTACTATTCTAAAATAAGGGGGACCAACAAGTGACTAAAAATACATTCACAGAATAGAAACAGAATTTTGCTATGGAGGTGTTTTGGTATAGAAACTCCACTCATTTTATATAAAAACATACACACTCTAAATCAAAAAGAATGACAGTAGAGCAGAAAAACCGGCATGCAGGAGCAATGAGGTCCTCGCAGAAACAACCTTGAATCTCCAAATCCATTTAGCTCCCCTTGAAAAACATTTTGCAACCAACAATGTGCTGCGTGTATAAACTGTCAGGAAAATGGAAAGGTTGGTGTTCTGAAGAAGGAACCTGCTGTAATTCATGTTGTGCTACTAGATACTCCTGTCAGTTTGACTCAATCAACAGAAAGAGCCACACACCGCATCTTCAGGATACATTTCCAGGAAAAGGCCTAGATCACCACAAAACAATTATCTGCACATTTCCTGCTGTCATTATTATCCATATATCATAACACTTTCCACGTTTAACTGGCTAATGTATTTAATATAAATTTACATAGACTTATAAATTACATGATGCAGCTGTATTGTGATTTCAAATATTTAAATCCAGAGAGATCTAAAGAGTCTTCTTCATTTAAAGATGCAAAAATTATGCTAAATTCACCAGAGCATTAAGTCACTACTGTTAACAGACTGTTGAAGGACACAGTAAATCCTCCAAGTTTCATAAAACTTTTTTTTTTTTTTTAATTAATTTTACAGACACTCAAGTACATTTAAAACTCAGTCAGGCCCCGCATTGCAGAATAGGCACACATGGAGCAAGCACGATTTTTATTAAATCACACAGCTCATGATTGGTGTGAAAAAAAATTAGAGACCTATAAAAAATGTTTATAAATTAACAGTCTCTCTAATGGGCCAGACCACGAGACAGGTTTCACTGTTAATCTGGTCTGCAGGATTCCTTAATTCATAACACTGTCAAGGCTTACAGTACATCAATTAACACTTTTATACAAACCGTTTCTTTCTACTGAAGCCATTTGTGTTAAATACTTTTCTCATAGGAAATGCAAACGGAGCCCATCCTAAGACTTCAAACTGTCACATGTTTATTTACATTTCTAACTATTTAGCAGGTGCTTTTATTCAAAGTGACGTACATTTTTTGAGAGCAGGGTCAGACAGTCCCTGGAGCAATTCCTCACGGCCCCATGCTGAAATCACTCTGCTCATTTGACTATAGGCGCAGCATCCCAACTCACTAAGCCACATATGTCCCCTATGGCTGTACACTGACCAAGAAAGAGTTGGGAGCAAATATTTATGACACTTGGGGTTAATTCGGATGGCAACGGTGCCTTCCAATTCCACCCTAGTGGCATACAGATTGTCACAGGGAGCAGAAGGCCCTTTTCTACCAAGATGTGGCCAGTCAGCACGCCAGAAGGCCATCGCTGATTGAAAAATCAGCAGAATTTCAAAACACTCATTTTGAACATGAAAAAAAAACTTTTCCTCTGTAATGAATAAACAAAAAAAGACAAGAAAAAGACATAAATGCCACCACTGCTCATTTTACTCATTATTTTACATATGCAGATGACTCCTTAGTACCATATATCTATCCATTGAGAAGTCAGACATTTAATTCCACTCAAAAAATACTTCAGTTTCAAGCTTACCAGCTTACAGAAACATTCATTTAACACTGAGGGATCTAACATTACCACCTGCAATCATATCAAAAGATAAAAAGTCTGGAAAGTTCTCCTCTGTACTCCATCTAAAAGAATCACTTTGAACACCCACAGCAGTCTTCACTCTCCTTAGGAGAGCACAGAAATTCTGTATTCACAGCAAAAGTGACGATACCTGAGACCGAGTGACCTACAGCACAAGCAGCTCTCCGCTGCACCGTTCACAGCAGTTGAAGGTTATGTTCTCATAGCGGGTGTACGGATGGAACCGCCCAATGTTCTTCTTATTGGACAAAAATGTCGAGGAGGCGGAGCTACACTGGTCATCAGAACACTGTATAGGGTCCAGACACCTCAAAACCTGTAAAGAAGAAACAGAATTTGAGTTAAAAAAAAATTATAACCATGCTAAATAAATGAGTGTCAGGGTACAAGAACTAGGTGAGATTGAGAGGAACTGCAGTGATAAAATAAAAAACTGCATTCAATTGGGATTCTGGAAGGCTGAAAGAGATTGTCTGCACCTCCTAACTGGGTTAATGTGGCTTTTATGGGAACACCATGCAATACTCAATGACCAGAGAGGGACCTTCTACTACATCTGACTGTCCAATACTGCACTGGGGTATCGCTATTGTGGTTTAGGAGAACAGTGCCCCCTTCTGGTCATCTCACAGTTCTCCCAGCTGGTACATAGTGTTCCTTAGAGCAGTATTTCTCACCCTGGTCCTCGGGGACCCCCAGACGGTCCACAACTTTGTTCCCTCCCAGCTCCCAGGAGGAAGCAAAAACACAGACTACCTGGGGGTCGTCAAGGACCAGTTTGAGAAACAGTGCCCTAGACATCTCCCATCCAAAGACTAATCAAGCTTGAGATGTTTGGCAGGCAGACACCTCTGCGGAGATGCTCACACCTTCTCAGCCATCTTCTCTGCCGGGGAGCTGCAGAGTTCAGACGCCTGGGCTGTCTTCAGGCCGCTGCCCCCCACATTCCCCAGCAGGTGTGACTTCACTGCCTCGGCAAGCTTCTTATTGGCCACCGCCAGCTCGCCGGTGCTCAGTGGTTGGGCACTGGGGTAGTACGTCTGCTGCCTGCCCCATTGGAGCGACACGAGCAGCTGCTCCAGGGCCCTGCGGAAAACAATGACGCGTCCCATAACCCATTTCAACCCAGGGACTCTGGTGGCATGCACTGGAGGGGGCTTTTACCTGTGCGTGTTTAGCATGTGGCCAGAGAACTCCTCTCTTTCACGCAGCAGATCCTGGATGGCGCTCTGGGCCTCGCGGGCCTGGCGCTGCAGGGCCGCCCTCACATTGGTCAGTTCGTCGGCCATTACCCTGAGAGTCAGAAAACGTCAGACGACCCCACATGTGCACGCACACACACACACACACACACATACACATGGACACACACGCAAGGACAGACGGACAGGCTGATGCACAGACGCACCGACTAGCGAGGAACTTGCTCCTCCAAACATCGCACTGGATGCTCATGCGCTCTAGCTGCTCAGCCGTGTGGGCCAGGCTCCGGCCCAGCGCCTCGTTTTCCAGCACCAGCTGGTTTTTCTCCCGGGCTAGACGCTCAAAGTGGTACTGGAGGTCGTCCCCCACCGAAGCTACCAGCAGCTTCTTCAGCTCCCGGTTCACCTGCAGAGCGCAAGCGGGGCCTGTCACTGTGCAGGTAAAATACCACAGTGCTGAATATGGTGAATAATGCAGTGAGGGGTCACTGCATTTCCTCAGTAGGGTTGTTTTAAAATCAGGATCATGTGACCCAACCATAACCACACAAGATAAGCTTAAGCCACATAAAAACACTAACAGTGTCAGAGACTCCTTTGCATTTTAAATCTCCTCTTCCCAGAATAGTGATAAAATTCACATTCACAGGTAACTCCACACCTAAATAACTAATGATCACTCTTTTTTTCATTATTAATACATTTTAACAAAAATTTATATTAACTATTGGCCTATTTGCACATAAAAATCCAATCAAAGGGTCACGCTGTGTGATTCACCACATCGATAGCGATGAGGAGATAATGGCGAGATCCCGGGGGGGGGGGGGGGCCGGCGGGGCACCGTGCCCCAACCAACCGCAGGCGGAACACCCACCGGATTAGACAGCCCCACCTTGTCCCCCACAACCCGG
>JAODLD010000001.1:47294085-47322823 GCA_026781065.1 Mormyrops boulengeri
TAGTCTTTCCCCCCTCCCGTGTTTCTCGTGGGCCCCCCGGGGGCGCGCGGGGGCGGGGGCGCCCCCACTGCGGAGCTCCTTGCCCCAACCTACCTCAGTCTGAACACGCAGCTGATTAGACAGCCCCTCCTTGTCCCGCAGAAGCCGGTGCTCCGAGTTCTGCAACTTCTCCAGAGCGGCCTTCCAGTCCTGGGCCGACTTGCAGGGCTCCGGTGGGGCCTGTTCCCCCAGGCCTGGGGCTGGAGCTGCTGCTTGGGCGCGCGTGCTCCTACTGATGGCAGCATGGGGGACCAGGATGCGTGTGGCCTCCACCTCCGTACATGCCTCGCGACCCACCTTGCCAAGGTGGAGCACCCCTGGCCGGAGCACAGCTACAGGTGTGGTCTTGGGGCTATGCTGGAGCGGGGCCACCTCCACCTGCGATTCCGCAGTGACCTCTGAGGCACTCGGCACCACATCCGTCTCCATGCCATCTCCAGAGCCTCGCATAGGCACTGGGGCTGCAACACAGTTACTCAGTGTGAATGTCCACGTACTGATACAGTCAGTCAATATTGATGCTGTTTTACTAATAATCAGTCATTTTATATTTGACATTATTAGACATTAATATTAGCATTAACACAAGGTTATTACTGTTACTGCAACAGATCGATATTCGTCTAAGGTAATATATGAAAAGTGCATTACCTTTACTTTGTATGACAGCTGGCATCGTGGGTAGAATCGAGGTAAAAAATCGTTTGTGCTTTCAGAGAGTACTTCAGTTTTAATGCTGTAAACACCACACAAAGCCAGTTTAGATCATACCGGGCCTCTGTTTTGTCAGCACATAAAAGTGTTAGGATCAAATGATGAGCCGTACGGATGATCAAGGCTACACACCACGTGAGCTGCAGCACAGTGTACAACATTAACGTGTGCGAGGATTGCGTTTCTACAATTCACTGCCGCTAATTAAATGGTAAAACTAGGGTGGCCTAATTACAATCAAGAAAAAAATTATATTGAACACTGTGTCTAGAGCAAACATAACTTGACAATGGTGACTGCTGTTAGGAAACGCAATGGAAAACAAACGTTTCAGATGACACGTCGTCTGATCGAAACAAAACGAGGAAAGGGAATTTTCCCGAAATTCGAGATAAAAGTTTACATTTCCTGATTAAATGATGGTGAAAAGCATCTGATTCATTTACTGGTTTAGTTAAGTGGGCTTAAAGGACGGGAAGAAATTTAACATTTTTTACAAATTAGCTAGCTTGTTACTTCAATGCAAGTACAGTACAGATAACTGCCAAGCTCCTGTACAGGCGTCGACGTAACTTAAAAATCAACAGAAACAACGCCGAACAAACAGGATACATTTCATAATTTCAACACCGCATTCCCCAGCTGAAATGAATGAAATTCAAAAGTAAAACAATCGTACCAAATGAAACGAAATAGCAAACAAATCACCTAATGACTTAAACCAATGAAGCGCCGTCCTAAGACCCCAGCTCCGCCGACTCCATCCCCAGTGGGAAACGAAAGTATCCGGTAACGTCAGGGCACTTCCGTTTGTCTCGGCGGCGAGAACACGCCTGCATGCGTGTACGCTCAATTACTGCTACAGACTGTTTTTCAATGGATACACAACATGAAAAATTATCATAAAATATTAAATTTTGTTTAAATCAACGACATATTCAGATAGCATTTAAGGAATTTAACGATTTTCTAGTTCTGGTTGTACTTTTGAAAATGTGTCTAGTAGGCGGAACTATTATGATGTGATTATGTTGTTCTGTAGGAATGTAATAACGGATGCACCTGATATTAACCCGTTTTTTTCACCTTAATGTTTTCGTGGCGGACCGATTTATACATCGAAGCACGTAACAGTTCTTAGTTAATCGGTTTAGTTAAAATAATGTATTTAAAGGGGGATTTGAAGTGTTTCTGGTCGCATATTTACTCTGTGGTTATTTGTTCTTTTAGGCTACTTCCAACTAGTTAGATTTCATTCTGAAGGAGGTCAGAATTATACCGGCGAAGTATTAGTCGTATCAGTCATTGACCTACAGATGTTTTAGTGTGCTGCCATGGGAGTACACGGGCTGTGGAAACTCCTTGAGAGCACCGGGAAACCTATTAATCCCGAGACTTTGGAGGGAAAGATTCTTGCTGTCGGTATCCTTTCTTGTGGAAAGTTGACGTTTATTTAGTTGCTGCATCTTATTTGTACTTGAGTGTAAAAGTGGTTGTGTATTTATTGTAGAGATATTTGTATGGTCTCCTTGTTTTCAGGTCTGCACTTGCCTGTATGTACGGATTCCTAAACGGTAATACAGACATCAGTATCTGGCTGAATCAGGCGGTGAAGGGTGTGAGGGATCGCGAGGGAAACAGTGTCCAGAATGCTCATCTCCTCACTCTCTTCAACCGACTCTGCAAGCTTCTTTTCTTCCGCATTCAACCCGTCTTCATCTATGATGGGGATGCACCGCTTCTTAAGAAGCAGACTCTGGTAAGTCTGGCAGAATCTGTCAGAGAGATTCATGGCTGAAAGACAGACTATAAAGAAAATGGGATTAATTAAAGTGGAGAAGTTCTCCCAATGACAGTCTCACCCATCTGGTTTGCCAGGCCATTCGTCGACAGAGGAAAGAAGAAATGAGCATGGAATCCAAGAAGACCAATGAGAAACTGCTCAAGACGTTCCTGAAGAGACAAGTTATCAAGGCTGCGCTTGGGAACACAAGGTGAGAATGATGTGATACAGTGGGGAACATTGCTGGTAAAGAGAAGGACGGGACACAGGAAACACAGACGAGATGCACACACCTGACACTTTTTGTCTCGTTTCAGTCAGGAGGAGCTGCCTAGTATTTCATCTGTCAGAAGAGAGGAAGTTGATGACATCTATGTATTGCCAGCCCTAGAAAAGGAGACGAACAGGTGAAGTTGAAAAAAATGTATGTGCTGCATTTTCGAAGAACCCAAAGCGATGCAAAACCTGATGAAGGCTAGTAAGAAGGATTTCTCCTCCTGTGACAAAACATGTGCACATCTGATACTCTCGTAATTTTAAACTATAGTTCATTTAAAACAGCATTTACACTCAGTAAATTGACTTAAAGTTGATGTGTATTGATTTTTGTTTGGGTAGTTCTGAGGATGAAGCAGAAATGGAGTGGGAAGAGAGCCTGCAGAATCGACACAGGTTACAGGTACTGCATTTGAAGTATATGCAGAGACGGCTTGCTGAAGATGGATGGATTATGCAGCGTCAGGGCTCCAGTTTGATACATTATGTGATGATTTTGCAGTAAAGGTGTGATTTATAGTGTCCTTTTTAAAACACAATGTATCTTACTGGCTGGGAATACAATTATACCTCTTGTATTTTTTGTGATTAATTGTGGTTAAAGCAATTTAATCCTCTCCTAGCTGTTGTTGTTGTTACTTGTTTTTCCTGCATGGGTAAAGTATAGTTTTCTGGTAGGAGGAGATCTTTACGAACCCCAACTCTATGGACATTGACTCGGAGGATTTCGCACAACTGCCAGCAGAGGTCAAACATGAGATCTTGACAGAAATGAAGGAGTTTAGCAAGAAACGTCGGACCATGTTCCAGAGACCCCCAGAGGTTCAGACAGCGCCCCCCCAGCCCCCACACTGCACCCTGTGCACATTTTCATGTGTTCATATTACCTTAAGCAGACATTTAAACATTCATTAGTTTCAGTGTGCTATTTAGAATTATTCATGGCAAACTTGCCATTTGCAGTAAAAAAGTAAAGCTAGAATTGTCATAAGAGGCAGAGGCTTGCTGTGCTTTTATCTGAGATACATACCATGCCTGCCATTTTAGGATATCCCACAATTGTTATCCAGTTTTTTTATTTGTGAAACCTCAAGTGTATTTGGCCTGGAATTATTACGGAGCCCTGATTTTTGTGAGTCACAGTAGCAGAGATTGACATTGGTTTTCCCTGTCAGAAATCCAAGGATTTCTCCCAGTACCAGCTGGCCGGCTTGCTGAAGCGGAACCAGCTTAACCAGCGTTTGGAAGGCGTGGAACGGGAGATAGCGCAACGGGGCTTCAGGCCATTGGAGGAGGATGAAGACGGGGGCCGCAGCGTGGAGACCCGTGCCCTGGTATCAGAGGACACCACCCACTACATTCTCATCAAAGGTACGTGCATTTGGACACACTCGGGGGAATACCAACATGGTAATGTTTTTGAGGACAGTGTGATCGACGTGATTTAGCTTAACACTATAACATTATGTCATAACATTTGATTGTTTTTCCCTTGGTGGGATAAATTTATTTTATAATAATTTGTAAGGCTTTTACACCATCTGGCCAAATAAGAAATTTGTCCTCCATTATGTAAATTACACATGAAAGGAAACACCTGCTAATCAAATTATACAGCTGCAAAACCAGTTATTATTATACTCAACAAGCAGAAAGTGGGAATTATCACTCTTGCATTCTTAAATTTCTCACTCAAAGTGTTATAGTCACATAATTTTACTGCTCAGGTTAATTATATAAAATGTTATAGTGCTTTATTAAGACCTAGCAAGGCAGAGGAAGTCTGGCAAATACTACTTTTTAAAACTTGGTAAGAACTTTATATGATATGTTTGTAAGATGAGCTAAAAATGTCCTTCTCAGGATCGAAGGACAAGGACAAACTTCCAGTGACGGAGCTGGCTATTCAGCCTTGGCCCACTGGTACCACAGCAACAAAAGTGAGGCCAGCACCACTCTGGCGCCCCCTCTCAGAAAACAGTCCTGAAAAGAGGCCTCGTTCCCCACCTAGTAACACTCTCACTACAGATACTACACCTCTTTCATCGCCTCCACCCTCCCCACCAAATAACACTTTGGCCGCAGAAGCTGCACCTCCATCACCACGGACCCTGAAGGCCATCCAAGCAGCCATGATGGACAGTAGCTCAGATGAAGAAAGCGGAGACGTCATAATACTTGCGGAACATCACCCCAATGAGCCGCCGTCACCTCGTACCATGTTGGCTATCCAGCAATCCCTGAATGAAGACCTAGCAGATACTACCAGCCTGGTTGGCCACTCCAGTGAAGATGCCCTGCCCCTCACATCAATACCTGTCAAGCAATCCTGGAATGAGGAGCCAACAGATACTATTAGTCTTATTGACCACTCCTGTGCAGGTGCTCCACCCATCATATCAAGCCCTATCATGCAATCCCTCAATGAGGAGCTAGCAAATGCCACCAGTCTGATTGGCCACTCCAGTGAGGATGCCATGCCCCTCACATCAATCCCTATCAAGCGATCCTTGAATGAGGAGCTAGCAGATACCACCGGCCTGATTGGCCACTCCACAGCTCCCATCCGGCCACTAGCTGATTCCATCATTCATATCACCAGCTCAGAGAGTGAAATAGATGATTCCATGGAAGACAATAGCAAGGAGCTCCAGTGTAGTTTAGTAGGGGACAATAAGGAGATGACAGACAATTCCCATCTCATTTCCACAGTCTCACAGTCTGGACCAGTCCCACCAGCCTCTGAGTCTTCTCTTTCATCTGCTCAAGAGGAAATAAAATTGCTAGAGCAGATACAAGAATCAAAACCAGAATCAGGATCCATCTCATCTCCGACCAGCTTAGTTTTGGATAAGGACTATGCCAAAGAGGACGTGATGACGTCAGAATGTCAGCTGTCACATCCTGCCCAGTATCCTCTGCCCAACAGACAGGAAGTGACCTTTGAACCAGGAAATGGCACTGAGGAAAGCCCAACTGATGTTGAGGAAGTTGTTGAAGGGAAAGCTGTGAATGTAGAAAGTGACTCTGAAGGTAGGATGATGGAAACACCATCAAGCAATGCATGTATGTATGTTTGATATGTTTGTGTTTCATATTACAACAAATGCATGGAATTGCTGTGTATTGATCTGGTACAAGGTGGCGCTGTAGAGCACAATCATATGATGATGGAGCTGGTGGTATGATTGTCTACAGAACATTCTGGGTGGTGCTGGTGAGACTGATCTCAATGTTCAGATGTCATGGTTCCACAGGTAGCTTCATCGAAGTGTCAGATTTAGAGGAGGAGGAAGAGGACATTGGCAGTGTGGAGCAAGAGGAAGTCCCAGTGAAGGAAGAGACTCAGCAGGGGGGACGCCCAGCAGAAACTGAAATTGATGAGGTGGAAGATGAGGTCAAGCAGTCTCAGGAGACCCGTGCTGAAATGGCTAAGGGAGAATGGGAGCGTGTGGACCTGGTAATCACCAGAATTCTGCTTCAGGACTGAAGTACAGACTGTAAAATGGATCTCATGGTATGCAGCAATAAAGGATCAAATAAGGCAACAGATAGCATAGCGGTCAAGGCGAGGAACCTGTTAGAGTACCGCAGTGGAGTGCAGTGCAGTGCATCTAACCTAGATGTATGTAAAAATGATACAAACTTTCTGCATTTGAAAGCATCAGCTAAATTTAGCCAAAGAATGTAGCTGTGACCTCTGTCCCATTGTCATTGCTCATCCCATCCTGCAGGAGGAGCTGTTGCAACTGGAAACATCATTAGAGTCCCAGGAGAGCACCCTAAAGGCTCAAAAACAGCAACAGGAGCGTACCGCCACTACAGTCACAGGACAGATGTACCAGGAGAGCCAGGTGAGACTTCCACCTGCCTCCTATACAATAAATATTAATTTTTGAAAGATGCTTGATAGGTGTAGGTAGATTTTTACATGTATTTGTAGTGAGTCCCATAGTCCTGCAGATTGACAGCAAGGGTCTGAATAAATCTTGTTAACAAGCCAAGCATTTGTCAACATAGGGAGCACTCGATTGGCTCAATTGTGAAGCCAGGGGTGTTACCAGAAGGCTGTGGATTTTTCGGGGGGGGTTCTGTGCCTCCCAGCTGGCCCTGGCATGCTGTCTTATTTTAGAGATCCGCTCATGTTTACCAGTGCAAATGATACCCCTCGTGGAAATATTTAGACTGCAGGCCAGGCCAGTGTGACATGATTATGTGTGTGTTTAGTATGAGGAGTGGTGTGTGGATGAGGCCAGATACTTTACCAACTTTTGAAAGTAAAAATGCCAAAAGTCTTACTTATGGTTAAGGTTAGGGATGGGTAGAGGTTAAGGGTGTCGTGATTGGGATTAGGGTTTTTCGCATAGAAATGAATGGATGGACCCCATTTAGATAGGTACACCAACGTGTGTGTGTGTGTGTGTGTGTGTGTGTGTGTGTTTTGCACACATGGATTATCTTTATTGGGACAATTTTTTGAGACTAATCAAGTGGCTTTTTTGTTTTGCACCTGTGTCTTCTAAAATAGTGCTGGTAATTTCAGGTTAGTTGCATTAAATTAGGGTCAATGAAAAGTTCCTAGAAAGCCTATCAGTGTTACCTCTCATTTGATCTGCTCTTCTTCTAATATCAGACGTACTTTCGCACCAAAGTTCAGGGAACCTGGCTCCTGATTTCCAGCTCCTGGGCAATTTCACGTGGGAACATTTGCAGGTTTTGGCCACTTTTGTATGTCGCTTTCCCACCACACAACAGGAGCTGTGACGTTTATGCTTAATAACTATGGGAGACATAAAAAGTTTGTAGATTAAACGTAAGGCAGATGCACATTAACATAGAGTATAGCTGAAAACTCAGTCCCGCGCAGACCTCTGCCAGTAATGAGCATAAAGTCCATAAAGTCCATAACCCAGAGTAGGCACTAAATAAAGGTTTAGTGCCTACAGGAACTCCCCCCACACCCACCCCCCCGGAACTGCTATCAGGCCAGAAATTCCTTCCTTCCTGAAAAAGTTCCTGGTTTCTGAAAAAAGTTCTTGTGGTGGGAAAGGGCCTAGAGTCAGAGAGGCATATTAACTCCCCCCCGCAAGCTTAATGCTCCACCCTGCCCCATCAGTGAGCACTAAACCTGGCCTTAGCCTGAGTTTTCTACTCTCTCTATTAGTCCTTGACTAAGCGAGGGGGGTTTTTGGCTCCCACCTAATTAGCATCACCCGACCGCTATTGAATGTGATTTAATAAGCCTCTTCTAACACTTCCATCAATCTCCAACTCTGAAAATGTCCACTTCACAATATTTAGTTTTCAACTAAGGACTCTTCATGTGTCAAATGACTGTTGTTCATTTCCCAGCCCAAGGTAAATATGTTTGTAAGCTTTAGATAAACTTGATAAAACACATGAATGCTGTTTTATGATGTCAGAAGCCTTCGCGCAAAACAGGCCCTCCGGTGGATTTTGTTGAAAGGATCCAGTTTGGGTAATTTATCGATAGGTAATTAAATATGCTGATGAGTGTACTGGCTTGTAAGTACAGCTGTTGAAATTAACTGGAATGCTTTGAAGTTGTTAGTTTCCTTTAGAAATATTACACAAGTGCGGTTACGGTGTGTTTTCTAAGGAAAGAAAACCTCACATACTCTCCCTGCTTTTTAGTGCAGCGTTTTTATAGTGCTCTTCCTCAGCTGGGTGCCTGTACCGGGCTCAGCTGGGAGAGAAATTGAAGAAGCACTCGTGAAAATTGATTTAAAAACTTAATGCTATAAACTTTCTATACAAATATATAAACTTTGTATGGTTTATATTGATTTGTGTTGTGCAGTTTATGAGGGAAGCTGGCAAAGCGTAGGAGGAGTCTCAGAAGCTCGATGTGGCACAGGGAGATACCAAGTGTCAGCCAAGACGGGGGGGGGAGTACACAAATTTTGTGTCTCTGGGTTCCTTGGCTCTGTGCCTCCTGAGCTGGCGCATGACCCCACAGGAGCTGCTCCGTCTCTTTGGCGTCCCTTTCCTGGTGGCGCCCATGGAGGCTGAGGCGCAGTGTGCCGCACTGGAGCAGCTGGACCAGACCCACGGCACCATCACCGACGACAGTGACGTCTGGCTCTTCGGCGCTCGCCACGTCTACAAGAACTTCTTCACCCAAAACAAATATGTAGAGCAGTACCAGTACCTGGATATTAAGAACCAGCTCGGTGAGAGATCCTAGCACAGAAACATTTCTACCCATCTGCCCCTGTGCTTTCATACCCTGTGTACATGGTGTCTGGGCTTATACAGGTTCTTCTACCATCTGGCATCTGGTATTCAGATACTCTTCATTGTAACATGTTACAATGAAACCCAGGGGAAAGACATTCTGCCCAGGAATGTTCAAAAGATAACATTTTCTGCCCAGTCAGAAACCTTTGTTATTACGTTCTTTAATATTAGAGTCCTCAGTTCTCGGCCACTAATATGACCTATGTCCTCCAGGCCTGGACCAGGCAAAGCTGATCAACCTGGCCTACCTTTTGGGCAGCGACTACACAGAGGGTGTTCCGGGCGTGGGCTACGTCACCGGCATGGAGATCCTCAACGAGTTTCCTGGGAGGGGCATGGAGCCGCTAATAAGCTTGTTGTAAGATGGGGAGACTACATTTATGACCTGAGTGTTGTATGTTCATGTCGGTGTCGTGTCCCTCAAGCACTTAGCTTGAATTAGGAGGATTTAGATTAAGTGCACTCTCCAATGGAGTATGCTGACAGTTATGGCTCTAAGTGTAAATTTCAAAGTTCTCAGATGATCCTGCTGTGTTCAGTGAGTCTTTTTTCCCTGGTTACAGTTTGTTTTATCCTGAAGCTCCATTTGTGTTAGACTAGCGCATGACAGAAGACAAACTATGCTTTTTGTGGCTGCATTAGCGAGTGGTGGTCGCAGGCCCAGGAGAATATGAAGGTGGCTCCCAACCCACACGACACCAAGGTGAAGAAGAAGCTGAGGAACATCCAGCTGCCGGCCGGCTTCCCCAACCCCGCCGTGGCGCAGGCCTACCTGCATCCCGCCGTGGACGACTCGCGCACAGCCTTTAGCTGGGGCCGCCCACAAATAGAGCTCATTAAAGAATATCCTTTATTATTTTGCTATTTTTGATTTTGCAGCTGACCTTGTGTGTAGGGATAATGGGTACATCCATTCCAAGATTAAAATTCTGTGAGTGTTTATTAGGTAGACTATTCATACATATTCTAACTGCTTATTCTGGACTGGGAGCCTATCCCAGGTAGCATTGGGCACAGGGCTGGGGTACAGTCGGGATGGGATGGCAGTACAACACAGGACACACACACACACAAACAATGTCATTTAGCCTACACTAGTGGCCATAATTGTGGAAACACTTCCAATTTTTAGACACTGGTTTTGAACGGCCAGCCTTGGAAGTGTGAAGCATGAGTACGAGCCACTGAACTCATTATTATTGATTCATTTTGCTCAGTTTTCTTGCCAAGTCACAAAAAATTTTCCATGACTCCCTTGTACCTTCTGCCTGAGTCGCTTTGGCTGGAACAGCAGGAAGACAGAAGAGGTTCTGCAACCTGTCATGAAGAAACTGAACATCCAGCAGGTACACGGCAGGCTGGGCAGAGACGTCACATGTTGAGATACCAGTTCAGTTTGAGTCCAGGTTAATATCAAGCAGTAGCGGCAGGACATGTTTACAGTGGGTAGGTGAACGTTTCACCTGGTCTTTAGATACTCTGCTGGGCTTAAAATGTTCCATGGGATCAAACGTCCACTGCTTAATATCTGCCAAGCCCCTCAACTGAAAATAAGAGCTTGAAAAATCTGGCTCATTGGAAAATGTATCAGCCATATTTTTTAAGAATTGTATATTATTCCTATCATTTATGGAGAGCAGTATTACGAGAACTAGTGCTTGTTTGGGTTTATGCCATATAAGGTTATCCATTGTAGATGAAAAGGCAGCCTGTGTATCTGGCAAATGATGGAGGTCAGCGGAAGGTCTTGGGTTTAGTTGTTTTATTGAGTTCCGAGCGCTGGCCCTTCTGGGAAACAGGTGTGCCGGCTCCAGAGGTGCAGGGATCGACATTCCCATCGTATGCCATCACCGCCGGATTATGGCGTGATGGGTTGATACGCTGTGATTAACCCGTCTGTCATCTGCCTCGCAGTTACTGCAGCCTCTTCTCTCCGTTCTCGCCCCCAGACACAGCTCCGGATCGACTCCTTCTTCCGCCTGGAGCAGCAGGAGCGGCAGGCCATCCGGAGCCAGCGGCTGCGACGTGCCGTCACCTGCCTCAAGAGGAAGGAGCAGGAAGATGAGGAAGGCGGGGGGAACGATGAAGGCTGCCCGCCGCCTAAGGCCGAGAAAGTGAACGTGGAGGGAACTCGGGATGAGGGGTGGGCTGGGGGGTTTATGGTCATGGCGGGCAGTGTGCCTCCCCTGGGGGGAGAGGAGGAGGAACAGCCCCCATCACCTGAGGCCAAGCCCAAACTCAGCCCCCTGAGGGCAGGGCCAGGCAGCAGCAGCTCGGGGGACGACAGTGATGCTGATGTCAGGGTCACCATGGTTACCGCACGTTCCGTCTTTGAGAACAAGCAACGGGGCCGGGGTAGGAGGGGAGTACGCGGGAAGAACCCGAGAAAGCGATGAAAGCGGCGCCGTTTCTGTGCGATGATAAAATATTCCTGCGTGGTGTTACCTTCTACGGCCTCAGTGTGCTGAGCTTCACGGCCACTCTGTGATATGGAGAAGATCTGTGTAATAATCTGGAGTAACTGAAGAACTTTGTCAGGTTTGGATTAATATAAGTGCAGGTGCACAATGACAGCAGTGATGAAATTGTACAGTTGTACCACATCCTTTTTTTAAATCACGCTCATGTTTGTATGCTTTCTACAAAACAATGGAATGATGAAATCTCTTTCCTTTGATCTATTCTTGTCTGCCTTTAGATGCAAAACAGCAGCATCTAGAAGTCTGAAAATAAGCATGCGGAGCCATTCGCCCAGTTCTCCTCGTGACCTACTTAGTATGCTAGCATCTGTTACTCGAGTCTGTTTTCCTGTCTGCGCAGACGCCCCCTCCCCACCGCATAACTGTCCTCTCCCCCTACCCTTCTGCTGGCCTGACTCCTCTCCTCATCCCCTTTTGTGCTCCTCGCTCCCCCCAGCCTGGTCGCCAAGGATATTAAGAACAGCTGCTGCGGCCCTCTGAAGGAAATCCACCCTTATACTTTCCACCTCGCCGGTCTCATTATTTGCACACATAAGCTGCCCTGTCAGCGAACTCCAATGGGAGTGTTTTCTGGGATTGTGGAGGTGCTGAGCTGCAGAACGATGGGCCCCTACCCCCCCCAGACACACAGACCTCAAAGCCAACCAAGAGCCAGAGTAGATGGATTTAAAAAATGTTCAAGTAACTTGGCTCTCATGTTGCCCAACACAGTGATCCAATAAAATGGCTACATTTTACTTCACACACCACATTTTTCATTAGTATGAAATGTCAGTTTATGCAGTTTAACCACCTGTACATCTTCTAAGTTTTAGATGCAGGTGTGCTACGGTTTAAAAAAAGGTTTTGGTGCCACTTTAGGTGGTGGCTGTAATGCACTGGGGCAAAACTGATTTCTGCAGCGTCGCTGATAATGGGAGAGTGATGTAATGCATTCTGCGTTCCATGTTATGGTCAGAGGGATCCCGGGGCTCATTCCTGGAGCCTGGTTGGCCCTGTTATGTCAAAGCAGCTGCTGCAGTCACTCACTCCTGTCAGCCTAAGCAGGATGAGGGGTTGCCTGGCCTTTGGTGAGGAGAAGAACGTTCCTGGGTGGCGGGCAGCACGCCAGGAAAACGAGTCTAAGGTGCGGCCCACGGCTGGAAAGGGTGCCGGCGAACAACAAGCGTGCGTCAGAGATGGAGGAAATTGGCTTCACCTGAGAGTGTGGGCCTCGTGTCAAAGGTCAAAGGGATGAGGGGGTTGGCACTCGATTAGCGAAATTAGCATATGAAGTAGCACTCGGGCCAGTTCTGTTTTTTAGCATAGCAGGGATTGTTTTGGATTTTGGATGATGCCTTTTTGAATCCCTTGCACGTGTGTGGCTTTGTGGTCGGGTGAATATAGCTCCCAGCACCGTGTTAATGCACAGTGCATTTAAAGTGGGATTAGCCAAACACAACTAAGCGTAACACTTTTTATTGTTTCTGTTGGCTTGCTTATGGTTACGTAATACTGCAGCTGTCAGTATGGAGGATAGGAGGGGGAGATCAGGTGTCTTCATGGGATGGCTGTGTTGGGAACAAGATTAGGCAGCTTGTAGAGACAATGAAGGGAGGTGGTTGTTGAGAGGTCAGGAAAATGGGTCGTCAGGGTGACAGGGATGCGATATATATTGAGAATATATGTGAGATAATGTTTAACAACAACGTTGCATTGTCAATGCACAACAGGAAATTAAATTAGGTACATTTTTCCAAGTCAGTGTTAAAGGCATTACATCGAGTGTAAAGGTGATGACACACGGGGCACTTTTCCCATTGATATTGGTCAAAAAATATCTATTCGAATGACTCTTTGATTGGAAGTGGGCAACTTTTTGCGATCATCCAGCTCCAGATGAGTTGCCCTTTGTCTCATCTGGCTGTCAATTGCCCAGCAATGTAGCTCAAAAAGTTGCCTGATGTATCATCACCTTAAGACGTTTAGCTCATGTGTGATCAACAGTCCTTGGATGGTGCCAGATTGACTGAATAGAGACCGTGCGCTCACTGCCACTTTAAGGCACGCCCGCCTGCCTGAAAGCATCGTCGCTTCCCAGGTGACGGCAGGTGAGTAACGAGTGAACTGTGCGAGCCCGAGTTGAAAACGCCCCGAGTCTGCTCTGCCGACATTATTGCTGACCTCTGCTCCATTCTGCTGTGTTTATAACCTTGTGATGAATAAACCATGAGCTGTTAGCAATCCTGCTTCAAAAGGAGATGTGAAGCACCCAGCAGAGCTCTCTGCTCATCCATATTCACTCTATTTATCATGAAATAAGCCATCCACTACACCATTTCTCTATGCGCCTATCGTGAGGGGCAAGACCTGTCTGCCATGTGACTCTCGACCCAGTGGCACTGTTACCTGTATGACATAATGTTGTGGCTCCTCTTTTAGGTAATATGTGAAAATGCAACGGAACCTCTGGCCTTTCCGGGGAAACAGGACCCTCACATCCATCATCTATTTAAAGCCCCCATTTCAGGAGTGTGCTCTGCGGGGGGGTGGGTAGGGGTGTCTCGCTAGCTCGTCCTGCACGTCGCTCCTCAGTGCCTCAATTACACACTGAAAAGACGCACCCACAGGAAAGTCTAGTCTGCATACATCACACACTACAATCTCATAACAGTGCGTCAGAGCTAATAGCTAATCGTTTATGGCCATGCAAGCCTTGAGGGCTTTACTTAATTGTGCAGTGAATCTCCCTCCACCGTAAATAGGTATAATTAGTCATAATGTTGCAAAATTGCATAAATCAATAACAGAGTTGGTGATACTGCAATTTTCAGCTTGGAGTCATGTATCTTAAATACTAATTGTAGTGAGTTTTTGGTTATTGTGTTAGTTCCAGTTCAAAGAAGGGGCACAGTATCTTAAAGTTACAAACGGATGAAAGTATGGAGCCAGTATTCTTCATCTTTGCTTATGGTAGTGAATTAATCAGTCGGTTCTGATCTTTTTACCACCTGCTGTACAGCGGCCGAACACTATCTGTCTGATCGGTATCTCCCCAACACTGAGTTATTAATACCAGTAACCCTTTACATCAGCCATGCACTTTATTTATCTAATAATGTCTATACTGTTATCCTATATGTGGCTGCAGACACATGCATTTCCTTTTATATTCTTAAGTCTGTATGAAAGCCGCACAATAATTGCCTTTTAAATGAAACCATTTGCCGGCTAAATCGCCTTTCCGAACCATTTTCCTGCTGCTGCATTGTAGAGCATGTGCTAAACTGCTTAATTATACCCAAGTTAGTGGAAAACTGATGCTAGTGAAGTTTTTACAAGTCTGCAGGCAAGGCAAAACAGTGGAGGGTTCGAACCAGATCGTAAGGCAGATGGTTCAAGTCTCACTGTTTCATAGGGCTGCTGTATTGCTGAGCCCAGTTTCTGGAGTCTTTGTATGGATGTAGAAATGGACACTGCAACCCTAGTAAGCTGGCTGAGTTTAAACGTTTGAAAATTTGAGTGATGGACCTCAAGTAACTCAAGAGTTGTTTTCCTCATTAGCTCTACCGGTGCCAGTATTCGAAATTTTATTCCCATTAACCAAGAATCAGTGTAAACAAGACGTTCAGACTTATCTCCCAGTTGCTCTCATTTGCCTTGATAAAATATTTCCTTAATCATGAAATATAAATATAGATAAAATTGCAACAAAATAACAGGTAATTAGTTGTGCTGTCTATGTTCATGCAGCAAAACCAGTCGCCTAATTACAATGGCACTCGTCCTCCGTTGAATAATAACCCTAAGACCACGTCTAGTATCAGCAGGACCCAAATTCCCACGTTCGTTAAATTTCTAATAGAATGAATTGATAAGCGCCTCAAACAGTCCTCAAGAGGGATGGGAATATTGGGATTGCCGCGCGGACTAGACTAGCTCGGATCGGAATACAATACGGCAATCAGATATGCCACAGTCTCCAGATTCGTGTATTAAAAATGAATCGTATTTTGTATTCATGTTTCCAAAATATGGTGTTGGTTTTAATGCTTTAAGATGTACAGCTGTCACGGTGTTTGAAACTGACCATGACGTTATTGTTCTTGCTGTTTTCTTTGTAACCGGGGATGCCTGACTGCCAGTGCCCTAAAATGACTCGTTTCCTTTAAGACTACATGTCACGCTCTCTGCGGGTGGCTCTCAGGCACACACTGCTCACGTGAACCCCTCACTGTGGGGGTCCAGGCTCGCTTTGTCTCGTATCCGACTGGTGCATGCAGTCTTAACTGCATTCCGTTCTACACCCTCAACACTCATTTTCTGTCGCTTATTAAACAGGTGTTGAGTGTCGATTACCTTACGCTTTCATTCCAGACTATATAAAAGGCCCATATTGACGATCTAGGTGGCAGAGTCTCAAAATATCTAAGACAACACATTCCTCTTTACTGCTGCTGCGGGTTTAAAGCTGACAGCATCTGTTGTGTGCATCCATGCTGTTGTGCTGTTAATCTGCTGAAATTTCCAGCTCTAAAAAAAGAACTTTTATCTTCATATATTTCATTATAAGATTAAGTGTAAATGATTAATAAATATTTTATGCCTACATGCTGTAGGCTAATTTCCCTTTTTGTTTTATCTTGTTTTCGATGACTTTGGAAAATGTTATAAAAAACAATGCTGAATAACTGGCACTTTTTGATTAATACGAGTTACAACCTAACAAAAAAAAAACAGAAATTTAAATTTTTTGAAAATTTCTAATAATTCTGCAGTCTTCTCTGCAACAATAAAAAGTATAGGTATATTATAACTTAAAACGATATCTTGGTACTTAATAATTACAGCTTCACAGTCCTCCCCAGAGATATAAATTCACTAATCTTAAGTCAACACAGGTTCGAAGGCAGATTGGACGACTCGTGTCCAACACCCATTGAGGGCGTGGGGTGGGAGGGAGTTTCTATTGCCTCTATTTTGACTGTAGCTCCGTAAAAGGATACCGCTAAGCCTGCACAGTCCAGGTAATCTGCACCACCACGCCTGAGCTCACTGGACATAAATAATAACACAGGATGAACATTCCATCTTTCCTTAGGTGTGTTTGTCACATGTATGCAGATGCAGATGCAGATTCCAAAAATGCAACCGGACCTCACGGGGACGGGAACTGTCGCTCAGGATGCCAAAGATCCGATATGAAGACACATGGAAGAAATCCAGACATGCTCTGTTGATGCAAGTGTAGGTTCCATTTTTCATTCTAATGCTGTCACACATAGTTTAAGCTTTTGGTTTCTCTTGATCATGCATACATGCCTCTGTCTATCTCTTGGCTTATCCTTCTGAAACATACATCCTTGTGAAGCCTAGATGGTGGGGGTTGGGGTGGAGTAGTTTGCTGAAAGGACACGGGCACGGACTCTCCCTCTCTCTGTTGGTAATAGTTATGGCAATTTGCATCTTTGCCCAAAATGCTAAATATAGGCACAGCTGATGCGATGAAGGGAGGGTCTGGGAGGATGCTGTTCGTCTATAAACTCAGGAGGGAGCTGCAGCAGGATGCAAGATGAGTACTGCATCACTGACGTACCAAGAGGCTGGGTTACCACAGGTAACGGGGGCCGGGGTGTTGTGTGACTGGTGCAGGGGCATCATGAGTGTGCAGTGGATGCAGCTACTGTGTGACTGGGGGCTGCCGCAGCATGCAACGTCTGCTGGGGGGGGTAGAGTCTGATGGGACTCTTTCTGGGGGCTCGGAAAGGGAGGTCAAGACATTAAACCGGTGTCAGTTAGGTATGGTCAGCATATGATACAGCTTATGCTACCTACAAACAAGGGAATGTTCACCGCATTGGGGTTAGTAGATTGGCAAGGTTGTATTAAACAGAAAAAAACTTGATTAAATCAAGTCAGAGAGCGCAGAGAGTGCTGCGGTGTTGCACGGCTACTCGGGTTGGACCGGTGCATTCCTGTAATGCAACCAAAAGCAGAAGGGATATCCATGACTTTGGACTGTTTTGGACTGATTACTTCAGGTTCACCCCCCACCCCCCCCAGTGATTTATAGGATCCTGGGCTTTGGGGAATTAGTGTCTAGGTAAAGTAGGGTTTACGTAAAGTCTTTAGCCAGTGAGAGAAGGAATGAAGCAAAGAAGGTAGTTCTTGAACAATCCCAGGCTATAGAAGGTACCACCAGTTGGTTGCCTGAAATTGCCCTGAAATCAGTGTCTCAAAAAAAGTCATGACCCATTCCCTTGGAATTCTGGCAAAGCTGTCCACATGACTGATTGCCCAGGGATTCAGAGGTCATTCGTGTGTTTATATGTGTTTACATGTTTTAGAGGCTAAAACAGACAAAGGCAAATCAACTCCTACAGGTGCTGGAGTCTTCAGTTAACAATTGGTTGGCTGGTTAAGGTTGGAATAAACTGGAAATTAAAGAATGAGGGCAAAGGCAAGACTTCACAAACCCAGCTGAAAGTTGTCCACTGTCCTTGCAGGGTGTGCTGGTCGTTACGGAAACCTTGCATGCAATGAGTGGCCAAGAACAGACAGACAGCTTGATAAAGCAGGGGGTGCAGGAGGAAGATGATACAGATACAAGTGAAAAGGAGGAAAAGAATGAAGAGGAGAAAGATGAAGGCAAGAGATGAATGATTTGACTTTGCGCAGAGACATTATTCGTGAGAATTAAGCTGACTCTAAAGGTAGCAATCATGGAGATGCAAGGATGAGTGGGGTTTCTGAGTCACAGACTGGTATAACCCATCCTGATTGGCTGTATTCATTTAAACCTGGCAGTGACTGATAGGGACTTATTGTTGATTTCAAAGCCTCACTTACATATTCAGTCAATGAAAAAATAAAAATAAACAAGGAAATCCATTCATTAATCATAAACACAAACCTATACCCTACCAAAAAGATCTGAAATTTGAATAAAATGTATTGGTGATAAAATGTATAGTCCAATAAAATGTTCTAATCAACAAATGGAGAAGATACAGACCTGCTGCATGTGCTGAGCAACTTGAAATGAACATATTAGGGTTGTTTAAATAGACAAGCATGATCTGATGTGCTCTTCATGCATGGTCATATCATGATCATTGGTACAGTAATGCTAATTCGTTGTGTTGTGGTCCTGTGACTTGAAAGCAGTAGGGACTTGTTGTTACCTGCTATGTTTCCTTCCGTGTCCAGCTGGGGCAGAAGTGGAAGAGGATCCAGCCCCCAAGGAAAAGAGCCTGTGGGTCCCAAGCGTGCTTTGCACCACCAGCAAAGAGCGTCACTACTTTGTGGGGCACACCATTGACATCTATGAGTCCCTGGACTCCTTTGGTGCCGTTATTTGGCCAGCGGTGAGTTCTGTAACTGCTCCTCTTAATTAAATTGGTGCAACTAAATATCTATTCTCAGGGCTGCCAAATCTCATGCATCTGGTGTGACACTAACACTTTGAGACCGTCACGCTCACTCAAGAAGTCTTACGGCAAATCTGTATTATTCCATTATAAATCTAACTTTAGTTACTTCAAAAGCATTGAGGTAGTTTGCAAGCCATTCAAACTATTTACAAGGTAATAAATCTGTTACATACATGTAAATATGTGCGCATGTGTGTGCAGACTTGTCTGTCTCGAAAATCTCACTCCAGCCAGCTGAAGTTGGTAACCCTGTATTCTCCATCTATCATTTGCAAGTAGGTCTGCCATCTGTTCCATATAATATGGGACGATCCCGTATTACACGGGACAATGGTGGCAACCCTATTTGCAAGGAGGAAAGAGGGCAGGCAATCCCCAGGTTAAGAACATTCAACTTACAGAAAACTCGTACTTATGAACGCACTGCCATAAAGCTTATTATTGTATGTTAAAAATCTGAGTGAAATACAGTGGTTGATAACAACAAATGCACATTAGCCTGCTACTCTGTGATGCTTGTGAAAACATTTGCTTCAGTGGTTCATTTGCTTGAGGTACAGTTGCTACCATATGTAACTACTTTTATTATTATTGCATTATAATTACTATTATTTACTGTATCATTTACGGGTGGGCGACCTGACAATTTTATGTCATTATAGATATTGATGACAGCCACGATAAAATTGTCTGTATTGAGCCCCTCATAGAAACTAGACATATACTATTATTTATTTTTTTTGTATTTGGCTTGCTTTTAGTTAGTTATTTGTTTTAGTTATTTTTAAATTAGGTTTAGTTGCTTTTGTATTTGGCTTTTTTGACACAGGTGCATGCGCGACTCACATCCATGGTTCACTCAATCACCGTACAAATCCCAGTCCGTACCGCCTACCCGATTGGTACATCGCACGTCTACGCATGCGCAGCATTTTTTGGCCTGGTTGCATGGGCTTGTATTTTCTGGCACAGCCTGCTCCGTAGGGCAATCATATTGTCTATATTTACAGCTAATTATAGTTAGGGAAGTAGCAGAGGAAAAGTACTGTTACAACACTTGATGCGTAAGTAAAGGTACACCAGTCTTAAACTAAGTGCAAATTCTGAAAGAAAACTACTCAATTACAGCAACGAGATTATTTGTATTCTGTTGTCTTACACCCCTGCACATATGTACCACGTTATACTTGTACCAAATGCTGTAAAACGTGGTTATAAAAAATACGTTATCATGTAGATCTTACAGACTAAAAGAATAGACTGGAATTAAAGTCTGCACAAACACTGAAGTCGGAGGACTAGATGTGAGATTCCTGGTACAGGAATTTGTCCAAGGCGTCTATGTAGGAGAAGGGAACAGTAATTAGTTCGGATTTAGGTTGCCTGTAAGCGTTCAGAGGCACTTGCTGGTTGATTTGGAAGCCGATCGGGAACAGCTACCGTAATGATAACCGTGTGGTCGCAGGCTTTGGCTTTGTGTCAGTTCCTCGATAACAATCGCAAGCAGATTGACCTGCTGGACAAGACAGTGCTGGAGATTGGCGCTGGGACCGGCCTGGTATCCATCGTGGCCTGCCTGCTCGGTGAGCTCACCTTCCTGTCCTGATCTTTGGCATTTCCAATGAGAGCTTATTAGCGTAGTTACAAGAACCGCAGAGCGCAACTTAGCTCAAAGATTAAAATACTGAACCTTACCTATATTGACAAGTTTAGTTCAAATTTGAAATACACAGGCATGTATGACCTCAAAGGGTCCAATTCAGCCCTCTGTTCAATTTGGTTCAATTCAGTCCTTCTTGTCAGTTCACCTTACACAAGTGTATCGTCAGACGAGACCAGAAGATAACATTTACAGTACAGAACAGTACAACACAGCGCACACAGTACACTATAACATAGTAAATATGTAAAGTATCACACTAGTTCATTATAACCTTTCTCCATACATCATGCAGGTTTCCATCATGCAGTTACCTTGCCCCCCAGCACCATAACTCAATAGGATCTCAAAAACGACAAAGTGGCAAGACTATAAGAAACAGAGCAGTTGTTGGTTTTGGGTTGATGAGCAGAAATTACTTAGCTATTGGTAGTACAGTCCATTGTAGGACACACACTCACACACACAAATGAGAATTAAACAACATCTGGGGACTTTTTTAGTTCCGACCAATCGGTCAAATAGAGCCTCTGATTATACCTCATTACTCCTGTCACTACTGATAATGATATATTCAGGGTAATTAGGGTAGCTTTCTGTATTAGATTACTGTGTATGTTTTTTGTTGATATGGTAACAGAGCATTTATGGATATTGTGTATTTGAGGATTCGCTTTGGCTCTCAGGGGCTTCGGTGACAGCCACAGACCTGCCGGACATCCTTGGTAACTTGTGCTGCAACCTGAATCGAAACACTAGGGGGCACTGCAAGTATACCCCTCAGGTGGCTGCGCTCTGTTGGGAGCAGGACCTGGAGCAGTCATATCCCCGCTCCATCTACCGGTACGACTACGTGCTGGCAGCCGACGTGGTGTACCACCACGACTTCCTGGATGAGCTACTGGTGACCATGAAACACTTCTGCCTGCCAGGCACAACTCTGATTTGGGCCAATAAGATCCGCTTCCAGACTGACCTACGGTTCACTGACAACTTCAAGCAGGCCTTCCACACTACCCTGTTGGCCGAACTCCCAGAGCAGGAGGTGAAGATCTTCATGGCCAGGAGCCGGAAGGAGTGAGAGACGTGTTCATCTAGCATTCATTGTGCATGTACTGGTTTCAGACTCCCCCTACATACCCTATCTACATTCCTACAGGTTTATTCCTTTTTTAATTAACATTTTTATAGCCTTTAATGCATAGAATGTGGTGATAGTGTGCTTGTTTATATATGAAGAGTGTTTTTAAAAGGGTATTCATTTTGAGGCTTAGTTTTTTTTGTTTTTTTTTTTTTTTAACTAGACTTGATGTGTTTCACTTGTAATTGGCAAAATTAAACACATAATGAAAAATGAATGCTTATCGAATCTAAAAACCCAGACTGTTAGAATTAAATTGTTTTTTTAAGACAGACCACATGACAGACAGACTGATTTTCAAATAATTTTATTCTGAATTGTTTCAGAGGACCCATACTTTGTAGTAAAACAGCTTATGTAAATTCTCCTGTTACTAAGGGAAATAGAGAATAGTTGTATATATGTGAACTGCATCTGCTCTTGAAAATATGGGATTTTAACCTTTTTTATAAATAAAACATTTCCATAAATACACATTCTAAAATGGTATGAGTGACACAGGCTCTGATTTAGCGCATTTTACAGGTTAAAGCCATGTGACATGTCAATCCAACCTAGCGTAGTCTGGATAATAAAGTTTATTTATAGAGAGGCATGACATTGCTACAATGAGGTAACTGTAGAACGGTTTACCATGAAGCCAAACCTGTGGGGGGGGGAGGGGGACCCACCAGGCTCTGCTCTGCTCGTGATGTGCGTGTGGCTGTTGCATTATGGCTCGTTTGCTTCTGCTAAATAAGGTATGCTGCTGTAAAGCTTCCCATTGCCCCCTCGTCAGAGGGGCCCTGGCATTCAGTCAGGAACACCACATTCTAGAAACATTTCCAGCAAACAGAACTTGGCATTAAAAAAAAAGTCCCGACTGGCTAAACACCTTTGATATGCACAGATTAAAGAAACTTTTTTGTGTTTTTGTTTTTTTTTGTTATAGTAAAAACCACGCTTGATACCATGCTTAATGAAGGATTGGTCATTTATGTTCAATTAAAAAAAAAAAAAAAAGTCATACTCTAAAAAGGCAAAGGTTGTGAATCCTTCTTCATGTAACATGCATACATACATACATAGGAATACCAGGGGCAGATATGTCGCCTTTTGACATTTTAGGAGAGAACATGTGTAACCCCCCTCTTGTAGAGCTGGCTAAAATTTGGCATTCCCCTTCCAACATACTATTGCCCAGCTGTCTGGAGACGCAGAAGTGGAAACTGCCAGCACCTGAATGGGATGTCAGTTGCCATGGAGATGAGAGGATCAGCTAAGTAACAAAATAAAAATAAAAAAAAGAAAGAAAGAAAGAAAACCGGAGAGGTTGGACCTCTCTCCCCATTCAACTGGGGGTAACCTCACTCTGCAGGTAAAAACTGGGAGGGTTGGCGACCTCACCGCCACACTTCAGCACGCTGGGTTTTCATGCGCTGCATTACCCTCATATGGGGATTTGTGTGTTGCGGTCTGCCGTTTCATGAGCCCCTGTTTAGAAGGGAGTATAGTCTGGAGGGTACATTATGGGCAGCCAGTTTTCTGCAAAGGAGGCACAGTGCATCCAGCCAAGAGACTTCATCATCTGAAAAGACAGACATGTCTAAGGTAGATATAGTAGCTGTCAATCAGTGGCTTAAGCTATGTCCCATCAGCCCCACTGGGCTTCCCTAGCAGGAAGTGCACGGTACCCCCCCATCCACCTTGGGTTCTGGACATCCTGATACTTACCTGTATGCAGTTTCTCCAGTTCTCCTTGCTAGGTTTGTCTTCTACCATTTTAGATGCATACTTTAGGGCCTTGCCATACATTTTACTTGCTAGTGAATGTTTGTATGCAAACAATAAAACCTGCAAAGAGTGAGAGGAAATTCAGAACGGAGTCAATAGCTTCGAGAGAGAAGGAACAAACTGAGATGTTACCGAGTATTTAAAATTTATATAAAATTAACCCAAAATTTTTAAATCTTATACCAATAATAAATTAAAAAGCAAAAAATTTAGCATTACAGTTTATAGCAACTTCAGAGCCCCGCCCTTCCCTTAGTTGCTATGCAACGATTACCTTTGAATCTGTGAGCTCCGCCCACTTCTGCACCTCCCAGTAGTTGTTTTCTAGGGACTTGGCCACACTTTCTGGGTCATCCTCAGAGCTGCCCACCTCGCCAGCGCTGGCCCCATCCTGCGGAGGAGGCTGGAGGAGCTGGTCCGTCAGAGCGCTGCCCTTCCGACACAAGGCATCCAGCAGGGAGGACCTCTGCTTCTCCATCTCGCTGTAGAGGTCAGGTGATACACATCCATTGAGGCCATATTACCCATTTAAACACTTCGAGATTTTTAATTCAAGCAATTCTGACTAAAAAGACCTTGTTCAAGGCTACCAGCAACCTTCAGGTCCACGTCCTTAACAAAAACGCAACTAGCCACAATCCTTCACAACAGCTGAAATGAGATTTCTGTTCCTGGCCACAACCAGCAGGAGGCATTTTCCAGCTTAAAGCCAGACCCAAGGCGGACTACAGAACAGTCAGAACAGCCTGTCTGCTAACAAAGTTAAGAGTATACGTCAGTGTCTTCAGCTTCAGTCGAGGCACGGTACCTTTTAATGGTGGCTGCCTCTGGCCTGGGGTCAGTCTTCATGGTGAAATACACGGCAAGCGCCGTCTGGTCGATGTGGGAGATGACCAGATCGGCTGCCGCCACGATCTCTCCCAGGCGCTTGAGGCGCTCCTGCGGGGCACACAAAATCCAGGCAGGATGAGAACAGGGTGGCGGTATGTGTGCCTGAGAGCGAGCGACACACACACCACATGCTGTGAAAGGCAAGCGTTCACCCGCCAGCGTGAGCGGTACCTTCTCAGAGTCCAGCTGGTGCAGCCGCGTCACGTGCAGAGGCAGATGGGAAGAGAAGCTCTCCCTCAGCTCCTCGTACAGAGATGTAGAGTCCAACCTGGAGATATTTAAGACACAATGGATGAAGAATCAGCTATGGAGCATGGAAATCTGAGCCCTCAGCCTAGAAGTTCTCATATGAATGGCCTCGCTTGTTAACACAAAAACTAACTTTGTCATCCATTGGATTTTAAGGTCCCTCAGAGCTTCGATGAACTCCTCCTTGACGTCCTTCTCCTTCTCTCCATCCTTGTCTTTCTCTTTCCCTCCATTCTTGGGTTTATTGGGCGCAGGTATCAGATGGTAGAAGACAGGCACAATGTCCTACGGAAGAGGGAAACAAAGATGCACACTCTGCGTGACCTATTCAACAACCTGGACTCCATTGCCCCTGAGCATCAACAGCCTCAACACCAAAATGGCATCTCTGTCCCTAACAGCCTGGACACAATCAACAGGATCGTTTCCCCAGTGTAAGATAGAAGCTTTTAGTAACAGAACATTCAGTGCGGTTAATAAAAGGTTCACTATACACCAACGCACCATGACTCCAAGTATAAATATTCGTTTATTTAACACAGACCCTGGTGCATAGTAACGTGTTGAGAACATGGACCAGGTGCCCAACACAGTGTTATGTGGGAGAGGCCCACCGGCCCTTCCTGTAACGGAAAATCCTGCGCAACATTCAACAGTTGAAATGTGATCCTGATGTGCAAAGAAATCATTTAAAAACGACCACTGGACGGATGACGGGGGCAAATTAACTTGCCCGGGGAGCGACCGTGACACACGGCTCAGTTGCTGCTCAACCCAAGGGGTGGCCTGTTGCCATGACAACAAGGTAAAACCTTTATCATGGTGACAAGCCTAGCACAGTGCCAGCGAAGGGGAGAGAAGAAAAATAATAATAATAATAATAAAAATATGAAGCTGGGAGGTACAAAGTTGGAATGCAATTGGCTGACCCCCACCCCACCATTGCCAGAAAGTTCTTCCCCGGAATAATTTCCTGGGAGGGAGTACCAAAGAAAATGATAAACAAGCTGGCCTGCCTGTGAGTGAGGAGGCAAACTGCGAGAGACGCTCATCTGCACTCTCAGTGAAGCCCTTCACATAACTGCGTGTTTACAGAACTCGACCATCCAGTACCTTTTTAAACTTCCCTTGCCGTTTTGCTGAGGCCTGGCCCTGGTGGTCAGAATAACACAGAGTGAGTAACAGGCAGATACATGGATACATACTCCGTCTCCTACAACGCGTTACACTCTTGTTGTCTGTTCCAGGCACTGCTAAGCAGTATAGACAGGCAAGTTAATCTCCTGTCCAGATTTTTTTGTATCCCTCTAAAATGCCCCCCACCTTTTAATAGTATAGAGAAGGTTCTCTCTTAATTCAAATGGCGGAAGTGAAGTTTCAAAGCCAGAGCCATTTCTGGTGCGACAGCACCACCTTGTGGACATTTCAAGCAGTCATGTGACGGAGACCAAGCCTTATCCGACTTCAAATCTCTCTGTATCTGACGGCCACTTGCCGGAGAACACAGAACAGGAAACAGAGACACCGTGGATCATATTAGCAGGTTACTATCACAACATGAATTACAAGCCTCGTAACCGTAACAGACCACAGGCACTCTTGCAGAGTCCTAGCGACAGAGACTGTCCATTACAATACATGCACCTGGTTCCGGGTGACCGCAGGCGGCACGTGTGAAAGCAGGACCGAGATGGATCCAGAGCTTTAGAGATGGAGAAACCTGGAAGCCCCAGAGAGAGTCTTCTCAGGCTGGCATTCGACAGTAGGGGGCAGCCACGAGCACTGATCACACGCACAGAGAGCAGAGAAAGGCAGCAGGCAGGCAGGATGCTGACTAGGCCACACACACAGGCCACCGGGCGGAAGCTGGCAGACGGTTGCCTCGGTTCACTCACTGCTTTCTTTCCGTATTCGCTCTTCGGAAGCACCAGCGATCCCGTCAGATAGCAGCCTGGCGCCGTCCCTTTGGGAATTCTGGGAGAGACGAGACATGGCTGAACGACGGCAGAGCTCGAAGTGACGCAAGGCGGCGACTTGGGGGGTGGTTGAAGTGTGACCGCGACACCACCGCCAACAGACCTCAGGCAGACTGTAGGCTTGAGTCAGTCGTTGATAAAGGACGGAACAGACCACTGATGTGACTAAAGACCACAGGTTAGAATAATGGCTTGGGACGAACCCATTTTCTCCCAGTGACCAGGGTGATGCGTTTAACTACAAGAGGCCAGAAGCCCTTACTTGTCATCTGGCAGGAAGGTGATGTAGAAAGGCTGCACAGAGCCTGGCAGCAGGGTCAGGGAGTTGGCCTTCTTCTTGCCCAGCAGGGCATTCTTGTGGGTCTCAAAGACGTCCAGGTTGAGCGTGGTGGAGAGGCGGTGGGACACGATGAAGGGCAGGTCCTTCAGGCGCTCCAGCTCGCTGACCTGCTCGTGACGCACCTGCAGGCGCACCGTGTAGTCACCCTTCTCCAGCTTCAGAGAGTACTGGTGGTGGGAGGGGGGAAGGAGGGAGAGCAAGTGAGCTTCACAGGACACCAACTGCAGAGATAGCGGAGGTTCTAGAATGTCTGTAGATACTGTAAAATGTTCTAGAACCATTAGGCCAAGAGCCTTAAAAACCGAGCAGATAAAATCCCAAGGTAGCCAGTCGGGCCTCACCCTGGTCATATGCATCACTGCTCGTTGACTACAGCCCGCGTGTGTGGAGTCTGGTTACCTGGTGAGGATAAGCATCCCCTGAGCCAAGCAGCCTCTTGTTCTGGTCGAACAGGAGCCAGAGCTGGCTGTCAAACTCCGACTCGTAGAGCAGCTCACAGAACAAGGGGCAGCTGGGGGTAACCTCGCCGCTCTTCGGCTGAAAGAGTGGAGCCAGGGGTGATGCACAGGCAGCATGACACAAGCGTGCACACACACAGACGTCTGCGAGTGTCTGTCTCTATGGATACGGGATGGACCTGATGGAAGCTGTAGGTGAGTATGATCTCGTAGAGCTGACGATTGTTGGGCAAGACATCCCGAGGTCCAAGGGCTTTCACCTTCGAACTGAGTGGCCTGGGAACAGTGACAGGTGGAGAGATATCAGTATCACCCGTGCAGGAGACCTCTAACACCTTATGTGTTCTGAGCTACTACCTCAATGGCTGAACCCAGTTCTTCAGGGTGATGTTAGGGGCGATATCCTCGTATTTCAGCAAGGACAGCACCTCGAAGCTGGAGACGCCCTCTGACGCGTGCTGTGGGGGAGGAGATCACGGGGATTGTCACAGAGGGGACAGCTTGGTGGGAGGGGTGCTGCATGAGTGGGACACAGTCCAGGTACTCACAATGTGCAGGGGGGAGGGGGAGACGGACAGTCCGTGGAAGGAGATGGTGTAGTCAATGTTGACGTCACCCAGGCTTGCCCACCAGCGAGCGATGCAGAACTCCATGGTCCGCCCTGGCTGAGAAAGAGAGGGGAAACACTTCAGACAGACTAGAAGTGTCCCCGGCGTGCGAGAGAGAAAGCACCAGGACCTCTGCTGCAAGGTCAAGATGGTTCACCTGAAGTGTTACACTCCCAAAACACAACGTGAATGAACCAATCACAGGGGAGTTTTAAAAGCGGATGCTGGCAGCCACCAGCTGACTAGAAGGCATTGCTGTTCATTCTCATCTACCGTTAATACCTCTGCACCTTCATTTCAACTTCAGATGAGGTGATACTGTATCTTTCTAATTTCCCCCTGGGGATGGATAAAGTATCTCAGATTCTTGTAGCAAGTCAGTAATTCTTGTAATTCTCTTCATTTCATCTCAATTCATCTAGTGCTTAAAAAATAAATAAATAACTCTCATTCCCATTGATCCACTGAAGCAAATGATAATTACATCTGACTTGAAAGGTTTCACCTAGCAAGCCGGATTCTAGGGCTGTGTTATGTTATGTAGGGAGATCCCTGCATCATTTGGAAGGGCAGTTAGGTGACACAAAGCTGGCAGTATGAGACACCTGAGGTGAGCCCATCCCACCCGGGGGGGGGGGGGGGGGGGGGGGGGGGGGGGGGGGGGGGGGGGGGGGGGG
>JAODLD010000001.1:47325958-47347717 GCA_026781065.1 Mormyrops boulengeri
AGCTTCAATTTATATAAATCAACAAAGACTATATCAATGACACAGGATACCCAATATATACCTTAAAAAATATCCTCATACAGCATCCATACAAGCTCCAACATTATCACACTCAGATTTAACTCTTCACTTTCTGCGTTCTTCTACCTGAATAATCCCATGGCCCTGTGCGAACACCTCGATGTCGTCCACTTTCACAGCCGTGTTCTCCAGCGCTCTGCGCACCGCGGTGAAGGTGGGCCGGATACCAGAACGTTTCAGCCCTGGAGGATGAAGGCGAGTTAACCACAGCTGACCAAGCCAGGGATGCTATTTATGAATATTTTCCAACCTCAATAACGCCCCAGAATGTAAAAGCGGCCACGCTAACCCGAAAGCACCAAGGCAATGCCCCCACAGGCGTTGGGCGAAGACATGGAGGTGCCGTTCATCAGCTGGGTCCCACGGAGCGTCCAGTTGGGCACTGAGGCGATGGCCCCTCCGGGGGCACTGATGCTGACCCCAAGGGCTCCATCTGTGCTCGGCCCCCGGGACGACCAAGTGTACTGGTTTGCCGGAAGCTTCTCTCGCAGCGAGTACTCAGCCACCATCATATCGGGAGTGACGTATGCCCCCACACCTAACAGAATCAATGCGAATTCCATACTCTGCTCTAAATAACAGATTTCAATCTATAGAACCAATTAGTATACAGGCAGCTCTAGACTTACGTGAAATGGCCTTGCGTAAATCCAGACGCAGGTGAAAAATTATCTGATATAAGTAAAGTTTACGGAACAGCTAATGGAAAAAGGTGACAAACTGAAAATATTTAAACTTTTTCCATTTATCTTATACTTCTTTATTCTTCAGTATATTATTGTATGTTTTTTGCTATCAGGTAAATCCAACTCAAAAAGTGACTTAAATGGGTTTGTGGAACGGATTACTTCAGCAAGTTAAGAACTGCCTGAAACACCATCTTACATATTCCATTTGTCAGGGGTGGGGAACCTGTTCCATGGAGGACCGGTGTGGGTGCGGGTTTTTGGGATGGCCTCTCAATCAGCCAATAATAAAACAGTGGTTCTCAGCTTCAGTCCTGGGGACCCACTGTTATTGGCTGATTGAGAGGCCATCCCAAAAACCCACACCAAGTCTCCACAGATCAGGTTCCCTATCCCCTATTGTATGCGAATGTCAACTATACATGACAAGGCCTATGACTGAAGGGTACAGTCAGACTGACCAATCACACTGCTGGTGGTTCCCCCGGGACAGCCCACCGTGGACAGGCAGGGCCCGTTGTTGCCCGCACTTGACACATAAATGATGTTATGTTTCTGCACTGCATCGCTGATCACCTCGCAAATTCTCCTGGGGGCGGGGGAAAGACAATTAAACACAAAAACACATACTCATATATAGGACCTGAACTTTAACCTTAACCCTCAATCGTGCCCCTGGTCTGTCCATCAAAATTTTGAATCAGCACGTGTGCTCACCCTGAGTTTGGCCAGTGAGTGGCCTCCCCATAGCTGTAGTTAACAAGGTCACACTTGTAGTTGATGACTTCTATTATCTGGAGAGAACAGAAAGGAAAGACATTCAGCCAGGACCAATAAGGAGTTGTCATGGCATTCATTCTCTTGCCATTTCCATAAGCAAATACAGGCAGTTCTCAACTGAAGCAAGTCAGATTCACCTTCCCATTCCATTCAGGACACTGTTAAGCAAAAAACAGATAAGCCAAAAATATACTAGCAATGCATGCTAAAGAACACAGTAAGTGCATGAAAAGATTTTTACTTACTGTGTCTCTTTATTCTTTGCATAAATCCAGATTAAGATGGTTTAATGCAAGTTTAATGCTGCCTGTAATTTATTCTTCATACAGAGCTTCAAACACACCACACTAGCTCTCTCCTCTATTACCAGGGAGCCCCCTCTGTCTCTGCCAGAGGTGGAAAGTTCCAGTCCCAAAAGTACAAATCCAGACCAAGGTTTTGTTCCAACCAACCAGTTGAGTATTCTGTGACTGACTCTTTATACTCAACTACTTGGTTGGAACAAAACCTTGGTCTGTATTTGTACTTTTGGGACTGGAACTTTCCACCTTTGTCCCTGCAATTCGACCTACCGCGCGAATGAGCCCCGTCCCCGTCTCCATGGTGCTGAGCCGCGTGTCCCCGATCTTGATGGCAAGAATCTGGGCCCCGGGGGCCACGCCGTTTCGCTCGGGCTCCTCTGGGAAGTATCCCGCCGCGATACTGGCCACGTGGGTCCCGTGAGCACCTACAGAAAGACATACAAATGACACAGTATTCCCACGGAATACCACCACCGACTGGAAGAATTCAGAATTTTATTTATAGTGAACATGTCTGTGTTGTAAATAAAATGGGATCCCCCCCGCCCAGATGCTCCTTTAGTTTTTCCCGGAACAGAGAGATGAAGCCCCTCACATAGGCGCCCCTGGGTCCCACCTCCACTGGTGACGATGCAGAGTGTGTTGCCTTCATCGTAGATGTTGATGGAGTAGTTGAGCATCTCACAGGTCCCCAGCGAGGCAAACTCCTGCCTCTCTCTGTATGAGCTCAGCACGACACAAGAAGCCAAATCTCCACACTCTGATGTGTCCACCACCGCCCTATCACACATAGAAAAATGAACACACCGTGGATGTTCACGCAATGCAGCTCGTCACAGCATCGTGAACACATACCTTTTCCGTCACACCCCATGACAGACAGCTTCACGCCCAACAAACACCACCCACAAGTGTTGTAACATGAATACAAGTCAGCAGCATTCAAAGAAAACAATACCATGTTCTATAGAAATAATTTTGGAGTAGCATTACACTCTTTTGTTTTTTTGATCAGACAGTGATCAGTGGTCATTGTTGACACACCACAGCACACAACAATGAAACGTGTCCACTGCATTTAACCCATATGTGACGTTCTGACATAGCAGGGGGCAGCTAATTCAGCACCCGGGGAGCAGTGCTTGGGGGCGGTACCTTGCTGATTGGGGATTCCAACCTGAAATCTTTCAATTACAAGTGCGCTTCCCTAACTACCTTGGACTCCAGACTGCAAACTCAAAAAGCCAGTCTCACGTGAGGGCCCGGCCCTACCTCCATGTAACGCCATCGTGCCACAGCACACAGTCATACACAGGGCCTGGGTCGCTGTACTTCTTTTCCAGGGAAGCCAGAAGCTCCGAATGGCACTGCAGCTCCTCCTTCCACAGCTTCTCTACCTGCAGTTGGAAACCAGACGATGCAAAGTTCAACCTCTACCACTCACACGAAAAACATTAAGCCCCGTCGCTCACACTGGGCATGGCTCTGGGATGGTCACATGTGTGTTGTGACAGAGTAAAATACATCAGTGATACTTTATTAATCCCAATGGGGAAATTCTCTTTCCACCTACCCCAGCGTGCTCTCCATGAGACACACAGACACATATGCAGGACAGAGCTAGCTTGGGTTGGGGGCTAAGGGCCTTGCTCAGGGGCCCACAGATATTTGGGATTCAACCCAGCAACCTTGCTGCTCAGCCCTCTGAGCCACACACTGCACCATACAAATGTGAGTAGCAAATGAACTGGTAACCAGGATTCTTTTGTTCACACCAAGAGCAACACTCTACAAATCAAGGCATAAGTCAGAGAAGCACAGTCAATCCCTGGGGACTGACCGGTGAGGGGGAGGGATGCGAATTCTCAAACTCCTCTGTCTTGCGGGATGCTTCGGCCAAAGCGGCTCTGTGTGCTGGATCCCACATCTTCTCCTTACGCTCCTTCTGCAAAGGGGACAGACAGTGTCTCCTCTCATCGCTCACAAACACCCACAATATAGCCCAGCTGGTAAATCAAAGCTTATGTAATCTGATGAGGCTTCTGCTCATCAAATACAGAAATCTCACACACAGTCAACATCCCAAAAAAAGAGAACACACACAGAACAATGTCAGTCAGGTGAAAACTCTAAACTTCCTCATCCTGTCTTTGAATGTAGAAACAACAACTATCAGAAAGGCATTTTCACAGGACACTTCAGCTCACGTGAAGTCTCTCTTTTAAAGCTTTAGGGAAAAACTCATAGCCATTCTTGATTCCGATGTGGTAGCGCCCAGAAGGGTTGACCCATGTTGTCGGGATCTGCAAGGACAGACACCAGAACAGGTCACTCTGTAAATTAAAGGTAGAGCAGCACCAGAAGCAGAACAGGCTGAAGGTCATTACAGAGAAAGAATGCCACCTTGAGGGCCCTGCCAGAGAGCCCCTGCACCACGCCATCTTTGGGCTCCACCACTGTCGACATGTTGACATCTCCGCTACCCGTTGTGTCAATGATGTCAATTATCTTAGGCTTTCCATCAGTAGTGATCTACAGAAAATGTGGAAAAAAAAAGAATGAAAATTCTTAAATCCTTCTAATTACTACAGACTCACATTTACACTGGAGACATTTTAAGTTTACAGCTAAGTGAAGACTCTAAAATGCAGACACAGAGAAACACTATGATGTAGAATGTGTCTTGTGACAGAAAAAAAAAATCCATCAAAAGTAAACAGATTCAAGCCAAAAAGCCGTCATGTACAACTCGGAGTCTGCGTCTGGCAGACCAACTCTATTCAGCTTATACATCGGGTCTGTTGACTAGAATGAAACAGCTTTGAGAAAAAACAGCATGTTTCAGCAATATGACTGAACACCGATTGCTGAAAGGGGACCAAAAAAATAATTATCCTTCTGAACCATCGTGATATGAGAAAGCCAGGAACACGCAGATTCTTCTTCCTCCGATCAGATAAGACAACGGGAAGATGTGAAGTGGGTACCACATGCAGGGCTCCGTAACAAAAAGTTCTTAGCTGGCTTGAGTCTTATAACTCCTATAGACACATCAATAAACAGACACTAAACGACAAACGAATATATCATTGGGAAAAAAATAATTTGAAAACTGTTTTAAAAAAATGTAGTTTTTCCACGCTCGGTAATTGGCATATCACACTGACACTTTGTGTGGCATGCCGGCTCCGGCTGCTGCGGTCTGTCAGCGAGCTTACGAGCCAGCTTGCTACAGATGGATGCGGTGCAGGAAGAAATACTTGCTGGTTTATTTAAATATGTTGACAAAAGCTACAAAAAGAATACAGGCAGCCCTTTATATGCAAACAGGACTTTGTTCAGCAGTCATATTTGTTTACAGATACGAAACGGGTCACAAAGAGGTAACTTACTAAGGAAGCAGAATGACAGAATAAAGTCGTTAATAAAGGCCTCGGGGTAAAACGGACACGGGTCGACGTGCCACTTTCCACCCGGTAACTTCCACAAAACACCCCGGAGGGCCTCTGCTTGCAGCCTGCGGCCTGCGATGCCACGGAAATCCCCGAGCTAGAGTTTACCTGCATCCCGGGGGCCCCGGGGTCCACGCCGGTGTCAAGGACGGCGATGAGGACGCCGCGACCGTCATACTCCGGATACCGGGCGAGGAAAGAAGCGGCCCCGGTTTCTTTTTTGGGAAGCAGCCCGTGGAGGGGAAACGGCTCTTCAGTAGAATGAGCAGCCATGACTGAAAATGACGAAGCCGAAAACAATAACAAGCAGAGCGTCGGACAGAACCGAAGGCCATTCACACAATTCACGAAATAGGGGAGGACTTTTAAAGCGACACTGCACCCGCTGTACTGCCGGCTGCAGGGCTCCTTATAAACGACCAGCGCCTAACCCGACTAAACGTTTCGTCCTTTAAAATCAAAGAAAAAATTCTCATTCCATATTATAATGCTACGTTCGTATTGTTAGCTATCAAAGAAGTTATCTAGGTTTTAAGAAACTTTAGTCGTTGCCTCGATACCTACCTTTACTAAACCGCCTAAAGAAAGTGCTCCCTATTAATCCGTCCCGAGGGAAAATGTTTTCGCGAATGAATTTATTTTTTATGTTAAGGCGTCAAAACTGTTGCAACCCGTATTTCTGAAATGATGGATCACGTAAATCTTCGTATACGTTGCGCTTAATATTAGTAGATCTGATTTCTTCTTAAGGAAAGTGAAGCAAGAGTATATGACTATATATTACTCTAATATCCATTCATTTAATCAAAATTTCGAATATTTGCCTGACACTCCGTGTACTAATTTGCCTGATATAGACAAACGAAGACGCATGTCTGGTGATAAATGTCAATCATACACATCTCTTTTTGTATATGAAATAATAATCATTGAGACTTTGATGAGGGCGAAAATTCCAATTGCACTTTCCTGCAAAAACGTTCGCAAATGATTTCCAAATCCAAAGCCAACATAACTTCATCAAATATAAAACAATAAATTTTAATTATAGCAACCAAACTTACAAAAAAATCCAAGAAGGAATGTATGAAAGATGAATTAAAATGCTAAAATACATCGGGGAAAATGAAAAATAAAAAACGTTTAGTGACTTAAGGCCACTGTGTCTCTTTTGCCAGTTAGAATAAAAAAAACAGCTGGGTAGTTCTCGTCACACCCAAAATAATTTGCATTGCTTCCATGATGAACAGACAGTTTACGTCACCTACAATATTATGATCCATGACTGTACGGGCACCCACAGTGAATGTGCTTCCCTCGTCACACCTGATTGTGTGGTTGATTTTTCACAGAATATAGTAAAAAAAAAAAAAAAAAAATCGAGTTACTTAACATTGGGCCAAACACTAAATTATTTCAATGTAATGATTTTAATATTACAAAAAAACAAGTAATCAGGGATGAAAACACTACAATGACATTTTTCTTGGGTCAGCTTGGTACATTGTATTATATGACTAATTGTGAGGGCTTTAGGTTTGTTCACTATCTTCGTTTGATTTATGGTATATAGTGAATATACGGGCTCTTGGATTAAAGACTATTTCACATTATGTCTTAATGTCTTCGACCAGCATAAATTTTCTCAAAGCCTTAAAATTTTCACTTGAAATTGGATACAAAAATGTACTTGGCTCAAGGCTATGAATGACGAAGTTTTGCTCACAAAACTTTTTGCATGTGGTGGCGGGCAGGGCTCCAAATTCTTGTCTCATTTGCATTTTGAGTTCCTGTCGTGAGGATCATGGAACTGTATTGATGCAGTTACCAATTCTTACCACATGGGGACAGTAACTTGCTACTTTTTCGCCTTTCCCCTCCGCGTCTTTTTCCCCGAAACCTGTCCTCAGTGCACCACGAAACAAATGAATTCCACACCCTGATGCAATATTCAGTACACCCCACTTCACAAGCATTGATTTTTTTCTAGGCTTATGCATGTATCAAGTAGGTGAAAAGTTCGTTACACTCGAACTGTAATGTATGTTTGACAGAATTATAGCTTCAGTTTAGCTCCTAGTGGTCCTTAAATTGTGAATGCCAAAATTGCTACACAGGATGCCATTGTTATCAATGTCTGTGTTTTTATAGAGAAGAATTGAATTAAGGTGGACAGCAGAAGACCACAGTAGTGGTATCGCTGCAAATATTTTCAAACTGCTTTCAAAGGCGTGTGCTTGTATTACTGTCCATCATGTCTAGTCACTATTTCATTATGCCTTTTTGAAGAAGTCAAAACTGCTGAATAAATAAATAAACATAGTTTTTTTTTCCAGATAAATAATTCTCAGGGGGGCAGAATTTCCGGTGCGCCACGGCGAGAACGACCTACCTAACCAACTGTGAGAACAACAGAAGGCAAAGGAGTGAGAACAGATGGCGACAGGACTGTATCCCTCACCACTAGAGCTGAGAATCAGTGTTTACGTGACAGTAGCATCCTTTCTGCAGTAGTCTAATCGTTCACTGTGATTGTGGAGATGAGTAGTGGTCATCATACGTCAACTTCCCCTACCTTTCCTGTCAGTGCTACCCCATGATGCATGGAAAAGGGACATAAAAATTGAGAACTTCAGTAAGAAACAAAATGGGCAGCTTATGATGAAAATATCTGCGGGTTTTCCCTTAGTCTGGCGTATAAATATCAGTATTTTACCATAATTCGTCTTAGGAGCCTATGCGCACATATTCCTTATCTTATTTTGCTGTATTTCCCCAGAAATCAAATAACTTGTGTCCGCGTAATCCACGCACGCACGCGCGCGCGCGCGCACGCACACACACACATAGACACAAGTTTGTTATTAAATATTTATGGAGACTTTCCATTCATTTCTATGGTGAAAACTAATCCTAACATGGCGTCCTTAACCTCTCCCCAATCCTATCCTCAACCAGTAACCAAATAAAATACGAGACTTTTGGCATTTTCACTTTATTTATGGCATTCACAGATCTTGTGCGGACCTGGAAAATGCTCCCTACAACGTCAAAATAATAATTCATCGCTGCATGCTACTACTTATTACTTTCCATGTTTAACCATCATTCAAAAGAAGCGCGAACGTCTTCGTATTTAATCTATCATCTTGTTAACAGAATGGGTATATTTTTCAAAGCATGCACAAAACCTGCAGAACTTTTTGCAGCTCTTTTTGAATGCTTGACCATGTGGTAGATTAGCAGTGCTCCAGAGAACAACATCTTCAGAGGGCTTTAAACTGGCGGCGCTGACTGGCGCTCAGCGTGCACACTCGCGGTTCACCACAGGGCGTATTCATCCGTGGTTCAACCCAGATTAAAAGAGAAAAAACAGCGTTAGCCCGACGAATTATTTAACTGTCTGCAGACTTAGCAAAATGTTCTGGTTTGCTACTTTTAAATATATATGTCGTCGCCAAAATACACGAATTGAATGAAAAAAATAAACATTTCGGTGAGATACGGGCACTATTGTTAGAGCACGCGGCTGGCGCACATTGAGAAGCAATTATAATTACATTTAAGGTCATTTGTGTTCATGTTAATCCGTCGGCCTTGATCCAGTCATCCTTGAATGCTGATGAAAAGGTTGGCCAAATATCAGGTAAACGGATGTGAGAAATAAATAGGTTCGACGGCTTAACATACAGTTGATACTCGGCATCAATTACTAATAAATTATAATGTATGACACATAATCGTGCGATAATGTAAGGCTAATAAAGGAATCATTTGTAGCAATTTATTCAGTTCATAATCACTTGTATGTTTGTAGTACTTGTTAAACTTTATCGGCACGAATGAAATGCACAAGACATTAATGCATCTTCCCAAACGTGACACGGTGTGTTGTACCCCCCCAGCAACAAATGCGAGGCAGCTCCGGATTGGTTAAAAGCCGGGTGCCGTTTGACTCCCCCTATCGAGTCCTGCAGCGCTTTATTGCGGACTCATCGATGAACTAAACGGAAAACTCCGAGCGGTGCCTCGCTGGAGGAGCCCCGCCTACCCGTGCCCGCTTTAGGGCGAGTTTCATCGGTCTGTCTCGGCGACTCAGTTTGCGCTGGTAGGGCGCAGCGAGCTATCCGCCCTGGTGTAGAGTTGCGTCGGTGAGCTGAGTGGAGGAGCCTCTCTCTGTCCAGCAGCAAACAGAAGAGTCGGGCTTTGTGAGTATGGCGGTCGAGGAGGAAGGTCTTCGGGTATTCCAGAGTGTAAAAATCAAAATCGGTGAGTGATAAGCCATATTCCGCCTCTTTACACAAGCGTGTCGGAAAAGCATCGCTTAGACCCCGAGAGAGCGACCGTGTGCTCTCCAAGGATATTGCAATGCAGATCACATACAGATTATTGCGCTAAGGCAAGGCTGGAACCCCCCAGTTATGAGGCGTTAATCGTCGTCCATGCATATATTAACCGCATCCATGGTGCTTTTAGATATAAATCGGTTCTGGCTGGAGGTGTGTGAGGATAAACGGATACGTTCGTGGATGCGTTGCTGGAAATTTAGTTGTGGTATGCAACGGCGCAAAATGCAGAATGGTGCACGCCGGGGCATATGTGATTCAGAGATATGCCAAGCCTGGGGAAGTGGCCGTCTTGTGCAAACAGCTGCCGGACCAGATGGCTGAGGGACTTTCTTTATCGGGCCACTGGGGGTGGATTTTGTCGATGCTGCGCCTTTTTCCTTTCAAACGCTGGCTGATTGTCTTGACATAACGGAGCTGCTGTTCCCTCGGTCTTGGTTCGCTGGCGGTCTTCAGGGTGGGGGGGGGGCTGGAACTTGTGTGCTTAAGACTCGTATGGGGGGAAACGAAATGTCCTTTGCCGACGTCGATACTCTGATCACTGCCATCTGCGTTGCCTAATCGTTTTTGCATTCATTAGTTAAAAGCAATTACAGTGAACTTGATCCTGCTTTTCTGTGCATGCTCGAAAGGCTGCGTAGGAATCTGGTAACATCGGACCTTTGATCTCCGGATAGACAGAAACGCGTGCGATTAATCCCCGGCGTACAGGCGTTGGACCGTGGAACATTTCCATCTATTCATTACAGGTGTACTATTGTGAAGCCCCAATAACGCATTTATTACAGGTGTCTAAACATTGCATTGAAATGGGGAATCAGGATACCTCATAATACTGTAAGTGGGGTTTGTCTGGTTTTCAGTCAGGCAGTGATTTTTTTTGTGTGTGTCGGTTTCACTATTTTGATCTAAAAATGAATCAGATTTGAGAAATCAGGCTGCCGATGGGGGCCACCATAATAACACACAGCATTCCGGATGTGAAGATAACCGGCGGTAATCGTTCCTTGCGTCCGATAAGCAGTTGAACCTGATGTTTAAATGCCATTACCTTTCTTTGTCCCACTTGTACTACTTACAGTAAAGAATCCCCGTAGCTCTTAGGAGAGCTTCGTGTATGGGTTTTTTTTATTTTATTTTCTAGGCACTGTCCCTTGTAATTTCTATGTTTACAGGAAATTGATATTACAACTGAAACACAGTGAACATGAAAGTGTCACATAGTTAATAGCCCGTATAGCGTCGTGTCAGTATTACAGTGGGATATCGCAAAGACGTTAACTGTCGTTGTTGAGAGACTGCATGCAAAATATAGCAGATAGAAAACTAGTGTGATGAGACTAGGATAAAACCTTAAAGCCGTAGTAAAGAAATGTGGGCTAATGGTGAAAGAATCAGTACCGTGGAGAATTACTGGAGATCACAGCAAACCTCAGTAAATAATACGTTACAGATGTGGAGGGTGACTGAAAATGATAACAGGTGATAATCACGTGATCAGTACCTTGACTTCTGGATATGGTCCCGTTTTCTTTATCTCGATGCCCTTTCTGTTCTTTACGCCGCTTTTTGAGTTTATATAGCGGCTTCACATTTCTTCTACATTGCAAGTATTTCAGTTCACCTGCCACAAGAACCAGATGCACTTTCTTTCTTTATTTCTTAAGCTGCAGTTTCCACCAGCGGGGTTTTTTCAATGGTGAAATCGGGTCTTCGTGGTTTAGGATGAGAATTCATTAAGTTCTCTTTTGCGGTGCATCACCTGCGCCATGCGCGTTCTGGCGCAGTTGCCGTTGAACTGGGACGCACTCCGGAAGTCAGTGTGGCCGGCGTTGGGTCATCGACTTATTTCACATTTGAATGGCGAAACGGTTGCACGGCATCCGCGCACTTGTGTATTCATCGCAAGGCCGAACTGTCTTAAAAACCTGTAATGTTGTCACACCGATTATCTTGAGCATGTCTTAATGAGTGCACTGATTGTTTTCCCACGTTCTCGGCAGTTGCACCAAGAGGCTGGTGTTAATGCTTCAACAGTAATCACACATGCTGTTATTAAAGGAGACTCCATAATTATCCTATGCGCAAACATTATGGTTGCATCTTCATAGTAACCATGCATATACATATTGCTATTAGCGCTATTGTAATCAAACATAAATATTGGTGTGGCACTTTGAACTTAATTTAATTGTTAATTGGATGTGGGGTTTCAGCACAGTCGCTGGTTGGAAGTCAGGGCATGCTCCTCACTCATATTCTGCAAAGTCTGTCCCTTTAAAATAGCACGCAAAACAAGTGCAAAATAAGTGAATGGAACAGCTGAGAGGTAAGAAAAAAAGGACTTTATACCACAATTTGCAATGCATGGACTAGGAATGGTTTATTTAATATGTGCTGGGAAAAGAGTTGTTTAGATTAGGAATTCTGGAGTTTTATATGGAAAGCAATATTTAGCGATCTGAGCCATAAAACCACATGTAGCTGGCAGACTGCGGCTTTGCCATCAGTTCTGTTGTGGTGTGCCTGTAATGTTGTCCTTCTGGAAGGCCTCAGAGCCTGAGCCTCGCCTGATGCCCCGTGTGAGGCTGGAGGGACACCGTCTCGGGTAGGCCTTGGTATGCCGTTTGCGCGTGTCAAGTCGGACCGGGTCCAGTGCGTTAGTCTGTGCGAGGGTCGCTCTGTGAAGCGTAACGCGCACTGTATGTTCTTCACGGTTATTCCTGATGGCCACATGTTTTAAGGGAAGCTTTGTTGGGATATGGAGGCTGGGCCTATGGACCGGAAACAGGGGAAACTTGAGACCGCCTCAAAAAAGTTCCTGATTGGCTAGATGCACTACAAAGACATTTGTCTTTTTTTTCTTGCTCAGCAACAGATTAATTCAAACCAGCTAGCTTCATTTTTAGGTTGGACCTGCACAAATACACACACCGTCTGCTCTCGTGGTCTCCCTTTTGCCGACATCCCGACGTTTCCGCAGCAGCTGTTCTGTCCGAGCCTAGTGGTGAGCGGGGCAGAGGGGTTTCCTGTGCTGCTTGGAAGCAGGGGGAAGTGTGCCTTCGACGGCAGGAACAGTGTCAGAAACGCTACTGTCTCCTCCCGCTCTAAATAGTCTCACCCAGAAGCCTCATTTGTAGTCCTCCAGAAGGTCCCGAATGTTTACTCGTCCCGCTTTAAGTCATGAGAGGGGAAAACTTCTGCCATTGCAGACAGAGACGAAGAATTTTTTCTCACTCAAACCTTGCTTGTCATTATCCCATTGTGTATTCGCTGACCAGTCACCTGTATCAACAGCAACTTAGTTAAAGTAGAAACAGCTGTCGGCTTCTCAGGTCTGGATACTGGCGTCTTAATAGTACATTAATCTGGACAATAGCAGCAAGGTTTAGAGTTCAGTGCTAAAAATAACCATCATGTCTGTCTGAGGCACAATTTCCTTAACCAAAAATCAATCCTTTTTCTCTACAGCAGGGTAATGATTGGATCTTCAGGCATTTCCCTTTGTGTAACTGTGAAAGTGGTTGGTGTGTTACTGCCTGTTTTATGAGTATTTTTGGACAATGATACAGTCTTATCTGATAGAGAGGGCCGTCTGTACTGCAGTGATGTTAGCAAAATGGCTGGCAGATTGGCATTTTCTGCACTGTGAAGGGACATAATGAGGATCTTGGCTGTTTTCATAGTGTGGTTTGTGAAAGACTAGGGCATCTTTCGGTGGTGGGTTTGATGCCCTCTTTGTGAATGCCGGCCGTAAAATGACTTGTGCCCTGTAACCCCCAAAAGAACTTTCAGTTCTCACAGTGACTAAGTCGCATAGGAACGTGCCACAGCCGGCGGTGTCCTGAACACACCCCCACGCGACGATGTGCTCCACTCTGCTCCCCCTTTACCCACAGCTCACTTTACTGCTAATCACCTACTTTACCTGCTGATCCGGGTAGTCGCCTTATTAGCTTCATTCTATGTTGAAACGTCTAGTTTAGCTCTTGCTACTATACTGCTGACACTCGGCATCCATTGGAAATTCAGTCTTGCCGCACTTATGCAGTTCACCTTTATAGCCGCATGTTTGTAATGTGCTGCTTGCCTCACTTTGGACAGAAGTGTCTGCTAAATAAAGTAAATGCAAATGTGATGAACCCACCCCACCCACGTTCTGACATGTCTGCTTATACCCCACCGACGCCTGATGTAATCAACTTGAAAAGTGGTTTTGTTTACATTTGGAGGCGGTGCGCTCCTCCTTGGGTTAGCACTCTGTGCCCGTACTCAGAAGGTCACCGATTCAAATCTCAGGATCGGCAGAGTGATGTCATCGTCGGGCCCTTAAACCCCCAATTGCTCCAGGGCCTGGCTGACCTTACTTTCCCCATCGTACGACACTTTGGATAAAAGTGTTTGCTAAATAAACAGTAAATGAGCATGTGAGCATTTCCTGAAGCTATTCCTATGAGCCAATTTCAAGTGAAAAGAAAGGAAGCGAATGCATCAGGAGGCGGATGGTTAGTGGCTGAGTAGGTAACCAACCCTTGGTAATTAACTAGTCGTGCCTTGACTAACGATCGTTGTCCACAGCTGACTGCTAACGTGTTCTCCACCCCCACACACTCTCCCCCCTCCCAGTAGGGGCAGCAGTTGTGAATTATGTGATCTGACAGTGTGCTAAAGCGCAGATCCCGTGTCGGTGTCGGTGCGGAGACGAGGCCTCGTGAGAGGACACGGCTCTCCGGGGTGTTTTGCTGGTGAATCCGCACTTTCCCGCGGTGGCCATTCGGGATCTGTGCTGTCAGGGTTTTTCTGAGTCACCCGCATGCATCCGGCCTGCCTCGTCTTGGTAATGAGCTTCCCGCTAGAGCTGCCCGTCTCTCTCTCACGGTGCCTGGCAGGCCAGGTGTTCTGTTTCGCTCCCCACCAAACTGCAGGCCTGTCAGGGACCGAAACCCTGCGTTCATCCTTCAGCCTCTTCCTGCGGGGGAGTGTCTTTACAGCCCCCCTCCCCCACCCACCTCTCTCTCTCTCTCTCGCTGGCACTGCTGCTCAGAAACTTACAAACTGAGCATCTTGGACAGGCCTGGCATTCCATTGCCATGACCTCATTTCCTGTTTCTGCTCTCCAATTTTCAAATTTAAGTAGCTTTATTGGCAATACAAGGGAAGGGTTTGTTTTGCCAAATTGTCTCTACGCCACACAAATACAGTAAATGGAACATAAATTGTGATTATTAGGTGCACGGATATATACGGTACACTGCTAGCTAAAAGTGATAATCAAACAAATCATCAAAAGACGTTATATATATACACAACAAAGATTAAAAACATCTTTACTCCGCTGTAACGAAGCTCGAAGATTCCTTTTCTCAGTTCAGCTTTGGTTCAGCTGCTTCATTGTGTTAGCAGAAGTTTTTCCAGTAACAGTAATGACAGGACTTGTTAACCGTGATATCAGTTCTGAACCCTGAAATAGCACTTGCAGATATATGAATGCATCGGCGAGGTAAACAAGCGACAAGATGACAGGCTCAAAGGGGACAAAACAGTCGACTGTGATTTTCGCGGTTTTGCTCTGCCGTCTCATTGGCCAGCCCTCTGACGGGATGTAAATGCAGAATCCCGACTAGCTGCTAGGAGGTAAAAAATCACTGGGGTTCCTTTGCCTTGGTTCTGAGTGGCAGTATCATGCGGGATTATTACCCTTTTCAGGCTGATAGGTTACAAATGCATTGTTGCTGTTCAACCTCTTCTTATTTATTTTTTTTACTAAATCTGATCTTCCTGAAAAGAGGTCTTATGACTAAGCGCTCTTCTGCTTTGGTGCTCTGTACTGTAGCTAATTGTCGTTGTCTTTTCTTAAACGTACGTCATTGGCAGTTTGTCTGTGAGGAATACATCCATCTTCATTCCTGTTATTTCCATTAAAGATTCATACACAGATTCTCACTATTCCCACTGTTAGCTTTGTGCGACTTCAAGCTAATTGACCAGTGTTTTCTTTCTTTTTTTTTCTTCCATTACGTGCTTTATTTAGCCAAAGTTTCAGCATTTAAGGACCGTTTGAAAAGGAGGGCATTTCATTTGTAATACAGTCTACGAGCAGCTTTCAGGGGATGAGTTGGCCTCCCCTAATGCAGGATGACTGCATTTATATGATATGTCTAACTGAAAGCATTTCAACAGTAAATACAGGAGAAGCCATGCAGAAAGCCGGCCCTGTAATCTCTCTCTCTCTCTCTCTCTCTTTCACACTTTCACCATTCTTCTGCCATTCAAACCTCACTTCCGACACGTTTTTTCCGTTCATGTGATTTAAAAAAAAATTTTTTTTTTAAACTGTAGAGGGTCTATTGCTCTAATTTCCTCCCTTTGGTTACATATTGTCAGCCACAGGTCGTCATAAATAGACCTCCTTATTTCTCCCTGCGTGTGTGCCTGAGGTTTATGGTGAAGGCACTTTTAAGGAGTTTTGCGGGCCTGGAGGATATTTGGTTTGTGTCATTTTTATTATGGAGGATTATGGGAGTGTTGCAGTTATTAATGCTACTAATAGGTGACAGCAGCGGTGGTAAGCCCCTACCCCCACCCTGAATCTGGCACTATTGATCTGACTAATTTTAAGAGGGGGAACAATCAACATTTACATTTATTCATTTATCCGAAGCTTCTATCCTGCAACGTACAATTGAGACAGCCGTAACAGACAGTCCCTGGACCGTTTGGGGGTTTAGGGCCTTGCTCCAGGGCTCAACGGTGACATCACTCTGTTGATCCAGGGATTCAGACCAGTGACCTTCTGATCACAGGCGTAGTGTCCAAATCCATTTGCAGCTTGTCATCTTTTGTTAAACTCTCTGCTATTTCTGCTATATCTCACGTACCCTTCGCCCGCCCCTAATTACCACTGTTGTACATACCTGTGCCACACACTCGCTACCTGTCCACACGCCAGTCCAGCCCCGTTTGTGGTGGGTCACGTGGCGGCGGTATGCGCGTGGGAGCGCACCCTGGGTGTGCGTGCACACACTCTCCCAACGGCTGTGTCGCAGGGTGAAGGAGAGTGGGCGCTTACGGCATTCTGACTAACGAAAAAAACACACGGCATTTTCTGGTTCTGTTTTATTGTAATATTAGCCGACTTGGGAAATTAAGGGAAAGAGAATGAGTCAGGGTACCTCTAGGCGGGGAGAGAGGGAGGAAGGGAGGGTGGATGGATAGAGAGAGCGAGAGAGGGATCGTTTTACGTCATCCTATGTGTTAACAATTTTGGTTTTTAATCCATGACTTGGTATAAATTCAGACACAATACCCTGTTTGTAACTGACCTCTGTATATTTTAAGGAGAAGCAGAGGAATCTTTTTCGCTTGGTAAAGTAATTCAGGTGCAATGAATGACCCTCGCACACACATTCCCACACACACTCACGCTTTGAATGGTCGTGACTGAGTGCAAACAAAAGCTGAGAAGGGGTTTCCTGCTCCCTAACTGCCGCCAGCTCCGTCATTCAGAAAGCGAGTGACTGTGACATCGGCCCGGAGGCGGTGCAAACGTCCACAATTCTGTCTTTCTTACTCACTATTCGCTGGAAGCTCTCTTAAGCACACACACACACTGCTGTTGTAGTTTCTTGGCATTCCCGGTTAGTGATGGTACTCCCCAAGAAGGCTTCCTGTTCTGCAAGTTGCCCCACATCACTCAAAACAGGAAGCCCCTGTTTTATGTATGTCTGTCGCTATGGCGACGGGAGGCTATCCCCGCAGGTCATACGGCGCTCTCTCAGGACGGGCTGTAGTTAGTAGAGCGCAGGGTGACGGTCGGGGGGTTGGGTGAGGGCAGAAGGTGTTGAACAGCGAATCCCGTCACTTAATTTCCATTCATTCAGCCAGAAGAACAGAGTCACAGTGAGGCCCAGTGTCGGGAAAGCCATGCGTGCTCTTTCTGGGCAGGCCCCGGAGACTGACATTGGAATGCTTTGGTCCAATTTGATCAGTTTCACTTCAGATTCCTACTGCAGGAGCCAATCAGCTCATTTCCTCATGTGAGAGCATGAGAAAATGAATGAAAATCTTGTCATCCACCTCAGATTCCCATACCCCTTCAACTTCACCTTTGTTTGACAGCCTGGTCCTTGTTTTTTGTTGATTTTAAGTAATATTTATTTCTGTTTATATATTTTTTGAAGACACTCCTTTTGGAACATTTGTCATTTACTAAAGCTCAGTAGCTTCATATCTCAGCTTTTACCTGTAAATCCATCCATCCGTCCTTTTTCCATATCTGTTTATCCAATGCCTTTCCAAGAAGCACATTAGGAGTGGGTGCCAGTCCGTTGCACGGCACACTTTCACACTCACACATTGTGGGCAATTTACAGTCACAGATTTGTCTGTTTTGTAAACTGTGAGAGAAAACCGGTGAACCCAGAGGAATCCAAACGGGGAGAGATGATTCACTCAGATTCACTCCGCCCACTCAGAGCTGGAATTAAACCCTGTGCCTTGGAGTGATAACCTCCATTTGTGATGTGCAGTCTTTTATCAATTCTGCATCTGGGGAAGGTTTTCTTAATGGCTTTTTTTTCGGTGGTGGGGCTGTTTTTATTTTTATAGTCTTTATATTCACTTCATATATTTGCTGGTATTGTCATTTTGATGCACGGTCAGTTTCTTGAAGAATGCGTCTTTTAACTTGTTTCTCGTTAAATCTCATTGTTTGTCTTGTTTTAGTTGCGCGTTGGGAAACAGGAGATAGAAAACAGATGCTAGAGATCAAAGGTCGCACTTCCTGTTTTGGTGTGTTGCCTCGTGGTGAGGCGTTAATGTTGCCGCTGTTTACCTCAGAATGCCAAGCTCGTGCATATATGGGGGCCTTGCCCTCATGGTGAGGTCGGTCCCCCCTTTGGCCTAGTCTAATTTACGGCACCAAACTCTGGGCCGGCTTAGAGAATTATTCGGTGACCTCTCCGCTGGCCTTCCAGTGCAAATTTAGACAGTGGGCATGATCCACCAAGCCTCTGTTTCTATTCTGCATTTTTCTTTCACCAAACGTCTTACCCTTTAGCTTAATGTAACCTGGCCTTTTTAGTGCGAGAGCGTTGCGCAGTGTTGCTTGTCAGATTGTCAGAGTACGGCTAATGGGTTAACGAGATCTCTTAACGTCAGTTAAAGTATTGTATGGTATGAGTTTGAAAGAGAACAGGAAAAATTAAGCCAGGGCGCTTTGGAACTTAAGAAGCAAATAATAAGTACCTAACCCTATCAGTTATGTTCCTTGTATCAAAGCATTTAACAGAAGTGTAGGTTCAGGAACGGCATCATGACTCTTTTTGGGGTCTATGGTCACCTAACCATTCAACCCCCCCAGGGCAGGCTAACAAAATCATCGATAGATGTGTGCATGTTGTTATTTGAACATAAATCAGTCTTTCGTTCTCTTAGAACTGCCTATGTCAGTCTACAGGTCCGGTTGTGGTCTTTCGGATTGTCATATAATTATATCTGGAATTTTATAAGTGTTATTTTTTATAAGTGTTATTAGAAGTGTCGTGACCTTGTTGGAAAACTTTCTGCTGTGTGACCTTGAGCGTCAGCAGCCCTTGTGCGACTTGGTAAGACACAGCCTCTGTTCTCCCGTTAACGACAAACTTTCCATGGATGTGGGCATACTTATCAAAGCGTGTCTGCATTCCGTTTTGTGCGGCTTGTTGTAGGTTATTGTTTGCAGTTCTTAAGCTATGCGTGTGTTTGTATGTCATCTCGGCTAGCGTGTTTAGGGAAGTCTGGCTGGTGGAATGGTGACAAATGCATATGAATGTGGTGGAGCCTTTTGCATTCATGACTGGTAGAAGATGGAAAGGAAGTACTATTCTCTCACCCTGTCTGATTCTGTTTTTTGGTCCAATTATAGTAACCGCTTAGCCAGCCGGGGCCGTGGTGATACAAAGCTCATCCTGGGAAGAATAGGGCAAATCAGGGCATGTCTAAGCCAGACAGGATGTCTATCCAGGGACATTCAGATTCATGCTCTCACATCACACACACACACGCACACACACACATTCCCACAATGAGTTGCCGCCGACAGTCATTCAAGGGAACGACTCTGAATCGCTGGTGCGACAGCAGCAGCTGGCAAGTAAAAAACAACCCAAGCAAACTGGGTGGAGATGTAACCAGTAACCACATTGCTGTGAGGCAGTAGTGTGTCTCACCAGTAGCTCACACCTTCCTGCTTAGTAAATACACAAACCCTAAGAGTTTAAATGCTAGCAGCTGAGAAACCAGAACCATCAACAAAACCTTGCTCTGACGGCCTCCTCAGAGGTGTACCGGTTGTCACTGTACGGCAGTGCCTGTCAAAGACTGCCTGCTTGCAGGGCCGTGGCTGAATTTCTTTGAGTAGAGCTTTCCACCAGCTGTGTTATGATTCTTAGCAAAGCTTTTATGGTCTGTAGAGTGATGAGGAGTGGATGCCTCCCACCAGCCACCACCACAGCTTGTGCTGTGGGACAACACAATGAAAAAAGGGGTGATTGGCCGTCCCTGGCCGGGGTTGGAGGGAAACAAAAGGCTTCAGAGGGAGGATTTACTTAAAACATGGGAATGGCTAGGAAATACAGAGCCAATCTGTGCATGTGCAGAAGTTTTAAAGGGTTTGGCGTTTAGGGATGGTTTGTGGCTCAGCATGTCCGTGTCTCTTATCACAAGGGCACTGGTTCAAATCCCACGGTTGAATTCCCAGAGAAAGGCTCCAGGGATACCGCTGCTTCCTGCTTTCTCAAAGAAATTGGTGTCACTTTGGCTAAGACACATCTGTTAGATAATGACTAGCTGTTGATGAGTTCAGATTCTGTGTGTCTTATAAATGTTACTAAAAACTGTAAATCTGAGCATCTGTGTTCAGTTAGGAGGTGAGCAAGAATTACTGAGGACAACTTCAAAGGAGTCTAGTTATGAAAGTTTGGTATCACTTGTAATGACCTGCTATTGTAGATTTGTTTTGTTTTCTGGTAATATTGAGATCCCGAGGAGTTTGCAGGTAGACTATATGTGATGGTGTGGTGCCCAGGTCATAATAGCAGTGATGCAAGCTAAGGGAACCATCGTATCTCTAGCAGTGGTCTTTGACAGGATGGTAAAAATGGGAGAGTGAGGATCAGCAGAGGAGAGGCATGGGAATGGATCCAGGCCCTTCGGAGCTCATGTCAAGAGGAACCTGGAGAGACCCTTTTCATTAGTCTGCGTCAGAGCTGTGCTTCATATCTTGGGAAGGCATGTTGTCAGAACCAGGGAGAAAGGAAAAAAAAATGCTCAGGAAGCAATGCCTGCTTCAGAATGGAGAGCTTGAGAGAAGAAGAACTGGAGAAGCAGCTGGAAGCAGTGACAAGGAAAGCAGGAGCGAAACTGACCAGAGGGTGGGGTACAGGACACTTGCTGAAAATAGCTCGTCAAGCAACGGAGCAGGTGTGGCTCAGCTTATCACTGCAGTTCCTTTAACGAACCTTGTTGCCATGGAAACGTCACCGAGGTGTGGCAGAGCGGCCCGCCATCCTCTTTCGCGCGTTCAGTCAGTCGAGAGGCACGGTTTGGCTTGTGGGAGGTGCCGGTTTGAAATGAGTATTATTTTCGGTGCGGTAATGACAGACAGCTGTGGACCTTCTTGGGTCTGTGATGTGGTCTGACCCGTACCTGACTCTGCGAAATAGGCCTCGTTTATCTCTGTCGCTCCCAGCAAAGACCGCCTGGCTCGAATCTGGCGTTTCAACTCGGTTAGATGTTACCTCAGTTCACAATGTAGCACATTTTTGGGTTAGCGTCCTGAGGTATGAATGAAGGTCTTACATACATGTCTGGGTGCCACAGATGCAGAGCTGGCCAGGTTGATGTTAGCGTTGGACTTCCTACATGGGCATGAGCAGGACTCAACCAAGGATCTCCAGTTCCTCAGCCTTCACCTCGTTGCCATTGTCTGTGGTCATGCGTCAGTGTTTTGGGTGCCATAGAGACCGAAGTGTTTTCTGTACCTCAAGCTGGTGTTTTGGTGTCAATATTTAGTCTTAGGCTAGTGGTTCTTAAGCAAGTGGATGAGGGTGATTTGGTCCGGGGTTTGCGGCGG
>JAODLD010000001.1:47347817-47360171 GCA_026781065.1 Mormyrops boulengeri
CGCCCGCCCCCCCCCCCCCCCCCCGCCCCCCCCCCCCCCCCCCCCCCCCCCCCCCCCCCCCCCAGGGCGGCCCAACTGATGAAAGGGGATTGTTGACATGTAGAGGCAGTAGGTGCTGGTGCAAACAGGCGAAGGCAGGGTTCTGTCATCCTCCGCACGCACAGAAGAAGCTCTCACCTTGACAGGGCGAAGCTGAAGGAGCGCATTCATCAGCCGCACGTTGCCTATTCTCAGCTCTATTACCCCGAATGACTCTCCACTCACGTGTAGACAGGCACAAAGCCCTATCCCCCACGCTGTCGTGTTCCTCACGCGCAGATCACCGACAGGCAGTAAAACGGCACAGACAGGCGCTCATCTCCCAAACAAGACAACAAACAGAAAGTAGGTCACCGCCTGTTTTGAACGGCTCCCGGCGGAACAGAACTAGCAGTTAAACGAATCATTTCAGCCCGAGATCAGAAGGGTAGGAATTGCGGGAGAAACGAATGAGATGAATAAAAGCAGCAGGATGGAATGACAGAGGTACAGATGTGCATGGTAGGGCTCTATAATCCTAGAGGAGCAGGACTGAAGATCCTTAGATGACACCTTCTCCACCCTGATGCAACAGAGGTTGGGTGAGATGCAGACACCCTGCGAGGAATGGCATATATACCTTCTCACAGCTCCCACGAACATCTAATGGTCTTCCTGGTGTTCAGAGTGTTTTTCAATAACCAAGTAGAACCCTGTTTCCAAAGTTGCGATGCCGTGTAAAACGTGAATAAAAACAGAATACAAAGATCTACAAATCATATTAACCCATATTTAATTGAAAATAGAAGAAAAATATATAAAATGTTGGAACTAATTGTTTTATGATAAATACATGCTCGATATGAATTTGATGCCATCGACATGTTTAAAAAAAAGTTGGGACAGGGGCATGTTGACCATTGTGTTTAAAGGAAAGGTGACGCAACAACACTCTGTAAACGTTTGGGGACTGAAGGGACCGGTTGCTGGAGTTTTTGAAGTGATCGTGCCTTCTCTGAAAAAGACATCGTTTGGATGGCAGCATATGTTGCTCCAAAACCAGTATATATCGCTCAGCATTAATGGTCTCTTCCCAGATGTGCCAGCTTCCCAAGCCATGGGCACTAATGCAGCCCCATACCATCACCGATACTGGCTTTTGAACTGTCCACTGATAACATGCTGGATGGTCCCTTTCCTCTTTAGCCCGGAGGATGCGGCGTCCATAATTTACAAAAAGAATTTGAAATCGTCAGACCACCGGACAGTTTAACATTAAATGAGCTCGGGTGTCGGTGGCGTTTTCTGAATCATATTTAGATATGGTTTCTTTTTTGAATGGTAGAGTTTTATCCTGGATTTGTGGGTGAAGCAACTGGTTTTTAGAAGTGTTCCAGAGCCCATGCAGTGATTTCTACTATAGAATCGTGTCATGTCTGTTTTTAATGCAGTGCCGCCTGAGGACCCGAAGATCACAGCTATCGCAGGTTCTCCGAATCTTTTAATGATATTTATGTACCGTAGATGATGAAATTCCCAAATACTTTGCAATATTACATCGAGGAACATTATTCTTAAATTGTTGCACTTTTTGCCCGTGCAATCTGTCACAGAGTGGTGAACCTCTCCCTATCCTCACCGCATAGCACACGCTCTTTTTATATCCAATCATCTTACTAACCTGTTGCCGATTAACCTAATTAGTTGTGAGATATTCAACTAGGTGTTTTTGTTTTTGCATTACACAACTTTTCCAATCTTTTGTTGTCCCAACTCTTTTGAAATGGTCGCTGGAATCCAATTCAAAATGACCATATATTTGTCATAAAACAATAAAATTTCTCATCTTCAGCATTTGATATTCTGTTTTTGTTCTGTTTTGAATTAAACATGGATTTATATGATTTGCAAATCATTGCAATCTGTTTGCATTTTACACAGCATCACTGTGGAAATGGGGTTGTAACCACTTAGCGAATCTCGTTTGCATTTTCTAACATTATTGGTAAAGTGCTGGTCAAAGCCCATGTGGTGCCCTTAGTCTGTGGCATTCAATCCTGTTCCTGCCCCCCCACCCCCCACCCCGTGGTCCTTAATATGCTAATAATGAATGTGGCAGGTTGAAAGCAGTGTGGGTTGGAATGAAAACATTCTGGCACAGGGTCTTCCAAGAACAACGTTGATCGAAACCCACTGGCCTATGCAAGCTTCATTGCCCCCCCCGCAAAACTTCACTATCCCATTTTACTTTGTTGCTTAATGGGTTGACCGGCATTGTGTGCATACAATATGTGTCATATTTCAACACTATACACGTCAGAGTTATATAAAAGTATGATGGTTTTTTTTTTCCACTGGGAGAAATGTACTATTTTGGCATATAATGAATAAAATATTGTGTTTGTCAAATGGTGGACTGGGGTGAGTCGTAGCGCTCGCAGCAGGATATGGTGGGAGACAGTGCAGTGGTGACTGTCAGCGTCAGAGAGGCCCCCTGAGGTGCCGTGGGTTTGTCCACCCCCGGGGGGCCAAAGCCACCTGCACCTCTATCTGTGCAGGTCCGCGTGCGTGGCAGCCCCGCCCGGAAGCTGCAACTGAGTGCACGTACGTTAATGTGGTTGCTGCGGACTGTTGCTGCACCTGCTGGTTTGTTCTCTCCGATTGATGGCCCACGAGGGCGTGAGAGCCTGCCATCTCTCGACATCCTGTTTATTCATCTCGACCGTCGGTTGGTCGGTCCGTCCACATTCCTGGGCGCGGCTGGGTACGAAGCCCAGATTTCAAAACATGGGGGGTGCATCACACATCAGCTGGGCCCCTTCCCATAGTGCATGCCTACATACACCAACAACCAACACCCTCCGCCCCCCAGTATCTTTATGATTGACCCATTTGGATGAGAGGGTCTTTTCTCTCCACAGTGACCCCTGGCTGCCCACTCATGCGATCCCCTCATTCGTCTATCCGCAGGTGAAGCCAAAAACATTCCGCCATACCCAGGCCCCAACAAGATGAGGGATTGCTACTGTACTGTCAACCTGGACCAGGAGGAAGTGTTCAGGACCAAGATCGTTGAGAAGTCCTTGTGGTGAGTGCCCGGCCCACTCCGCTTTACCAGGGCCCGATACAGAAAGTAGCCTGCTGGGTCAGCCAACTGCTCCTCAGGTCTTGGTAGATGTTCCTCAAAACTGTACCAGACATAGTGCAACAAAAAGTAATAAGATAACATCTTTGTTTGGTCTTTCAGCTTTTCTGAATGAATCCCAAATTGGTCTTGCGCGCTAGACTCTTTGTAGCTCGTTCCTGTCTTAGCTGGAGTTAGGCTGACCCAACTCCCCCCTCTATACCCTGTTGATACTGGCAGCTCCTTTCTCAATGCCTACCCCCCCCCCCCCCATATCCGGTGAAAGGGGACAGATAGCTGCCAGGGGAAGAAGTAGTTGAAGGTGACATTTGGGTGACCAGCATGCTTGGGCCACGCCAAGTCTACATGCCGTGCGGACGTCCTCCTGGGCTGAGATGAGATTGCGTGTGCTGAAACGAACAAATGTTGAAATTAAAGCTTGGCTTCAAACTTTCTGAGAATCCTCAGTGTTGCATCCACTTGGCTGAAGGTTTTTTCCAAAGCTTGACACTTCTGACCTATTTGTACCGCTGGATGTGCCTCGCATGCAGATTTGGGTTAATTGCTTCGCACGAAGGTGTGGCAGCATAGTTACTCCGGGAAATTTCTCCAGCAACCTTAGTCATGCCTCTTCCCTTTGTATTTTCCACAAACAGTCATATTTACAGCTGTAATCTTCATATAATCCCTAATTTTTCTTTTTTACCCACTCCAGTCCGTTCTACGGCGAAGACTTTTACTGTGAAATCCCTCGGAGTTTCCGCCATCTCTCCTTCTACATCTTTGACAGGGACGTCTTCAGGAGGGACTCAAGCATCGGTAAGAAATGCAGAGTGGGCAGCCTGTGTATTGTATTGCTGAAAAAATGGTGGTTTTGTTAGCTTCCATCCATCCATCCATCCATCCATCTTCCAACCACTTTCCAGTACAGGGTAGCCAGGGATTATTACTTTATTTCATGAATGCTAATTTTCAAAGCTCGGTATCTCTCCTACAGTTATTAATATAAAATAATGACTCGCCTCAATGTTTAATTGAAATTTAGTATTAATTTGAAATTGCTGTGGTCAGTGAAATACTTTAAAGATCCTGAGCATACATTACAGTATGAGCTACTCTGAGTTTGCACTTAAACCGTAGCTGGCCATCACCCTCAAAGGGGTGTCATGGCTGCAGGATCGAATCCAGCCACCACTCTGTGTGTAAAGGTTGCATGGCAAAGTTACGCTAGCCTCGATGGACCAGCATCCCATCCAGGGTGCACCCCTGCCCTCTGCTGCCTGGGACGGGTTCCAGGTTCCCCCACGATCCCACCCCAGGGAAGCAATTGAAAGCTGGATGGATGTAGAACTGCTTCACTTCCTGTTTTCTTTCCCAAATGATCCATGACTGAACTTGAATCCTAAAAAAACAGATTCCTTTCCCTTGTTTCATAGCCTAACCCCTAACAAGCTCTCCACCTGTTTTTGGTGGCCCGTTTCGGCCTTCAGCGGGGAGATCTTACTGCTTTGGTTCAGCTGAAGCAGAACATTGGATGTATTTTTTCATGCCTCCAATTCTCCCTAAGGCCACTGTTAAACTCCGTATCCCCGGCCGGACATTGTAATCGCATGCCTGATAAGCTGGGTTAGCTTTTGGCTAATGTTCCGCGACGCAATCCATTTTTAATGTCAGGCAAGGTTAATAATTACATCGGGGTTAGTGGACCAGTCTTCTATCTTCTGGCTGTGGGCTTGTCACCAGGCTGATCCTCCATGTCATGTGCTGGATTCTTCATGGATGTGGTGTGTAGGCTGGAGCCAAAGCCCAGAGGAGACCTGGAGAGGGGGATTGTGGGAATATGCCATTATAGGGAATGGCAGGTGTTAGAGGTGGGCCCAACAGAAAGGCGGACTTGTTCATGCATGTACAGTTGTGGTTACCCAAGTGACAAGACAGCTGAAGCCTCCTGTCTGTCAGGGTTGATGGTTGATAGCTTGCATAGCATCGTCTCCCCCCAATGCAGTGTTTCTCAACCTAGTTCCCCGGACCACCAACCAGTCCACATTTTTGCTGCCTCCTAGCTCCCAGACAATGAAGAACACCTACTGTAAAACCTGGTACAGGTGTGTTGGAGCTGGGAGGGAGGAAAAATGTGGACTGTGTGGGAGTCCCTGAGGACTGGGCTGAGAAACACTGTTCTAAGACACTCACATTTTTCTTAAAACACCCTTTACTGGAATAAACCGGATTTTCACTGACTTCCAAAACAAAGCGGGTAGTGTGTGGTTCAGCAAGTCAGGATGCGTTATCTGTGATCGCTCGTGAGTTCAAATCCCAGAGATTCCTCCATAGCTTTTTTTAACTCTCTTTTCCCAGTCGTATGTCACTTTGGGGGAAAAAAATGGAAAAAGTACAGATTACATGAAAACTCACAAAATTCTAATATGTAGTAGACTCAAGCTTAAGGACCTATATGAAATGACGGGTAAAGGTAAAGAAATATGCCAGTATGGGTCACTTTGGATAAAAGCGTTTGTTAAGGAAATAGCAGCCAGGGTGTCGTAATTTTTGACTGTCAAATCAGCTGCGTTATGCAGGTTTTTTTGATGTATGAAGACCTGGCAGCAGATTGGTAAACAGGCTTGTGGATCCCACATCCGGCCTCCTTATCCATTATCCATTCCCCCCTTTATACACACACACACACACATATATATGTATGTTGGTCTACCTATCTAAATGGGGGCCGTCCATTCATTTCTATGGGAAAAAACCTAATCCCAATCACGACACCCTTACCCCCTACCCATCCCTAACCTTAACCATAAGTAACCAATCAAAATACAAGACTTTGGCACTTATACTTTTTTGATTGCATTCACAGATTTTTATTGAATTGAGGTCATCCAAACGGGGACCTGAAGAAGTGTCCTCAAAAGTAAGGAAGTTTCAGGTTTTACCGCACTTTTGGAGGACATTTTGGTCCACAAATGTGATCTGTGAAAACACACAGACACGCGCGTGCGTGCGTGCGCGCGCGCACACACGCACACACGCACACACACACACTGACTTAATAGTTTTCAGCAGTGTTAATGTTTGTGTCACATTGATTGCTACATAAAGACATAGATTATTTATTATTTAGCACAAACACTTTTGTACCACACTTTTGTACCAAACTTAGGCCATTTTCTAATAGTCAGAATGACTGAAAAAGTAATTAGTAATGTTCTCATCCTGTGCTTCAGCGTCGTCTTAGTATGTACAGAAGATTCCAGGCCAGTGTTTTATTCTTCTGTGATTTGAAGCAATTTTTCTGCATACTTTTTCATTCAGAACATTACGACATTCATGTCAGTTTTATAAATGTACACATCATTCCCCCTCATATTTAACAGACTGAAATGATCTTGGCAGTATGGGTGGGGCTGCCCAGGGACGGGGGGAGGGAAGTGAAATCCCACATAATGAAACAATCCAGAGTCCCATTCCGTAATGACTTACCTTTGGCTTATACAGTATCTCAGCAGTGGTCTCAGTCTTATGATATCCTTGATAGTCACATAATCTCACGCAGTGTTTTTTTTTTTTTTAAATCTGTGTTGTTAAGGGGAATTATTTGACACTAGAGACAAATAGAAGGGCTTTGGAATTTTCCAGGTTTTGGTAGAGAGATCCTGATTCTCACGCTGTCTCATAGTCCTCCGCTTCAATGGGACAAGCATCCCTCGAGTTGCCCGTGGGGTAGTATTGTCCATTTGAAGGCAGATTCCAGAGTATTTATGAGAGTCATCACAGAAATGCATCTTTGTCAGCCTACTCACTCTAATGCTGAGCACCATCCTGGTTATTTATAAACTGGCTTTGTTCAGTCCGAGCCTATACCGGTGGCTGTGTTTTGTATCCAGTCAAACTCCGTGAAGGACAAGTGCTTGAAAAAAGAAAAAAAGAAATGTCAGTTGAGCATTAATCATTATTACCTGTATTTTAACATAATTACCTCTGTGCGAGTCGTGAATTGAATTTTACAGCCTTAGCATTAACACTGGCCTGCTGCAAGGTTTTTTGTGTCAGGATATCTGATTGTTTTATTGTGTTGGACAGCAAGCAAACACATTTAAGGAAAGTTTGAGGGTCTTTCCTGGCATGTGGCAGGATGGGAGAAGACGACTCATTTCGGCTCGTTATGCTTGAACTGTGGTTTATGAGCTTCTGTTTTGTTGTGGCTGCCTTGGAACCAGCTTTCCCACAGTTCCCACAAGGAGGGTGCTACTCCGCACGTTTACTGTAAATAGTGAGCCGCTTAATCTGCATGATGAATCCGGTTCTGATCCACGGCGTTGGTACCGCTCTTTCTGTTTTTCTGCAGGAATGTTAGCTTTGGGGGTCTTTTCTCCAAGCCTGGCTCTTTCTGTCGTGGTTATTTATATTCCAGCCTGTATTTTTTTTGAACCGCTGCTGTTGGTGGCTGCTCTGCTGTTAGCATTAGCTGGCGTTGCTACACCTTGTGTGTTTTCTGGTAGGGCCCCTGTCCATATTTATAGTACTCACGGTTATCGTGCTGGTGGATCTCAAGGACGCTGCAGTGCTTTTTCTGAGGGCTTCTCCAGCCAAGATCAGTCACCCCAAAGGTCTGATTTCTTTATCATAGACGTGAGGCCTAAGGTCACGTCTTTGTAAATATCATGAACCAAGATGGCTGTGCTAGAGTGCTGTGATGAGGAATCTTCTCTGCTACCTGCATTAAAAACAAAATTCAGTCACTGTTGACACACAGAGGCTCCGAACGAGGCTCACTGGGTGAATAGTCTGACCCAACTTGCATGGTTACTTTTGGTTAGCTTTTTCACACTACGCTTCGAAAGAGCACTCTTTACTGCTCACGTGTAGATTTTCAGTGCTTTTTATCTGTTCTCATTTTCCATAGATTGTGGTCAGCAGGCCCATTACTGAGAAAGGCTAGAGCCTGCTAGCAAGGCCTTTGTTAGTAGGATCACAGTTCTTAATTGCTTGTAATTACAGTTTGACTTTGAAATGATATTTTTGTCCTTTTTTCTCTTGGGTGTCTAGGTTGCCAGGATACATTTCAATGCTGCACAGCAACATCATTATTTGAATTTACCTGTCGTCTTTATCATCATGGTGTTCCAGTCATATGACTGGCAGACATTTTCCCAAGCCTCTGTTTTTTGCTAAAACCTCTTGTTTGTGAAATACTTGTGTCTGGCACATAAACCAGTTAAAAGCTATCCCCTTGAACTTGCAACAAATGCAATTCCCCTTTTTTCTGTGGTTGTACACATGGTCCTAATTTCCTCAATTATTGCTACTCTGGTGTTGATGGTAAGGCAACATCGGGACTGCGTGGGCCCTTCATGTGCCTTTTTTTTTTTTTATCTGCCTGCCTCGACTTGTTCTCGTCGACCATGTTGTGTGTTTGCTAATTTTATCATTGAAAAAAGAGAGCTTCAGAAGCTTGCACAGCCCATGAAAATACTATGAATGCAGATGGATATTAAGCAGCTAATATAATTAGCACGTCTCATCTCAGAATCGCTATTTTTTGGCAACGTTCCATTTGCAGATTGTGTGCGAACCTGTTTCTATGCAGGTGTTTTTTTTTTTGCATGGTACTTGTCCCCTCAATCAGATTGAATGTGCCGTGTGATGCCAGGGAACGCTGGCCGCTCCAGCATGCACGTGTAACTCATTAACGTGAAATGCTAAGCACTGCCGGTCCTCAAGATTGCTGTGCCGAGGCCTCCAGGCAGGTAGGGGGCAGACCTGTTCTCGACATGCTCGTTGGCTTGCGTTCTTCTTCCGACTGTGAGGTTAATCGGGCGTCTGGGAGCTTACGGGCTCTGCTGATTCACTCTTTCTCTGGGGTTTGCTGGGGGTCGCGCTTGTTTTTTAAATTTTGCGTGACACTCGTTTTCGCAGTTTAGGCATGCGGGGTGTCACACGAGGCGGGGGGGGGGGCGGCACTGTTATAAGACAAAAAATAACACAGTATGAAAAAGATCTCAGGATGCCTCTGTTCTGGCCAGGAGATGCATCGTCTTTAAGTCCCAATCAGAACATGTTTTATGGTCATTATCAAGCTCATTAGAAGAGAAAGATATTGATGATGTGTGGTGACCTTGTGGGCTGCCTCAGACCAGCTGGGGTCTCGGCTTGAATGGGCCTTGGATGCCCATGAAAACCACAGCCCCCGGGTCATACAGAGATGCGTTAGATCACCACAGATCTGAAATCATCAAGGCCGCAAATCTGCCAGCCAAGATATGAGGATTCTGTTCAAATCACACATCTACCTTATAGTGTGTAAAGGGAGAACAGTGCACTGGAGTCTGGTGTTAAAGCATTTTGTGACTCTGTTATTTACTACTTATATAAATAAGCATATTGTGCGAGGGGTGTTGTGTGGCTCAGAGGGCTCATATGCTATGCTTGTAATCAGAAGGTCACCGGTTGAGATCCTAGGGTCGCTGGAGTGATTCTGCCGTTGGGCCCTTGCTCAAGGCCTTTAACTCGGTCACTCTCTCAATAAAATTCTCTGAGAAATAAGCAAGACTTACATTTGGATATGGGACAAAGATCAGCATCTCTGCTCAGAAACAGGAGCTGCCCACACAGATCTCAGTGACATCAGTCTTGATGCCAATTTGTGCCACCCTCCCCCTCCCCCCCCAGGTAAGGTGGCAGTGAAGAAGGAGGACCTGCAGAAGTACCATGGCAAAGACAACTGGTTCCCACTGCAGCCAGTCAGTGCCGATTCAGAGGTGCAGGTGAGCCCCGCCCAGCCTCCCATTCACGCATGACTGTGCAGTCACTCTTAGCACTGAAAGCAGGGCTGTTCCAGTCTGCTGGTGGCTGGCGGTAATCCAGTACAATGTGGTATGCTGAACTCCAAACCCAACCGCCCCCCGCCATCATTCCGGACCATGTGTTCACCACAAACAGCAACTCCGAAAGATCTCACAGCAACCGCTGTTTGGCGTGCGTAGGCAAATGCGATGCGGTTGGCAGTTAGCAGGGTTACTGAGCTACTGGGTTACCCGGCTCATCAGGCAGCATCCTCCCCTCTCAGGTTACCTGAGGTCGCACCCATCACATCTCACCGTCTGGCTGCCCACCGGCACCGATCTCCCGGCCATAAACAAGGCCGCGCCTCCGCCGGTGTCAGGCACTGAGCTTCAGCTGGGTGTGGTAATGCTTTACCACAAAATGAGACCGTGGTTCTCCATCTCTTCCTCTCTCTCTCTCACACACAAGGATATTTTTTACTACAGAATCAGAATCCTTTTATTTGCCGTGTACAAAAAGGAAAACTGAGTAGTTTTGCTGCAGGTGATGGGATGAGTATACAGCAGTATATACCATACCATGTCTGTCTGAAGAAATAGAATAAAAATAAGAGAAATACGGCATAAAACCTGATAATAAATGAATATGTCAACATTCACATAATCAGATTCTGCTATTGATCCATACACTAATAGCTCTTTAATTGCAATTGTAATTGTAGTTGTAATTTTCCCACTAATTACTTTGCAGGGGAAGGTCCACGTCGAGCTGCGTCTGAGCGAGGTCATCACCGACAACGGCGTCGTCTGTGTCAAGCTGGCCACACGGTGCGTGTCCTCTCTCCGGAAAGTTCCCAGCGTGCAAGCCATTCCAGTGGCTTACTTTAACCCATCTAAGACGGTCGTGGGAGCCACCCCCTGCAGGCGACGACCCAGATCGCCGTGAGATGTTCTAGCATGGGATGGAAGATGAGAGTTCAACTGCAGGCCCCAGCGGAAGGGATAATCTGTGTTTTCCTGTGCTCACATTACAGCCCAGCCAGTCAATCTCTGTTTACCTTTTACTTTTCATTCTTTTTTTTTCTCTCTCTGACCTCACATCTCCGTACAAAATTTCATAGCTACGTGCCTGGTCTGGTTTTTATCCCATTTCCTGGTCTTCCACTTGTAACTCATAATGGATTGAAACCGACCAAAGGCTTCGTCTGACTGCATGACTTTCTCCATGTTGCTATTCATATCCCAAGCTATTATGCTTTCTTTTGTTTATGAAAAGCCTGAAACCGGAAACACGGTGGCGATAGGTATCCGTGAAGGCAGCCGATCGCTGGGCGCGCCATCGCTGGGACGGGGCAATCGCGGAATGATGACAGGGTGGGAATTTTTGCTGGAATTAGGTGCATGACACCTATATAAAACGCTGCGTTTCAAGCTTCAAGTTACAAGGTTTATTGTAATGAATGTTCGGAGGAGCACAGTGAAACTCCTATGTCATGGCAGTGGGGGGCAGGTACATGTGGGGCGACAGGACAAACAGCAGTGTGATAAAGCAGTGTTTCCCACCCCCAGACAGTCTATGTCAGGGGTCACTAACAGGCGGACTGCGGTCCGGGTCCGGACCCAAAAGCTGTCCCATACGGACCCAGACCGGTAACCAAAACAGATATATAACTTAAGAATTGAAAATCTCACTCCAGCCAGCTGGCCGAAGTTCTATGTCTACATGACAATAAATATTGTCAAAGTTTTTGAATTGTACTGAATTAATTTGATTTGACCATCAGGTACTGATTACATGCGACGTGTCTGCACTGTCTGCCACGCCCCCATTCGCCATTTTGAGTGAACCGCGGATGTAAACACATTTCGTTAACAAACTTAATATTTCATATTCATTGTTTTTCTCTCCACAAAAAAATGCAATGTTTTATGTAATCAGTAATAAGCCATTTTCATTACGAAAACACACTAGTAATTTAGGTGTTTAAGAAAGGAAGAGTCAAGAATACCATAAAAATGTAATTGGACATAACTTTATTGGTCATATTTAAAATATAAGTGGCAGGCAGAATACAGGCTCGGTATACAATGAGTTTATACAGATCCTTCCAGACATCATGTAAAACGTTAGAAACCGTACTTGCAAATGTTTCTAAACTATATAGTTTGGCATTTGATTGTCAGGGCACAGCACAGTGACAGCCTTATCCAGCATTGTGGCTTATAATCCATGCACGCGAATATACACATACATGCACGGATAAACGTGTCATTACAGTTTTGCTGTTTACCTTTGTCTTTAAAAAGCATTTACTCCGTAACACTAATTAACACGAACAGATTAACCCTCCGTAGTGAGGCTAGCTTGCTAGCGTAGGCTAACCAATGTGAAAATACCAACTTTAGAAGACAAAAAAATGC
>JAODLD010000001.1:47364182-47382327 GCA_026781065.1 Mormyrops boulengeri
TTTTTGGCGGTTGGTCCGTGTTTGCATCCCCTTTCCCCCCCCCCCCCCAAAAATACCCCCGGCCCCTGGCCCCCCCCCCCCCCCCCCCCCCCGAAGCCTGTGTCAGCGTCTGCAGCTCACATCCTGGGTGAGGTGTGCCGGGAAAAACAAGAAGCTGCCATTCCCCTGGTTCGCCTCTTCTTGCACTATGGGAAAATTGTGCCTTTCCTGAGCGCCATTGCCAATGCGGAGGTCAACAGGACGCAGTGAGCATCTTCATGCTTGCACACGCACGCACACACGCTCGCATGCACACTCAGAGCCCTCACAGACACGGAGGAACATCCACGACCTTCGACAAACACCCTCACTCTGCACTGATGAGTTTCCCCTTAATTTGGCGTTCTGTACGGGCATCAGTCAAAGGCTCGTCACATGAAGAGACCTCGTCTTCCTCTGCAGGGATCCCAACACCATTTTCCGGGGGAACTCGCTGACCTCCAAGTGCATAGACGAAACCATGAAGCTGGCCGGCATGCACTACCTGCAGGTGACCCTGAAGCCTGTCATCGACGAGGTGAGCCTGCTCTTCCTGTGGTGAATATCTGTCACAACCATCGCGTAGCGAGGGTGCCCTGGCGGCTCAGTGGGTAGCACTATTGTCGCACATCTAGCACCAAGGGGGTTTTTGAGTCTCACCCTCGCCTCTCTTGGCGTGTGGAGTTTGGATGTCAGAAGATGGATGGAAGATTTAAAAAAAAAACAAACAAACAGGTGGTAGGAAGCTTTCAGTATACAGAATTAAGCTCAGTATGAACTCCAGCTTTATGAATGGGAGACAGGCTTGAGTAGCTTTTGATGGAAGCGTCTGTTACATGATGTCTGAAACTGTATTAATTACAGGACTGTGGCTTACAACCACAGCAGGGTATTGCTCACATTTGAGGCTGAGTCACTTGGTAGTCCTAAGAGATGTCACCAGGTATTAAAATAAACATTTCACTTCTCTCTCTAATTTACACTGCCTGGTTTTCAGGCCATATGTCTCCTAAATTACTAAGTGGTTTTATTTCTTTCTCTCATTACTCGGCATGTTTGGCGGTTGGGGGGGGGGGGGGCGCAGTTTTGGCACGGCTTTCAACGGATGTCTATACTCGGTGCAGATCTGCGCCGACCACAAGCCCTGCGAGATCGACCCGGTGAAGCTGAAGGAATCTGAGAACCTGGAGACCAACAGGGTGGGTGTCGGCGAGCGCCGTGTGGCTGAGCGCACATATGCAAATCGATCCGCAGGCATGCATGGGCCTGGCATGTGCCTGGGGCGGGGGGGGGTGCCACGCGTCTTGCGGTCACCTGATGCGTCGACGTCTGACCATCTACCCCAGGAGAACTTGCGTCAGTACGTGGACCGCGTCTTCACCGTCATCACCAAGTCTGGGGTCAGCTGTCCTACAGTCATGTGCGACATCTTCTCCTCCTTGAGGGAGTCGGCGGCCAAACGTTTCCAAGGTAAGCAGCCCCACCCCTCAGATGTAGCAGGGTGGGGAGGGGGGGCGTGCATTGGAGTCAAACTAGCTGTTCCAGAGATCCAAGCCAAGAGAAAATCTCAAATCTTATAGCACCAGAGCCAACAATCCAATTGGATTCAAAGTGTTAATGCCCTCCTGTTTGTATCTTCATAACCGAGACATAAAGAACGATGACTAGAACAGGCAGAATGAGTATTAGTAGCTCCAAAACACTTAAGTGCAGTTTGGATCCTGTTGACGTTGCTTTCTTCCATGGTAGGCAACATTGGCAAACAATGAGTGTGCTGCGCCACCTGCTGGACAGCACGGCACATCGCATCGGCATTCCCCGACATTCTGTGAATCATTCAGTCACTGGCTTTCAAGCATGGATTTATTTATATATCGTAGGCCTCCAGACTGCTTTAGTTGTCAGTGCGGGCTTCTTAGTAGTGGTTTTTTTGGACGGTGTGTGTGTGCTCATCACAGAAATGATGACGTTTGTTTAGTTTCGAAGGGTGTCTGTTCCTTTGCTGTTTGTTTCTGGAGTAGATATGCGTATTCCTGGAAAGTTTTAGGTTATTTATGATGCGTTTTGTTTTTTTGTCGTAACATGTATAGCTGCGAACAGGAGGGATAATGTAAACAGTGGGGAAAGAGACTGAGTTCTATTGACCCCCTGGTGACAGTAGTTACAGCATTGTTTGTGTTAGCTGACCTCTAATGATGACAATATATATATATATATATATATATATATATATATGCATGATAAAATGTACGGCTCATGTTTTAACATCAGATTAAAAATGAAGCTCTATCCATTTTGGGCCTCTTTAGTCAATGTAGCGATTCTCTGCTGAAAGAGGCGAATGTGGGGTCAAGCATTAAACCTGTAGGAGGCCCTAAGCGGTTATGCTTGTGTCTTCTCAGAGGACCAGGATGTGAGATACACGGCTGTCAGCAGCTTCATCTTCCTGCGCTTCTTTGCCCCGGCCATCCTGTCCCCCAACCTGTTCCAGCTGCGGCCGCACCACCCGGTGAGCATGTGCCCTCGAAGTCCGTCCCCTATCCCGCAAGTGCCTGTCTGCTAAATCCTTCCCCTTACGTATGTATGTTGGAATTAGCCTCCTTCTGAGGTTGGGCTAAGGGGAATCGCATCACTGTTTGTCATTGGTTATGCCGTCATGCCTTCCTGTTGATCAGCGGTTAGCATGTACATCCGTTTCCCATATAATTACTGGTTTGGTGTCACCACCGCCTCGGTTACCGCTCATAGTCATTGCATGTGGCGGTTGTGGTGACAGCTTCCCACAGGATGCGTGAATCAGGGACCGTCTCTCTTCCACAGGATCCCTCTACCTCTCGAACCCTTACCCTTATCTCCAAGACTATACAGACCCTGGGGAGCCTTGCCAAGTCCAAGTCTGTGAGTGACTCCGCCGCTCACCCTGTGAGGTTCATCCTCCTTGAGAAAATGAAACTGGAGGGCAGGAGCTAGCAGATGTTAGGATTGGCGGTATTGTGGTAATACCGTATACCACTGCATTTTGTGTCTGCCATGGTATTTTGGGTAAAACTTGCCATTTTGAAATCCAAAAAATGTCACAATTAGCCGAGAAGGGGGAGGTGAACCCCCATAATGAAAAACTTGCCGTTCGTAATTTTACTGGCAATTTTTCGAAGATGCTGTCAAAATATCGTACGACGCAGTATAATGTCTGGACGGTACGACAGTATGAGGAATGAGATGCAGCCCAACCCTAGCACCCGTCCCTGTCAGTGAAACAGAAACGCATCTGCCTCGACCCAAGGGGAAGCTAATCGCTCTCTTACCCCCGCAGGCCAACTTCAAAGAGTCCTTCATGGCGACATTTTACGACTACTTCAACGACCATAAATACGCAGATGCTGTGAAAAATGTGAGATCTGTTTCATTTTTAATTTAACCTTGTTCCATTTGGGGATGTCCGTTCCTGAGGGCCTGCTCGGGACAGGCTCACTCGTCTGTGTTAGCTGTAGTTAGTGAAAAGGGCTCCCTGTTTAACAGGCTTTGTCTGGTGGAGCTCCCCCTTGTGTCCGATATAAACAATGCGATCTCTCTGTTTATACATGCCAGACGGAGCTGTTTGCAGCCTCTGCATTGAGGCGCTCTGCCACTGGGAGCTGTGTATACAGAAGACTGGCTGATCTTTCTTTATATAGACTGTTCTCTCTCTCTGGTTGACATGCCTGGGTTAATCTGTACAGTATTCAAGTGTTGCATACTGCAGTTCCTGTAAATATCAAGCACCATTCCTGGTTACAGGGAAACAGTGTTACATGCAAGTTTTCCTTTTACTAAACTTGAGCAAAGGAATATTCTTCCTAACTGAAGTAATTTGGGTTTTTATGCGTACTGAAGCTTCTCTGTGTAGCCATCTAAAGAGAGATGGAAAGTCTTTAAATGAGGACTAAGGCTTATGTGTAGCCTGTAAGTGCTCCAGATGATCTGGTCTGATACTGCATGGGTATATAACTTGGACCGAGCTTTGACAACTACCGTTTTTCTCTGCTCAGTTCCTAGATCTGATCTCCTCATCCGGGAGGTGGGACCAGAAAAGCATCGAGACGCCGATCATGCTGAAAGAGGGGTGAGATTGCTGATGACCCCCACCATGAATCAGGGAATTCATTACAAGGGAACAAACAGAGTTTGAGCCATCTCACAATAAGTGGGCCCTGGGCACACAGCTTAGTAGAAACCAACGGATGTGGGTTATAATTATGTCCCTGCACTGAAGTTTGAAAAACACATCACCTGACGGAAAAGCAGCCCAGAAAGGAAATCATTTACATGCGCAAAGTCCAGGTGACGCTGCTCTCTATCCAGATGAAGGCGCCATTTAACAAACCGAGTGTTGTGACACTCTGGAGATCTTACATTTGAAAGGAGACATTGACCTCAGCTGTGGAATCGTCTATTGAGGGAATTGCTGGTCTTGGGAGATGACCTGCCATCGCCATCTTGTGTCAAAGAAGTGCGACTGCGGTCTTTGTGTCAAGCGGGAAACTTTCCTAGTGCTAGGACCGTGTTAGGATGGTATCGCTCTTCCTGGATTGTTGTCTTTTTCTTAGTCACTCAGAGTTGATCAGCTGCAGTCCATCTCTCAGAGAGATGAGACTTATCAGTACAGTAGAGGCTGCTTATCTGTGCTTTGCAAAAGAGTCCTCTCTCCACCTACATTTCAGAGGGGCCTCACACTCTGTGAGAAGTGAGTAGACCTACTGAGGTTACTCCACACTGCTATGTTTCTGTTTAAAAACGCAGACATTAGTCTTCGTTTTCTCCTCGTGCAAACAACCCCGAAGTTGTCAGCCCCCAAACACTGAAACTTTCGTAAATACTCCCATAGCCGTGTATGGAAACTCCATTTGAGCACTGCAGTGTGGATGAGTGAAAATGGAGACTTTTGAAAACGTGGACTCTAAAAGCGCCCTAATTGGTTCCTACTCATCACTTGGCCCATCTCTGATTCGATCCCCCTAGTTACACCCTCTCATGGTCTGATTGGTCACCTGGTCACCTACACAGAAGTAAACTGTATTCCAACATGGTGAATATGAAGGAGCTGCTTTCAGTGGCGCGTTCCCTGTTTCTGACCTGTATGCAGCTAAATAGCGTGTTGTACAGTGTCACTGCATGCATATCCAGTGTAGGCTATAAGACGTCATATACATTTTCGCTCATTTCATTGCTTCTTTCAATAAATGATGTGTGGATGGAGATTTTTTTTAACCAAAACGTAGCAGTGTGGATGTAGCCTGAGTCTCCTGTGTTGTCTCTCCCATGCTGGGTGCAGGAGTGTGAGACTTGTCATTAAGAGACTTGATAACAGAGGGTTTTCCAGGTAAGCGGCTGGCTCTGTGACCTTGTGACCCCAGCTGTGACCTTGTGACCCCACTCCCTGCATTCTTCCCCTCGTTTCTGTAAGCAGTGTGTTAGAACAGCTTCCTCTTTATAGAAACTCTGTGGAACCTCCTCCTTAAAGAGTTTTCATTCTTGCTTGTCGAAATAAAACAGTGAGAACGCAGAGGACATTCTGCGTATCCGCCACATGTATTTGTGAAGAGTGTGAAAACGGCTAAGCTGAGTGTCTCTGTCGGTTGGCTTTGTGCAGTATTGCTGCATGCTCGCAATTGGCTGATCCCAGTGTGAGTCACCGAGGCTGTCCAATAAAAGTTTTGGGGCTGCAGACCTGAGAGTTTCACACAATGTCACATGCTGTGGCCCTGTTTGTTTAGTTTCTCCCCCCAACGGAGAGCAGATCTAAGCTGCCAAACTTCCTCCATCCGCAGATTACCCCTGGGGGCTGTTGCTCTAACGTCCCTACTGCGGCCCGTCCTCCTCTGAGTAGCGGCATTTGACTGGTTTGATCGATGGATCCTGACAACCTGGCACACAGTAAAGTGGGATTCAGTGAAATGCGTCTCCCAGCCTGGAATGGCTTTGCTTCCGTGAGCAAGTTTGCAAAGCTGCTCATCAGCTCGAAGTGCGTAGGCCTGATGCACTAGTTTGTGCTTTAGAGAATAAGCAAGCAGCAGCTCAATAAGATGCCTGAACTTTTCACAGTGAGAAATTTCTCCTCTCAAATCTCTAGTATACTTCTGGAATGCAGTCCAGGGAATAAATGTTGTAGAAAAAGTGGTATTCTACCAGATCTTTGCTGCTCCAGCTTAGGGATGATAACTCTAGAACTTCTCCGTGCTGCGGTGACATCAGACTGGTTGTCAGATGTCCTCTGTGATCTCACTGTTTTAACAAATGGAGTAGTTGTGCTTTATTTATCATTCTGGGCAAATTGGGTAGTTTTGATGCCATTTTCGTCTCCATGAGAGACACAGATACACATGTATATACAGATGAGAGCAAACATTAGTGGCAAAATGCACGGTCCGGCAACCCAGGGCAACTGGAGTTAAGGACCCTATTGTGAGACTTGAACCCACAATGTTCCGGGCAGGGACACAGACCTCTAACCAGCTGAGGTGGTAAAGAGATAACACCCTGTCTCTCCTACCTTCACTCCTGCCAGATTCATGATCAAAAGAGCTCAGGGGAGGAATCGTTTTGGCATGAAGAACTTCAAGAAGAGATGGTTCCGTCTCACCAATCATGAGTTCACCTACCACAAAAGCAAAGGTAATGCTGAACATTTGTTGGTAATCTTTTCTTCACCACACATCTCTGTAAAACAGGCACCCAAGGCTGCTGTACATTATTGGGTTCATTGGGTCCCGAGATGGCACCATGTGTTTGTGTGATCTGGTCCCATGGTACCTCCTGGCTGCAGTATAATTGAGCCCCAAGACGATGGTGTGTGGTTGTTGTGTGATGTGGCCCACATTAGGGATGCGTCCTGTGGTCCCAAGCTGAGCTTGTGCAGCGATTGCGTAATTTCTTGAGCTAATGGTGTTTGACACTTGCTGGGAAATGGGAAGAGTCGTGTTTAATGTGGATTTAATCTCTGACCCATCTGCCGGTGGGGTCTCTGAGTGCCCCACTGTAAAAGATATTGCTGCCTCCTGTGTATTATGGAATGCCTGTAAGTGGTGTATGTCTGTAAGTGGTGTGTGTCTGTATGTCGTCAGTATGTAATGTGTCTAACAGCTGTACTGCAATATGGGGGTCTTTAACCCATCCTGTAATGTAGGGTCAGTTTATTCTCTTATAACCCTTATTCTGTAGTATGAAGTTCTTTAATACCTTGTGATTTGGTATGGGGGGTGGCATGGTGGTGTACTGCTTAGCCTCACGTCTCTGGGACCTGGGATCAAGTGTGGAGTTTACATGTTCTCCCCATGTCGTCGTATGGTTTCCTCCGGGTACTCCGGTTTCCCCCACAATCCAAAAACTTGCTGAGGCTAATTGGAGTTACCAAATTGCCCCTAGGTGAGCGAATGGTGTGTGATTCTGAAGTACAATTTGTATGTAATGCAGAAAGATGTGTCATAGATTTGCACCTATGTTCTGTATTTGGGTGTGTCTTTTAGCCATAAGCTTTGTGCATCTCTAACTCCTGTGATCTCTGACTCCCCCTCATGGTCCTCCAGGAGAGAGTCCACTGTGCAGTATTCCCATCGAGAACATCCTGGCAGTTGAGCGATTAGAAGAGGAGTCGTTCAAGATGAAAAACGTGAGAGGCTGCTTTCTGTGCACAAAGACCAAAAGAAACACGTGACAGAAACACCATAAAGTGACTCTTCAATATGAGCTTTTTTTAATAAATGTTGTTCCCTGTACCTAAACTCTACTGTAGTCTTTAGTTTAGCATGGGGCTTGACCTCTTTGTTCTCTGTTGAATGTTGACAGATGTTCCAGGTCATCCAGCCAGAGAGGGCACTCTACATCCAGGCCAACAACTGCGTGGAAGCGCGCGATTGGATCGACATCCTGACGAAAGTCAGCCAGTGCAACCGGAAGCGGCTGAGTACCTACCACCCGTCGGCATACCTCAATGGACACTGGCTGTGCTGCAAACACTCAGCTGACTCCGCCCCCGGCTGCACCCCCTGCACAGCGTGAGTTTTATGCACCTCCAAGACACCTGCCCCCTACTGGGCGGCCAAGGGAGAGAGCTTTGTGGAGTTTCCAGCATAGCACCATGTGATCCACAGCGTATTAAGACCATTAGTGGTAAAGTCATTGAGTTGGCAGGAGTGTTATTGTGGAACACACACAAGGAAATGTCAAGAAAATGCTGCTTTCAAGGTCCTGGAATCTTATGTCTCTTTTTTCTGTCCTTTGTTTCCTTGACAGCGGCCTTCCCGCAAACATACAGCTGGATGTCGATGGAGACCGTGAGACAGAACGTATCTATTCGCTCTTCAGCACGTATGACCTAGCTGATCTAGATTCTCTGTGTTGTTTGTGTGTGTGTGTGTGTGTGTGTGTGTGTGTGTGTGTGTGTGTGTGTGTGTGTGTGTGTGCATTCATGCCCTTGCTGTGAGAGTTTGTGTTACATGCATCATCTCACAGTATCACCCCCCCCAACAGAGGCGTGCGGCAGCAAGTCCGTGTACGATGGGCCAGAGCAGGAGGAGTACTCCAGCTTCATCATTGACGACCCCCAGGAAACGTACAAGACGCTGAAGAGCATCATCACCACAGTGCAGGCCTTGGAGCAAGAGCACGCTCAGTACAAAAGGGACAAGTTCAGGAAGACAAAGTATGGCAGCCAGTAAGTCCCAAGCTAATTTCAGATCAAGCTGGGTATCAACAGCAGCGCCTGTTCGCTTACCCAGTATGATTAAAGCCTAGCATCAATCAGACTCTGACAATTATTTGATGAACTTTCTGATACCTTACTTAACTGTGTTAAATCCCTGTCGTATCAAAGATGAATGCTGATATACATAACATGACAGTAGCCTGTATATCTCCGTCAAACTCAGTTTCCCATAATGCATTGTTATCTGTAAGTACAGTGGCTCTCCAAACTCAGAATACACAACTTTACACGCCGATACATTTTGGTGGTCATTTTTATTATTATTCATTATTATTTTGTTGTAACCCTTGTCACAGGGAACATCCAATTGGAGACAAGAACTTCCAGTGCTACATTCGGCAGCAGTCGGAGTGCTCCACCTACTCCATCTGATCGTGACCAGCAGTTGCCATGGTGCTCTGAGCGCTGGCTGACTTGGTGTTCCACCTCCCACGAGAGAGAGACAGAGAGAGGCGCCCCACAAGGGTCCTGAAAACGGAACCTGCGCGTCTGAGGACATGGGATAATCCCGTATAGAAGTGTAGCGTGAAGATTAAGGGTCAAGCTAATTCCAGTATTTTCTATGAAGTACTAAACTAAAGGACAGCTCTTCACCACATGGTGTGACCAAAGCGATGCACTTTAATCATCCGGAACTGATGGATGATGCAGCTCTGCCTTATGGCACATTTTAAATTTTTATTCTGTGAGATCCTTTTGTTTTTAATCCGTTCCGCGGATCGGTTCATTGGCCGTTTTAAAAAGCTCTTAAAAAGCATATTTAGTGTTAACCTTTCCACTGAATTTCAAGGCCGAACTCTGCATCCCCAGAAACCACATACTGCTCATCAGGTGTTATAGTAGTGGACGTTGTTGCTGTGTGCGCGTGTGTGTGTGCGCTAGCAGCAAGGGTTAAATGCAAATTCTTGTGCGTGCACACCTACCTTTTACTGCACGATAGGACTCTTTTCTTCAGTGTGTTGGTGAAATCCAGTTAAAACATTTTTTTTTTTTAATCAGCGCATTTTTATTAACAGAATCACATGCAAATTGTACCCTAATTTTAGCAGGAAGTCTTGTTTGGTTATTTGTTTGTCCATTTAAAAACATTTTCTGGGTCAAAAGTCATAATAACCATTGTGATCATCCTTCTGCCAGTTCCTACTCTGAAATTGTATTTTCTTTAATCCAGAGGCAATTAAGAGCTGCATAGTCAAATTAGGAAATTAGGAAATTAACCTCCATGAGTGTTTGCAGCAATATCCTGAGTATTTAAAAAAAAGAAAAGAAATATTTTCAGATACTGTACTTTTCTATGTCATTGTTTGTACACTCACATTGGAAGAATCTGTGCAGTGGGGATTTAAAAATTCAGAATGTTAAACAATCATGGATATAATTTCACTTAAAAATGTTATGGCTTTTTTTAATATATTTGTGTTATTGTGTGGAAATCTCTTAAACATAACGTGTCGAGCTTTGTGTTTACTGTGGAATGTTGTTCAGTGGTAGAGGTGTCAGATGCCGGTCAAAGAAGCATGATTTTTGTCTGTATGTTTATGGTTTTAGGTCCCTGAGCAGGAGTGCGCGCACCCACGAACTGGCGAGCGAGAGTGCACGCGTCATCGTGTGTGCGCTTTTTGTTCATAGACATACATTTTTAAGGAAGAAAGGTTTTGGTTGGGCGGTTGTTGTTTTTTCCCCCCCTGAGGTGAAACTGCGAGCCCGAAGTTACAGGCTTGCCGGTACCTTGGCTGGCAGGGTACCACAGCGATGGAGCAGCTCACCGACGTTGTGGGAACATGTGGTTCTGCGCCCATGGGAGCGCCATTCCGGTGGCGGCAGTGTTACGAAAGCTGCGCTTGATTTTCCAGATTGACTACGGAGTACCTCTGCCGTTTTTCTTTTGAGGATTTTAGGAAGGTTTGGTTTGGATAATGGATAGTTTGCTCTCAGAATAATTTAGTATTTCCTCACTAAGTGTATAATCCTCATTTTTTAAGGTCCGGCACTATCCATAAACACAGCAATCAAAAAATGTCAGGCATGACAATTGTGATTACAATTAAAACAATACATCAGTCATCCAATCGATGTCTCCTAAATTCCTCAAAAGAAAAACAACAGGACAAACTATGTATTTTTATATGGATAATTTGAAAGTAAATGTACAGAAATAAGGTTGATAGAAACCACTCCCTTTGGTTAAATGAAAGCATTAATAATATTTTGCTGTCTCAGCTTCCCCCCCTCTTTACTTATCTTTTGGAGGGGAGCACGCTATGTTTTATTGGAGGTTACAGGCAAAAACAAACCATTTTGAAAAAGACGCATACTATCACTTAGGACAACAGCGCCACCTCTGATCAACTTTCGTCCTACATAAATATTTTCATTAAAACATGTATAAGCTATTTCAAATACATATATTTATATTCACACAACTTGCTCGTAGCTCGCTGTTATAACTGAATGATATTGGGGGATCCATCATCGTCTGCCAAGAAAACAAAAGAAATACGGTAGAGCTTAAAAAGACGATGTGCAGTTGTTATGGCTGGCCTTCCCAAGATTTAAAAAAAAAAAACCAATTTTGTAGCACTCAAAGAAAAGGCGTTCATGAAAATACAGCTGATTCATTAATTCACGTATTGTTTATTACAGCTTTCCATTGTTTGTGCTAAACAGGTTTAGCAAGTCACACGTCTAATTAAACCCTAAAATCATATCACGCCTTTGAAGCATTTTGTTTGGAGACCACGGCAAACAAAACGCTGAAGAACTGATAAAATATTCGTTTAACGACTAAATAGAGGTCAGTTCGAGGAGGATTAAGTTTTTGGAGGGGGGGGGGTGCCTTAGTTTGAATAATGAAAGCATCTGGCAGCGTTTGAGAAGACCCGAGTCCTTCTGGTCAGCGGAGCGCTGGATCTGGAGAGACCCCACGCCGCTTTCCTGACGCCATCCCTGTCCTGCTCACGACCCTGGACGGAGGGAGGCAAAAAAAAAACAAAAATCAAGAGGAAATATTCAGCTTCAGGATTTGGTTTCAGAAATCCGCGCTAGCGCACTTCGGAAGAAGGCTCTTTACAATGTGGAGAAGGAGATCGGCGATAGGGGTGTCTGTCGGTTGCCTCATCCTTCTTGCCGCCGTATGCGATGCCCATAGATGTGAGTAGATGTTGGGGGGGCGAGTCATAACGGGAGCGATTTTTGTGCTCCGGGTTTCGTGCACCCGCCCGGATGGGAGGGGGCGTTCAGCGGTGTAAAGTTTAAACGTTGTTTCCGATTAACTTTCCGACGCGCTAACTTTTGTCAGTCTGCGGTAGAAAACTTAAAACCGAAAAGGGATCGCGCAAACATAATCTTTCAGTTTGTCCAAACGAAAGCTGACGCGCAGAGTTTGACTTTACCTCGGTACACGCCAATTAATGTCTAAAAAATATCATGTTTTCTGCAATGTAGTGTTTTGTACTACCCATGCAGTTTCTCCTGTAGGGCGGGTATTAGACACATGGGGTACTAAAACCTACCAAACACAACAGGAGCCGTAAAACGTGGTTAATAAGGGTACAGTATAATAAAATTAGCTGCCCACCAAATATTATTTTAACGTAATTGCCATAAGACTGCAACATTGATTACAGTTGTACACCATGTGTCGTGTCACGTGGTTCTGGGAGCTCTGCATGTATACCCAAGGCTGTTTGGGAGTGTTCACTATATCCTGATTAACAAAAAAGGAAACATTACTTTTGGCATGAATTAGATTCAGTATGGATCCTAGATTCAGTTCCTACCATTGTCTGACATGGCTTGCATTCAAGTAGTATTGAGAAAACATTACAATAATTGTAAAATGACATAGCAGTATCTCCATTGCATATTCCAAATTTGTGGCTAGGTGAGTTGAGGTCTCCAAATTACCCCTAGTGTGAGCTGCAGTAGGGAGGTAAGGTCCAGATTCACTGCAATCCCAGGTTTTGGATGACGGATGGGTGGATTAATGTCACTCCGTCTTGTCACACAAAGCAGTCAAGTGAAACTGTATCTCTGAATTGCAAACGGTGTGTTTGTATGCACACACCCTGTAATGGACGTATCTTGTGCTAGACAAGCAGTTATGGATGGGTGGATTAATATCCATAATGATGACAGCATCAAAATAAAATTTTAAGTGTGAGAGATGAGCAAATAACACTAGCCAGCTATGAGCCTGCTGTATGTGTTACCTAGCCTGTTCCTTTTCTCTGGTAAGCAAACTGATATTAGGCAAATAGTGTATGCACCAGCATCCGCAGCACCACCACAAATACGTCCCCCTCTTGTGCTCAAAGTCTACATTAAGGAATCTCACCGGTACAGCTTCTGTTTGAGCCACATTAGCGTGTTAGCATGACCGGCGCGCTGACTTCCACTCGCAGTCCTGACGCAGAGCGCGGCCTCGCAGTTCCTGGCCCGCCGTCGCCGGGCGAACACTCTCTTTGAGGAGAGCAAGAAGGGGAACCTGGAAAGGGAGTGCATTGAGGAGCTGTGCAACAAGGAGGAGGCCCGCGAGATCTTCGAGAATCAGCCGGAGACGGTGCGTTTCCGCAGGAATCCCGTCCGTTCTGGAGCCGTCTCAACTTTGGCCATGAAGGTCCAAGAAATTACTTTTATGGCACTAGGCATAGACAGCTCTAGATGGATGAGAGGATGGTTGAGAGGAGATAAATGGAGATCAGCTTGGTCTCCATGAACTGACGTCTGGGCATGTAGTACCAGGATAAACCATTCCTCGGCACTTTACTGTCTCCTAATGGATGTGAATGAATGGCTTGTCAATTTTCTTGATGTTCCAATTTCTTTTCACTCTGTAATTAGAGGGACTCTCATTCCAGCAGAAGAAGCCAGAGACATTACCGTCCTGAAAGATCATCACCGATATTCCTTGGTCTGCAGTTACTTCCTGAATTATTCTAGTCGGGGGGAGTCTTGGCTATAATAATAATAATACATATTGGGGGAACATTGTGAGCACGCCTGAATATTGGGGGGGACCAGTCCTGAATGGTTGTAGTTCATTATATCAGGGGCTAAAGGTGATCTGTGGATCCTGATTTTATAAAGTTATATAATATAAAATCATGACCCACAGATTTACCTTTGGCACCTGATATACTGGACTATAACCATTCAGGAAGAAACTGCAGACCAAGGAATATTGGTGATCTTTCACGTCAGCGATCTGCTGTGAAATACATAATATAATACATAATTTTATAAAACCAGGATCCACAGATCACATTTGGCCAGTTTGTCATGTGGCACTAGTCTTAATTGTCTAGAAACTCACCAAGGAAAGCAAATTCTGTCTCCATAAATCAGGTCTGAACTGACATTTTGTTTTGCTAAATGATGACATGCATTTCTCGCACTGATTATCTTTTATTCTATGTTCATGTCATTGTGGTCATGAGTGAATTTCAAGCACTTATTGAGTGTGTCTGGTTTTTTGTGTGAATAAGCAATACCAAGTTACTGGTTGATGTATTCACTCCATTGACTTGTCTGCTGTAGTTTACTTTTTATGCCAGTGTATTTACTGTGTATGATTAAATGTCTGGAGTCAGATGGAAATCTTGGTTAAGTGTTGGTCAGGAATGTTTGTGTGTGTGTGTCAAGCAAAACATAGCAGCGCGTAACACGAATGACCTGTAGCCGGCCCCAAAGAGTCTCCTTTAGCGACCTCTGTCAAATATTTACTTCTCCTTCTTATCAAACACATTTGTTTTTCTCCAAAATTGACATGGGGCTTATTTTTGTTGCTCATAATGTTGTACAGGAAAGGAAAATAGTTTCATACTGACTCGTCTGTTTAAACATGAACTGAAACTGATCCTATTTTTTTTGGTGTCTCTTTGTTTCACAGGAATACTTTTATCCTAAATATATTGGTAAGTCGTTTCAAAGTTTTTATAGCACCCAAATCAACTTACACAGCCAAAAACTAACAACAGTAATAATAAATATCTGGTATAGTTTTTAGAATATTCCAAAAATCGCTGATGTTATATTTGATCCAGGTAAAGTACTTTCTTTAAAAGTTTCGATCGTCGGCCAAGAGTTTGTGCCAGCAAGCTTTAGCTAATCTACATCATTTTACACGGCACTGCCTGCTCCTCTATGGTCAGTCCCCAAAGTGTCTGGCCGTCCACCGTTTGGGAACGATCACGTGTCACGATGGGATGTGTGCAAGCGTGAGCCCCCAGCTCTGGAGCCGTGGGGCGTGCCAAGTGTTGGTGTGTTTTCATCCCCGTAGGCTGCATCGTGTTTCCAGGGCTCGCCGTGCTTTGATGCGAGGCCTAGTAGGACAGCGATGATGGTTCTCTGTTCCAGAAGCGCTAACAAACCATCTGCAGAGCAGTATTGCAACACTACTAAGTTACACAAGACGGAACAACCGCGAAACCCAATAATACAGCGGCTACCACCCCACTTACGGGAAGATTACATAACGTAGTGTTGTGAAATCTTTAAGCAGCTCCTACCTTTTTTATTTTTTTTTTTTTTAGCGGACTTCGGGGATTTTTTTTCTGGAATTCATCAGGTAGCATTTATATGTGGTAGTGGAAGAATGAATTCGATGTCTATTTCAGCATGTTTGGGATTGTTCCGGGTTGGTATGGACAAAGCCCCCGCTATGCATGACGGAATCCAAGACCTACGCACTTGTGTGACAGGTGAGTGTGTGAGTAACATCCTCAGGCAACCCCCCCTGTCCCCCACCACCGCCACCTCCTTCTGTGTCCATCGATGTCTTTTTGTGCATTGCTCTTGGGTTTCTTTCTTTGTTATTATTTATTGAGACAGTTGGTATTTCGGACGTGTGCATATTCTCCCGCTGCGCCTCTCGTAGGGATCAGCAACCAGTGCAACCCACTGCCCTGCTACCAGGAAGGTTATGAGCGCTGTGAAGATGGGCAGGGCTCCTTCACCTGCATCTGCCGGCCTGGATGGAAGGGCATGCTCTGCAATGAGGGTGAGAGAGGAGTTTGACGGGCCTGCCATCCTTCTACGGCAGTGACCCACAGATAGTCCACGTTTTTGCTCCCTCCCAGCTCCCGTAGGGGAGCAGAAATGTGGACCAAGGTGAAATGAAAACCAGGTGCCTGCATTATATAGCCCTGTATGTAGGGGAATGGAGGAGAAACAAAGATTCAAGATGATGGGAATGAGTTGCTGGTTCAGTTTGAAAAACAACAGATGATAACCCAGCCAGTCTGAAGATACCCTTCAGAGGGGTGATTCTCCAGCATTTGGGGGGGAAGGGGGCAGGTTTACTCAATGCCAAAAGGAGAGGTGTGCCAAATTCCACTGATGTGTCGGATCAGATATCGACGAGTGCACGGACCCGGATTTCCCCGCCGGCTGTGAGCAGAAGTGCATCAACCTCCCCGGAAGTTTCCACTGCATGTGTGAAGACGGCTACATCTTGGAGAATATCCACTGCAAAGGTGAGTCCGTGCACTGTTCGATCGTCAGTCGGGGCCCTGGTATGCATGGGGGGTGAGGGACATTTCAGGGACTGCCTGGGCTGGAAACAGTGTCTTGTTTCCAGCCCAGAGAACAGAGCCAAATGTTTTGGAGCCTGGACAGCTGTTTCGGGAATGCTGATATCTTCCCGTGAGAGCACAAAAGTTTCCAATACAGCAGCATAGGTCACCAGCGGCGTCCAGCAAAATGTGGGAAATAGTTTCTCGTTTTCTCCCTCCGCATGGAGCCTAAGAGCAGTTTGAGTGTGTTTTTCAGTGGCTTATTTGGCAAAGTGTGACGATGTGTCTGTATTTCTGAATGAATCCCCAACTCGTCCTTCTGCAGATGTTAATGAGTGTGCCATGTACCCGGCTATCTGCGGCTTTGCCACATGCCACAACACCCCGGGCATGTACGAGTGTCTCTGCGAGCCTGGGTTCAAGTACACCTCACGCTCCTGCCAAGGTGAGGCTACTGCCTGGCTACTGACCACCCAGACTGCTCACGTGGACTGCCTCTAATGGACTGGGGGGTCCATGCCTACTCCCAGCTACTGAACCAATTATCATTTCCTAAATGTAGGGTTACTTGTGAGGAATTTGGGGAATAGTGGTGGGCAGGTTTTCCCTGTTGAAATATGAGAGAAATGTCTCTCTTTACAGTGCTTGAATTTCCTGTAGAATTATAAGGAAGTGGTTTCCAGTAGTTAGTAAAATAGTTAGTAATTAGTAAATCATAACCAAATCATAACTCAGATCCCTGGTTGACAATGTAAGGGCTTTTCCGCCGACAAAGAACTGCTTTTCTTCTGGTGCGTGAACCAGTTTACTTCAGAATCAGGTGCCAACCAGGTACTGGCCTGTGATTCCACCTGTTTTTTGTCTGGGTTGTTGGCAGCGTTGCGTCATCAGTGGTGGGTGTCGCTGGGTGGGCCGGAGTATAAAGAACACCAACAGGATGGCAGGCCTTGTTGTTTACCTGCAAGTAGAGGACAGTGTGGGACAGAATTCTAACTGTCCTGCTCCCACAGAAGTCTGTCGGATTTTGTCTTGCTCCTGCCCGCAAAGGAAATATACGTTTTGTTTGGCTATGCTTATTAAGACAAACCTGTAGCCTCAACAAATAGGTTTATGTTCAACATTTTGCAGTTAAAACAGGCTACATTTCACATAATAGTCATACATATACGTGTATTTCGACTGCAACGTTTGGAGTAACAGGTCATACATCTGCACAAACAAAATCCACTAATTTGTGTTCTGTTTCAGTTTTTAATGCAGTTGTCACTTTTGATTTGTTTGCACTTGTTGTAAATGTCAGTGTAGCCCTTCATAGTGTCTGGCCCTTCGAAACTGAACACACATGACCCTGAAGTGCCAGATGTGTGCCCGGTGTATGATAGCATTTTGTTGCATTTGTCGCAACAGGCAAACGGCAGGTGGTTTCCATTGCGGTTGCTTGCAGTGGAATAGGACTATGAAATATCTGATTTCCCTTCATATGGTTTGACATTTATGTAGTTATATATTTTTCTATTCACTTTTCTTTAAACAGGCACTTGCATGCTCAGGTGTTACAGATTTTCGTGCTGGCTCTGCCATCCTTAGCCAGGTTCTGACGAGAGTGACGAGGAACATCCTTCCGGAAGTTCCAGGATAGGCTAGCTGTGTAGAAACCAAATTAGGCACCCATCCATTTTCTGTAACTGGGGGTTCGGAGCCCATCCCGGAGGCTACGGGTGCAAGGCAGGGAAAAACTTAGGATCATGCACAAACCCATGGCAGGGCACACACACACACACACACACACACACCCTCCCCCACGGGGGGGGGGGGGGGGGGGGGGGGGGGGGGGGGGGGGGGGGGGGGGGGGGGGGGGGGGGGGGGGGGGGGG
>JAODLD010000001.1:47411017-47426206 GCA_026781065.1 Mormyrops boulengeri
GTATAATTTCTACATTATTTTTGTATATGACAAGACTTTTGTCCAGGCAAAAGTTGACCTTTCTGTCCTAATTAAACGATAAAATTCAATGAATGATGCAAAACTTTGTTTTGGTATAATAAGCATAATCTAGAGGGCTTTGCCTTTCTTATAAGCCATTTCTGATTCAAACTGATTAACTACACGTCAAGTTATTATTTGGTGTTCCTACAACTTGGGTAAGTGACAAGACTTTTGTCAGGCACCGTATGTGTGCGGGAGTCCCCAACGTGAAAACAGGACCAAGTGGATCAGGCCTATAAATCATGTTACGGACGGTTGGATCCAGGTAGCCGCCTGACTAGCTGCCCAACAGGGAGGAGGTAGAAGATGCAGAGTATGACAGAGGACGGATACGGTCGTAAGATGACCGGCCAAAACAGTCGAGGTAGAGTTAAGGGTCTGGTGTGCGAGAGCACGGCCGAGGACAGGAGCGCCATCGTGCCAGTGCTTGACCCTCCGATCACATTGCTGCTGAGTGGGAAAGTAAAACCACAGCTGTTCTTTCAATGGGGCAGGAAGGGTGTGTGTGTAAGTGTCATTTATAGCCATGAAGAGGCTGGGGGGGGGGGGGAGCCAAACATGCACTGAAACAATTTCATTTCACCACACTCGGAGAACATCACCAGAAAATAACCTACATATCTAAGACACAATAAGGCGTTACATTTAGCCCAAAGTAGCCTAACTCATTAAGCTTAATTGAAATGATTAATTGATCAGGCTGTAAATTAACCAGGCTCAGCAAAAAAAAAGCTGTAAGCACTTGTGTAAATAAAAATGCCTCCCATTTTTAGAAAATAATCGTGAATAATGATTGGACAGATGCAAAACTTCCACATTTCTGAATATCTGTGCTAATCAAAGGGATGTGGATGTCTGTGAAGGCCCCCGTTGGACTCTTTGATAACAGAAACACTCTTATTATGATTCACAGCAGGTCCTCGCCACCCCATCCACTTGGCGCGTGCAGACAACAGATAGCAGCTGCAGCGACGGTCATCCTTCCCGAGCCAAAGGTCCAGACGGGCCCTCTAATATGTCATCACTGACGGTTTGTAAGCCCCCCCCCCAACTGCTGCATTTACTGCCCCATGTTTCTCTAACGCCACCGAAGCGAAAGAATAACCTTCTGTTCCACAAAACCAGGAATTTTACTCCCAGACTAATGAATAGGATTATATGTCCCGATTAATACAAATCCACTGGAAACACTACGAAGAGGGGAAAAATGTAGCGTCATGTATGGTCCTCTGAAGCATCATAAGCCCAATTAAAGAATGATGCAGACCACCACCAGCACCACCAGAAAGCAGAGAGAGGAGATACTTGGAGGAAGCGAGTGCCATCTGTATCGCAATTATGTCCAAACCACTCTGGAGTGACCTTTAATCAATGTCACCCTTTGTTGTCTACTGGTTGGAGAGGTCTACTATTCCACTTTAATGGAACAAACGATCACCAATATATACCGGGTTGTTCTCTTTCCACTGCAACGCACACCTGCCTTAAAATCGCACTAGGAATATCAATTAAATCCAATGCTGGGTCATTATCAGGCCAGAGTAATCAAGCCCCGCAAACTGCTATAACTACAGGGCCAAAGTAATCAAATCCCAAGTGCCCAAGTGACAGATATGGATCCCAGCAGTAATGACTCCAGTTACTGAGCCTCCTCTCCTCACCAGTACGTCTCTAAGCCCATTAATATAAACGAGCAGTTTAAATGACCGCGACTTAATGCGATGCCGCTGCAGTGGTGATGATGTCAGAGACAATGGGCTTTGACAGCAGTATTAGTCCACATGATCAGAGTGCCGGAGGCTCGCTCATAAAGAGCCCCGCCTCTCCAGGTCTGCTCACCACCCCCTATGAGGAGGATGATCCATAACCTTATGCAGACCACCCGCCCTGTCTCAAGGACGCACGGAGTGGAAGCTTCCTGCGATCGATGGCAACATTGAAGAGTGACTGCAGTTAAGCATGGAGGAGCCAGTCTTTGGACAAAAAATGAGGCCAGAGGTCACACAGTGCAGGAAAACAGAGTGACCGCGAGAACGGGCACCGGTCTAAGAAAGATGACGAGGTGTCCCGCGAGGACCAGTCCTGGCGTGATGTTTGACATAGGACAAAACCTTTTTTCACTGGATCAGTTACCAAATATGGCCATCCCATGTCCATTTACCAGGTAACCTCAGTACACAGAACTGATCAGCCTTTTTCAAGTAATCGATCTAGCTTGGACCACAGCAAAGTCTTTCCATTTCTTAAAACGTGACACTTCCTGTCTCCTGAGGAGAGGTGAAAGTTCACCAAGCCTGGAGAGCAACAGGAAGTGAAACTCAAGAGCAGCTGTACACCATGCATGCACGCACAATATCGGTTACTAACATACTGCTGCGTGACTCTGGCCGTCTCCTATCGGTTTCAGGCCGGCAGCAAGCAGAAGACGAGAAAAGAGAGGGAAGAAAAGAGGAGACAAGACGGAGGGTGGAATCAAAACCAGTTTTGTTACTGTTACTGTGGCCAACAGCCCGATGATTAAAATTTGAAAGTGGGGACCGGGAACGGTGACCGAGTCGGGTGAACACACCCCCCCCCAAATCAAGTGGTGTCAGACCCCTCGCGTGCCACTTCAGCCCGTCGCCATAGGAACCACTCCTCCCACAGAACCATGATCCTCCCTGTGTAGATTAAGTGGTGTCAGCATCAACCCTGATGACCAGAAAATTGAACAGTTTGATTAAACCAAAATGATAACACAAAAGTCCATCTTTACTTAATTTTTTGAATAAGATCTCTTATTTATGGACTGCCAAATATTGACGTAAAACCTTTAGGATCTATGACAATAAGTGAGCTTTCATCATCCTTGTTTTATGACACCATACAAATAGCATAATTTTTTTAAGGAGAACAGGTCCCACTGGCAAACACAAAGACTACTGCAACACCACATGTGCTTGAGATCTCAGACCTCACAATGTAAATTATAGAGAAACAAGGTCTCCCCTAATGGCGAGGACAGTAGGGGAGGAGATGTGGTTACACTGGGGACCCAGGATAAGCATGGCAGGGCTGCTGGAGCCTGTAAATAGATAATGAACATTCACCTGATCCCAGGCGTGTCAGACGTTAAAAAAAATAAATAAAATGTCACTGGTACAGTATGCGCAAGTCAGGACGGTTCCCGTGTAGTTCAGTTCCTGGGCAGCATTTCCCAAGTGTCCCCTTGTCCTTGTATTTCGAAATAATCTCACATTGATCTATTTCCGCACCATTACATATATTTTAATACAATGTATATTGACAATAGCCTATGCAGCCGAATTATGAATAGGATTTTAGCATCACAGGAACAGCATTAGGGACACCAGATTCAATCAACATCCAGTTTGGGTACCAGGGACAGAGCATTAGACTGCAGACCGCTATGCCACTGGGGCATCAGGCACACATTATTGGTTGAAAAATGTTCTGGCTGTCAATGCTTATCCAATTGCTGTTCTTCTTCTGCTGTGTACACAGCCAACTGGACGCTTTCACATGAGTGTGAAAAGCGTTCAAACCATGGGCGTGTCCCCCTCACATTTCATGATTATTCGTTTGGACCCCCCACATTTAACATAAAATATTAGTTCACTGCCAGTGTGTCCCCCCCACATTCAAAATGCTTCTGACGCCCCTGGTTCAAACACACGACATTTAACAGTGAAAGGCTACTTACAGGCAGTAAGTGGCTCTTTTCCTTGGATGCTGGGTTTACTAACTGGCAAACAAACCAGAATACGATTCCTGACTTTTTGTGATTTAAAAGCAAAAATTCACCCGCAGAACTATTTAAAATTAAATAAAGGAACCCCGTGTAAGTATTGGAACAAGTGAAGTTATACTACTAAAATTGCAGACCTTTTATTATTTGATAATTTATCAATACTGATTTCTCCTGAACTTGCTTTAGATTATTCAGTCCTTTAATTACATAATTGTAAGTCACATGGAGACCAACATAATGCAATGAATTGTTGCAAGAATTAACCTTCTTCCACATCAGGATAACGTGATGACTTAGCTCTGAGGAAAATGGCTTTGTTGTCATTTATCAAACAGAGCCTCTAATATTCCTGAGACAGGTTCAGAGAACAGTGTGGAAAAACTAGCTGGATAAGCAGTAAATATCCATTCTTCAGCCTCTGCGGAAAGACCACATATTCAGACAGTTTAAGAACAGGGTTTCATGAAGGAGGTGTACAGCTCACCATGGGCCTGCGGTTCTCCACCAGGTTAATGCCCACGAGCCCAAGAAAGGCCCCAAAGCTTAGCTGGAAGCAAGGAACCAGAATAAGCAGTTAGAACCAGGACACATGCTATCCTTAACTGACCATATAATAGCACATGCAGCAAACCCTGATCAAGGATAAGACTCAACACACGGCCATACTATAAGATATCTTTGCTCTGCTGAAATACTGAATAATTGTGTCAACAGATATCAATGCGGTAAAAGAGGCAAGGGATATACATAGTACATAGGCTTCATTGGGTGTTTAGACGATATGTAGAGTGAAAATTCATAAAGTAAGGACTGTTTTTAAATTCCTCACGGATGCAGAAGTGTGTAAGTGTAAAGGGCTGCAGTAGGATGATGGAGGCGAGCTCACAATAATCCCTGGGTAGTAGCCAGCGACGGGCACGTTGCCGGTGCGGGTCGCGGACACCAGGCCCACCACGAGGATGACCACGGAGAGGGAGAGCAGAGAGACCGTATACCAAAGCGCCGTGCGCCGCCTCTTCGCGAACTGCTCTGTGGAAAGACAAACTGCCGCAAGGCGGTCAGAGATTGCCGCTGTTCTCCTGCGGCTTTGCGCAAAGACACGAAACACCCGCGCCGCGGTGACTCCACTCACACATGGAGGAAATGACTGAAAAATAAAAACAAAATTAAGAGCATTCATGGATGTAGGTCTGTTTAACTGATAAGTAGTCTTTCCAGAATCACACACGCCATTTAGCTAATGATTAATCTGTAGTTGTGGGCACCGGTCGTTATTCAAACATCTTAGGTCTAATTAATTAAATTACTCGCACAAACGGATACAGACTCCAGCCGATAACATTGTTTCGTTACTGCGGAGGGAGTCTGACCAGTAACACCGAGGAAACAAATTATAATCTCCGAAACGCAGGATGGGTGCGATTTCTCTGCCAGTCACCTGTTACCGAGGTCCGATTACCCCCGTTACCATGGGCGTCGGTAGGTCTTATCACCCGTGGCTAAAGCGCAGAGTATTTAGTCCCGATGCCAATTATCCTCCTTCAAAAACAAGAAAGTCAAGCCCCAGGTGAACTTAACTTGGCCCCTGATCTTTTCAACATCTAGAAACTCCCATGCCCGTTACCTATAATTCATGGGTACATTAAAAATCTTTAATAATCGTATTTACCTTATCAGTTTTTAATTATAGAGAGCCGTTTCGGAGTGAGAACAAAACATAGTCCCACACAACTTTCGTACCTCTAGACCCACAACCAAATTAGGCATACTTGAATTAAAAAAGAGCAGTTTAAACAACTGAAATAGCATCCAATACCAGCATAAATTAACCATTTAAAAAAGCCCTATTAACTCCCCTTCGATTACTCCCAATAACCTTTGTATCCATAACAGTCCAATGTCCCGACCTCGATCTTAGTTATAAAAAGCTATTAGAATTGTAAGTGATAAACCTGTTGACAGGTAGCCTGAGCAGATACTGTGTACCCAGGCAGCGGAGAAACGGCAGCGAGCGTCTCCGCCTTCGCCCGCAGTTCATCACGTCACCGAATAACCGAAGCAGAAAGTCGCACCTAGGTTAAACACTTATGAGTTTTTTGTGTTGTTTGTTATACTACGTGGACTACACAAAACCAATTTACAAAATATATCTTAAACAAAGGTCCAGTATGGGATTTCAACATACTTCAAACAAGATCAATGTTTCATTCGGGCCGGAGTAGCCTGAATTCGTTAGATAATGAATTTCTTATGAAGAGCGCACAGTCTGCAACATAGAGCTCACAGCACAATAGTCCTCTTACTGATCCTTAGCACATTTAGCCTACTATAAAACCTAACAGCAGCAGTAGAACAGGATCATAATTACTGCGAACAGTTAGCTACTGTCCCAGCCTATCTAAATACTGCTAAATTGCAGTAATATATATTGTGTCGGTAATGCAAGATGTCAACGCGTATTTCATAATTCACATAAATGTAGGCTAATAATCACGTTTAATCTCATTTATAACACTTTTCACTGAAATAGGAAAGATGTTGTTTAAACACTCTATATTAAGCTACATCTAAAATCTATTTTAAAAGCAATACACTAGCAGAATAAAAGAAACTGGAGCAATTTTACCTGCAGGATCCGGAGCTGCCGGGGCTGGAGTAACCGCGGGTTGTTGCATCCTTGCCGTCGGTGTTTCCCTTTTTTTTAAAACAAGTAGGCTATATGCAGCACAAACAACTGCAGTTCCCAATTACCCGTAAAAAAAAAAATCTGGTGTATTTTTTTCTGGACAGAAGTCGGAGCAGCAAAAGCGAAATGAAAAGCGAAGTTGATTCCACGATCCTTCAAACCATCACCAGGTTTACAGGTGCGACTTCTCTCAGTAATAACCGCATCCTGCTTCCCACTAACAGCCGTCACCTGCTGGGTGGATGCGCTCCGCTGCCCGCCGCTGCTCCCCGTTAAGCCACGAACATATCCGGATGCAACTGGGCATCAAATGAGGCTGTTTGATGAAACACCGCGACTAAGGACCTATTGAGGGATCTTTTACTTTGGACGCCGACACCGCAGGCACTCGGCTCAAATGATCCGGAAAGCTCAAATGATCCAAAAACTCAAAGGTGGGCGGCCAATAAGGGGCAGAGCTGGGGAGTATTAGGCTTCATAGGCGCTTGTTCGGGTGATTTACAGCAATCGATGCATTTGTTATAAAACAGAGACCTTTAGAGACAATACCTTCAGTTTTACGGAAACCCAGAAATAAAGGCTAAACTGGCTCAGTCCTGGTGCTTGCGGTTCCTGTCCTGCTGAACTGATAAATAATTAGGCAAGATTCACGTATCAAGTCAAATTACGGAATACCCATATTGAGCTCCTCAAAGAAGGATACACACAAAGGGATTTTTTATTGAAAATCATGTCATTCTTAAACTATTCCAGACAAAATTGCAGCATCACCTTTCCCTTTCTAAACTGCTTAGAACTTTACAACCAGTATAAATGATTATATCAGGAAAAAAACTATCCCAGGCAATCAACATCTGAAGAATACAACCAAAAATAACCTGCGTGACTGTAGACTAAATGTCACCCTAGAATTTCTCCACAGCAAAATTAATATTTTCCTCTCACTACACTCTTAGATTTAACAGTAGCTTAAACAGTAGCTCTGTCTACAAACAAGCTGTTTCGTGTATGAATTTTCCACAGCTAACAATGTCTAGGCTGCATAACAAAAATCTTTTAAGATTGTAGCGTTTCTTTCTATCCTCATTTAGACAAATCCATATTTTTTTCATGATAATACGCGAATCACAAGTCACACAAGTCTTGCACATAAGCAAGTAAATTAAGGATTCTTGGTTCCTAGCGCTCCCATTTACTTGAGAAACGACTGCCTGAAATACGTTCATTGTTAAGCAGTACGGGCAGACGCTATATATTCAAACGCGCGCATACGTACTCCTGTAACGTATTGTTAACCCAAACCATGGCAAACCACGACCTGTAAAATCTGGGCACAGACACTCGTTAGTCACACAGTTCTGAAATGTGTGCAGTGCCAGTCAGCCCATCAGGCGGCATAACTGGTCGCCTAGGGCGCCATCTTCCGAGAGGGCGCCGATTTAGCAAACCAATTTCACTTTGTCTCGGGCGGCGCTCCGGTTAAGTTTGATTAGGGCGCCACATAGATTCCACCGGCATTTAGTATATCGATTGCTCCACGATAACACCATGCTATATATGCTTTTAAGCATGGCATAACAGGGTGCAAAACATGCAAATTTATTACATCACATTCTTCAGTCCTCTCAGAGGAGTACAGCCTCTCAAACGTGAACAAACAGGAAACATGAACCATTTCTTCACAGTAAATCTAACAATGATCAGTTTTTCCTAATTACAAAACACACAAAATATAAACCAGAATTACTCATTTTTATCTTCTTTCTCAGTGAAATATGCTGTAATGTCTAATGGCCAGGTTATAGTTGCACTGGTGAAAATTCCATCACAACCAGGGGTGTCAAACTGTCTAAAACCCCATCATTTTTGTTCTGTTTGATTCAGTCCAATATTTTTTTCAGAGCTTTTATTCACTGTGCTCATTTAAATGATGACTTCCATCTCCATGGCAATACTGCCAAGGTGCAGTTTATGAAATACAACAGGTGGATGATTTAGGTGGCTGCTCCAGGATGGACTCACGCCGTAGGTCAGTGGGGGGCCCGCCATTAGGGCCCCACTGGTTAAGTTCACCAAAGATGCCCGTCTCAATCATCTCCTCCTGCCATGGGATGGTGATATTGCCCGATGCAAACTCACTGAAAAACTTCTTGTCAGTGTTTTCCAAAGTCACGCCCTTCACTGTGGAGAAGGCCCCCACATCGTCTATATTCTTGGCATATACCGTCTTAGAATCAGGGACGAATGGTGGAGGCAGGATTCCTGCAGAAAATGAGGAGATAGATTCACTGCCAGTACCTTTCACAGGACATATAGGGATTACAAATATCACTACAACAGACTTAACCGTTTAGTAGCAATGTTGAATCCCAAATTGTACTGCAATTGTACTGTGAATGGAGGGTCAACCGTGATGCTCTTGGGATTTAATAGGTGGGGAAAGGTTTTTAGTGGACAGTTGTATGCTTGAAAATAGTTTTGTGCTGGGTCATTAGAGGACATACTAAAAGAACTCATAAGAAATCATTTACCTGCTGCGAGCTTCCTCCAGTTGATGCCGCTGAAGAAAGGGTGTGCTCGGATTTCATCACAGTTCCCATTCCTAAAGCCCATCCTCTTGTCCACATCCTTGGCCAACAGCCCCTCACAGATGGATGTAGCCCGCTCGCTAAACTTCTCCGTGTACTTCACAGGATCGTTCAAGATGCGCTTCTTCACCTCCTTGTTCTCCACCTGTATCAGAGCCGTTTTGAACAAGCAGAATTCCATGAGGAATTAGATATATTGCAAAGAAAGAACCACTTCTCACATAAGGGGGCAGCGTGTGGCTCAATGCACTAAGCCTCTGTGCCTGTGATCAGAAGGTCGTAGATTCAGGCCTGGCCTCGCCACGTCTGTGGGTCCTTGAGCAAGGCCCTTAACCCCCAGCTCCCTGGATGCTGCAACGGGTGGTTGCACCTCACGGGCAACCTTGCTCTCACCTATAGAGAGCAAGCTGGGGGAGGTGAAAAGATATTTTATCAATTCCCAGTGGGGAAATGATCAATTACACTGGTATACAGTGATTTTGGTGCGGTTTTATATTGTTTATGGTGCTGATTAAGGATATGACTTTGGTTTTGCCAGATTGGCTCTAGTTTCGGAGATATTTAATAGTTAATTAACACAACCGGTTTGAAAAGCATTCAGAATTGCAAGAATATTTTTATTTTAGTTACAACTAATAAGTAAGCAGTCTAACATCATACAAAAAAGAAATAAAAAATATCTAATAGTGACAGGAAAAAGTTATGTATGATTTGATTAATTAATGCAATATGAATTAGTTATTAATTCTTATTAAAGTCAATGCTTCAAAAAACGCTGTTCATGCGATTTCCCTTGGTGTGTCATCAGGACAATCACGCTGGAGATTCCAACAGTAGTCTGCCATCATGTGTATGTTCCATCTGCCTTGATATCTCTCTTCCATCACCTTCATATCCTGGTGGAACCTCTTGCCTTGTTCCTCGCTGAAGTCTCCAAGGTTATCTGGAAATCTGTTTAAATGGCTATGGAGATAATGCATCTTTATGCTCATATTAACTCCCAAATTTAAAGTTAGCAAGCATATCTTGCACCAATTCTTCATAATTGTCTGCTCTGTGATTACCCAAATAGTTCTTCACAACAGAGTCATTCATGCATTTGGTAAAACTGGAATCGTTCATGAGTTTACGAATCTGAGGACCATCAACGATTCCAGCTTTTTGTTTTTCCAAGCTCAGTCCAGGGAATGATCTACAAATGTACTTGAAGCAATTACCCATTTTGTTCAAAGCCCTTACAAATTGCTTCATCAATCCTAGCTTAATATGAAGCGGTGGGAGAATGATTTTGTTCTTGTCCACCAGCAGCTTGTTGATGATATTCGCAGCACCAACAATCATTCCTTCCCTTGTAGGCCATGACACTTTTGTCCAATGATCTTGCTTTGCCCTGCTATCCCAGAGGCACATGAAGCATGGGTATTTTGTGTATACCCATATACACAATTGTATTGAATATTTTGTATTGAAATACAAAATAATTATATGGGATATTTCATTACCTAAGACACTGTTAAAGAGTCAAAAGACTGACCAAAAGCTATTGCCTTTGTTATCACACACAAGTCGCATTGGGGGGGATGCATTATTTTAATGGATGTCTATTATCTCAAAAACTAGAAACAATTTAGCAAAAGTAATGGGATTTTTGAATTCAGCACCTTCAAAATACCCTAAATCCATCCAAAAAACCTTGGCACCTGAAAATTTTATTTTTGTAGACCTGTGTTATTATTAATTATCAACATAAACTTTATGTGCATGTCTATCCAAGCACTACAGAATTTCCATGTCTTTGCTGAAGGCTTAAAAAGGTCCCAACCTGTATCTATCGAAACTACAAAAAAGTAACCAGGTTAAAAGCAGAAGGGATTGTAGGTTGAAGGTGCAGAAGTGAACAAACCTTCTCTCCCCGGCTTCTGAAGGGACCTTTTGCTGCAATGAACTCATACAGAGTGACGCCCAGAGTAAAGTAGTCCACAGAGTAGTCGTACTCCTCTCCTTTCAGTAGCTCTGGAGCCATGAACCCTGTGCGAAGAGGGTTATTATGACTTTGAGTCAACCTCTAGCACCCTAAGTTTACAATCAATACTCAATGAGTGTCTCCAGTGAGGTGTGACATCTACCTGGTGTCCCGGCATAACCTTTGATTTTGAACTGGCCCTCTTTCAGCTCCACCGCCAGCCCAAGGTCAGATATGCGGACATTGCCTAGGAGGATATAATACCCTTTATGGTTACCCTTCCAAGGCTCACTGTATTAAAATCGACCTCAACTGGTTGACACATTATTTGTACATGTCCTTCATAAGCCAGTCTCTCAGGATTCCCAATTAACATTGACACCATACCTGTGCCTGTGAAATTAGGTGGTCTGTCTGATACCTACAGAAATGAACATACGGTACCTATACTATATCAACAAAAATACTAAACAATTAAGCCATGGAGGTACAAAATTCAGGCAGTACATTTCATTGGCATAGATTTTGTTTCGACATTGGTAGGAACCAAACCAGAACCCCCCTAAACATATACACGGTACTCCGATGAAATTGACAATAAACATATCCCTACCGTCCAAATTCAAATCTGCGCCCCCTGCTACATTTGACATTAATCGAAATTTCACATAATAACGAAATTATTTATGAGACAAAATGCTACATGTCTACGCATTAGTGTGAGTGCGCATGCATATACCTTCATTGTCCAGAAGCACATTTTCAGGTTTTAGATCTCTGTAGATTATCCTCTTTTGGTGCAGGTGCTCCAAACCATTGATAATCTGGGAGGCGTAGTAACAGGCTCGCGGCTCATCAAAGCCCGGGTTGTTCTCATCCATGTTGTAGATGTGGTACCTCAGATGGCATTAAAGACCCATATTTTAAGCACAAGGATATAAAGGGAATCAATGTAGGTCTCTGGTCTTATGTGTGAATATGATCTTACCTGAGATCCCCTCCATTCATGATGGTCATGACCAAACAAAGATCAGTCTTTGTCTGGTAGGCATAGGCTAATGACACAATGAAGCGACTGTGAATTCGAGCAAGAATCCTCTTCTCTACCATTGCCCCCTGCAGGAGAAAGATATCAATGATACCAAGAGCTCATCACATGCATTTAAACTATCAGGGGAGTAAATAAACATCTCAGGAACCAATGGACAAGGACAGCCTAAGTCCATACTCACTAGTCACACACATTGGAGAAGGAGATGCAGAAGATAACTGACCAACTGTTTGATCCTAAAAATATAGCACAATACAGGCAGTCCCCAGGGAATGGATCTGGTTCAGAACCTAAGTTTGTCTTTGTTATATTTGTAGGTAAGTCGGAAAAATAATAATACAGTAACTAACAATAATAATTATACAGAAATAAAAGTAACTACATACGGTATTGTAACTCCAGCTGTCGTTATTACGAACCATCGCATTAACAAAATATTTAATGTATTAGACTTTGTGGTAGTCCATTTGTTAGTACAAGTTATCGGCAAGTTGGACGTTCTTAACTCGGGGACTGCCTGTACACACACACTGATTACGAATTTGAATTCTGTCTCCACTCAGAGAGAAGCAGGAGCAACATGAGTAATTATATAAATTGTAAACATTTTCGACAGTGCTTCAAGACATAGGGGCCTCTCACTGGTTGACCGACGAGGGTGCCATGTCTCGGAGGAAGCTCCGTCAAGCCACATGTCTCAAAAGCCTTGTGCCCTCACCTTCAAAATCCTGCAGAAATCTGTTCCATTTTTAGATGCGTTAGGCCTTACGTTTGATAATGAGCTCAATAGCTGTCAGACCATGTCAGTATTTAATAGCGAGAGCACAGCACTAGCTAACTGTCCTCCCAGCGAGGAGATTAGAACCCACAGGGCTAGCAAATGCTGATAAAATATTACTGAAAACCAACAGACCAAGATGGGTAGGAAATGAACCCAGCTGATGTAAAACACCATGAATCAATAATACAAAACTATGCTGAAATCTGAGTCAATAATTTGCAGATGGACCAGAAAGAGACGAATGAGGTCTTCCTTCAGAATCAGTGATAAACAAGCTACGGGCACCTTCTTGCCATGTTTTAAAGTCTCCACTTTAGTTTTGAAGTAGTAGACATCAACAACTCCTAGAGAGGGGTGAATCATGCATCAGAATTTGAGAGTCTGTGAAATGTAGCCTGAGCTAGTTTTTTCTCAATTGCCGGACACATTCCCCCAAACCGCTGCAATGCCTGAGGATGCATTTGCATTCAGACAACAACAAGGTAGAAACAATCGCATAAGAACTCTATGATACGGATGGTCAAAATCCAAAAATAACTGTGCAATAAATGGACAACTTTTTGACCTGTGAATGCAAAGCTGCAAAAGCTCAATTAGAAATGGTCCAGGTGGTAAGGTAGCAATAATTAGTGACTCAAATGTGAGGCTACACTCTTTGAAGTAGAAATGCAGTCTGATATATAGAGGTGCAGTAGGAGCATGGCAGACTAAGGAGGGTCTAGCACTCCTGGTCCTTGAATATGTAAATTATATGGAAAATTGAGCAGGGGGGCCAAGATGACATTTCGTCATGGGGTACAGAATGTCTAGCTACGTCCCTGTAATATGCATCATTTGTGTGCCATTGTTATTGTATTTGCACAGGACACTAGTCTTGGGCAAGAACGTAGAGAATTCTAGACACATCTGCAGCTTGATGACATCTTATTAAGCCTACCATCTGATTAGGGCATAACCGATTTTCCCCTAGGATCAACATTAGATGTTAACACTCACAATATGCCTAATAGCCACACTAATGACCTTGAGAATGTTGATGTGGTGGACACTTTCTATTAGTAATAACTTCTCACCTCATAGCCTTTTCTCTTCTTCAGTCTCTTCTTGTTGAGCTTTTTGCAAGCATACAATTTCCCCGTGGCCTTCATCTGACAAGCAGACACCTCCCCAAAGCCCCCCTTCCCCAAGATACGGAAGTCCAGGAACCAGTCGTCAACAATAGGCTGCATCTCCAGCCACTTCCATTGGAGGAAACGTTTGAAGTACATGCTCTCTAGGTAAAAGGTGAACGGGACCTCCTTCATAAAGTCTAGCACATTCTGTAGAGTTTCATTAAACAAGTCATCTGCAGCATCCTGGTGCTTTTCCTTGACTTTGGTGATGCCATTCTCAGGCAAAAAGGGACAGAAGTACTTAGCTGAGGGCTCCATGTAAAGTTCAAGGATCTTTGCAGCCTTCTGCATGCGATTCTTATCCTCCATTGTATCATATTCCTCGATGTGATTCCACAAGCGACCAGGACCCTTATACTCATTGGTGCTCTCCAGATATTCCTGAAAGAGACGCTTGCCAATGGGCTGCTCCACACACATACTGTGGAACTGCAGGTCCAGCTTCTCACGGAGGTGCTCACACACCGTGATGTGAGGAAGCTTGAGCTTGGCGTGATATTTCTTATCCCGGTTAGTGGCAGGGTTGCCTGTTCCATCAAAGCTCCCACGTGCAGAGATGTAAGCTGAATTGGCCACCACAGTGGTCAGACCACCAATATCCATCATGATTGAGAGCGGAAAAATGGAGTGACTCAGAAAGAATTGGAGAGAGACCAACAATGTGCACAAGCACTCAGATTAAAGTACTTTCTAATCCTTCTGCTTCACAATTTGAGAAAAATGAGAGCAGTGTGTCCCAATAGTAAGCCCAGAATGGTTCCTGTACCCAGACACAAGGCTGCCATCCACAGACTCATGCACAGTGCAGATTCAAAGAAGCCTCTGGACAGAGGGTTTAGCCCTGTGACATATACAAAGATCTGTCTGACTCATCACCTTCATGTAAGGCCTTTATCCACCTTGCAATGCCCCCTATATTATACTGCTAATGAGAACACAGCCATGAGCTCAGGCAAACAAGACTGCACCTAAGGGTTAATGTTATTTAAAGAGGAACGATGCAAAAAAAAAAAAAAAAAAAAAACTAACGAAGGGGGGTGGCAGAGTGCAGTTGGTTTGTGGCAGTAGCAAGAAAGGCATCAAATATGCGAGGAAATTTTTAAACGATTGGTATGCAATTGTCAGTGGTCTGTC
>JAODLD010000001.1:47426216-47450156 GCA_026781065.1 Mormyrops boulengeri
TATATTATACTGCTATTGATAAAACACCAATGAGCTCCGTCAAAAAATACTGAACCTACGGGTTAATGTTATTTAACGCGTAACCTTGAAAAAAAAAAAAAAAAAAAAAAAACTAACTAATGAGGGTGGCAGAGTGCAGTTGATTTGTGACATTAGCAAGAAAGGCATCAAATATGCTAGGAAATTTTTAAACGATTGGTATGCAATTGTCAGTGGTCTGTCACTCACAGCTTATTTTGATCCAAATGACTGAGCGGTTTCTTCATAAATATAAAAGGAAAATAAGGGAACATGACAGTCACCATTGCAACAAAGTTTGATTTATGCACAGACAGATTTATAAACACACGAACAGAACCTCATTGATATGCTGCTTCTGCTCAAGTAAGAGCACCTTTCACCTTCAATTCCATCCATCAATTTTCTGAAGCTGTTTGTCCTATTCAGAGTCAAAGGGGCTCTGGAGCCAATCCCTGGGGCTATGGATGCTAGGCAGGTAACAACCTAGGATAGGGCGCCGACCCATCGCAGGGCACACTCATACACCATTCACTCACCCAAGCACACCTATGGGCAATTTGGTAACTCCAATTAATGTCAGCATGTTTTTGAACTGTGGAGGGGGACCAGCATACCTGGAGGTGATCCCACAATGACAGGGAGAATGCACAAACTCCACACACGGAACCGTGGTACCAGAGGTGTGAAGTGTCAGTGCCAACCACTGCACCACCGTGTCGCCCCAATCTTCAACTGAAATGACAAAAACCTCAACATGACCACTTACCATTGAGCACATCAACATCATATGGACTGACTGTTGTCGAAAGGTGTTGCCTATGACCTCAATTGCAAATTTTATACCATCAAAAAGGAATTTTTTGTGATGTCCTTGATATCGCAAAAGAAGAAAAAAATCATGTATCAATGAGTCTTTTTCCGATTATCCTATTCCAATGAAATATCATGGCTTAATTCATCTGCACTAACATTGAGAGTTTCCTGTCAATGTTTAACAACTACTCTGAAATGTAGTCAATCATAGTTCAATCAAGGAAGCCCTACAGCTTGTGTGTTTAGGGTGGCTGTTAAATATTGGACCTTGTCTTAATCTTAAGGACAAACTTCATTCAAAATGTATTAAGTTGTATTACAGGTTACTTGCCATTTCCTTTGTGTGAATACAACAAACTAGAGACGCATGTAATTAGCAACGTCATAACACAGAATTATGCCTGAATCAAGTCACACACACACACACACACACACACACCGTGACCACATAAAATGGTTATACACATTAGACCACTATCCAACCTCTCAGCCTCCAAATACCACACAAAAGATGGCTGAAGATATTAATGCAGATCTCAATCAATTTCAAGACAGGAACCCAAGAGAAGTTAGAAAACTGTGTAAAAAATTAACACGCCTGTGTCTTTTTTATTTAAGAAAACCCAACAGTGTTATGAGTCAGAGAGAGGGACTTCGCCCCTACACTCCAACGGTATAGTTAAAGGGCTGAGGACAAGCAAAGTACTCGTTAGTACAAGAATGGAGACCTCCGGCTGCATAACATGGTCAAACTCGAATTGAAGTGAAACATCTGGAGACTACAGATTAATCATCCCCCCAAGGTTGCAAAGCACCACACAAACAAATCTGTCCAAAGCCCAATTCCATGGAAAGTTAAAAGCTTCCAGCAACTCTGTAAATGCAAGTGGCAGGACTCTATGGTACCGCCACCTAATCATCTAAGCTTGACAATAGTAGAATAGCCAAGCAATATTACTTCCTACTCGACTAGACAATTTCAGGGTTACCTGAAATTTGAAACATTGAAAATGTAGATCAAAACATTTCAATTTATAAACGAGACCTACATGCAATTCCAAAATAGCTCAAGAATTAACTGTCTACAGATTCTTTTCGCACACAGGGATATCTACGATTGGCAAGAATAGTGTGCGCTAGTAGCTGCTGTCATTCCCTTAGTTTTCCCACTCCTCGCCTTCCCAAATGGCGTATTACAGAAGTCAATGGGCTTCGGACCACAAACGATCCCGCAATCTGAACCAGCAGCAGGGCAGCGACAGGGCAATGCCAGGCCACCTCCGACATTTGAGCTACAGGTCAGTCAGAGCACAGTGGTCTTCACCATACATAGCTTAATATGCAAACTACACTGCTTTATAAAATTTCATACAATCCAAACGAAAAAAAAAAAATACGAGTAACAAAAAACCTTGTTAAAACATTCTATATTTAATTCTATAATTCTATAGTCAAACTTAAATTAGATTACGAGAGAGAGAGAGAAAGAAAGAGAGACAAGAGGCATCCAGGAAAAGCTGTACACCAGAGACCCCTTTTACATCCGACTTTCCTCCCCATTCAACAGTTGATCTTTATATAGATAAAGCTTTAGGATTTGATTAGTTGCACTATTAAAGAAAAAAAACCCTTGACATAGTATGAGGGTAGAGTTCTTCCTTGGACACCCCGAATCGGCAGTAAATGTAAACAGAAATGAGAGTCTTGATGCTTAGAGCAGTATTTCTCAAGCCAGTTCACGCTGAAGTCCACGTTTTTGCTCCCTCCCAACTCCCGGTGGGGTCCCCAAGGACTGGTTTGAGAAACACTGGCTTGGAGAACCAGGCAGACTCCCGGACAGCAACTCATTACAAACATTCAGTTGCAGAGACAGCTGCCCACAAACCGGCAGGAAGCCAACTAAAGGAAAGACATGGGGAGGCCACACGCACAGAGACACACAGTCACGCGCGCACACACACAGACAGACACACACAAACAAAAAAAGCTATAAATGATACAAAAATAATCACACACACACAGGCGCGATCTTTCACAAGCAACCTCACCCATTTAAAGATTTCATAATCCAGTCTTTGGGAATTAACCATCTTCAATCATTATAGCTGGTCAGTCAGAGCAATCACAGCTTAATGCTATGTCCTTGAGGGGGTGTTGGGGAGGGGGCGTTTTGGAGACAATCTATTGGATAGGCTGGAATTTGTTTAGTATTCTGCAACCTTCAGCTGAGGTTGCTTCCAACAGTCTTTAAAAAAACAAAAACAAAAAACAAACAAGCTGGAGAAGCAGAATGGGGACAAAGTCTACTGGGAATGAGGATGGGATACAGCCCTAATAACCCTCACTCCGCATCTCAAAAAATAAACGGGGGGAGGGACAAAGAAAAGAACACAGGAAGAACTTCAATGAAGATGGTTATAGGGAATGAAACCAAATGGGCAGGATTAATCATCGTCGTCATTCTCGTCATAGTCGTCGTCCTCATCCTCCTCATCCATGTAGGAAACTGGGGTCTCCACCCGCGAGCCGCTGTAGTGGGAGCCGTTGGAGCTGGACGCCATAGTACCATCAACACTCTCACTTTGAGCAGGCAGACCAAAAGAGAGCAGATGGAATCAGCAACACAGAAACAAGGTCATGACCATTCAGCACTGTCACTGGGTGTCGTGATTAGACTCACCTGCCAGCGAGGCCCCGCCCACCATTAGACGACACTCCTGATATGTACACGTTGCTTATCGATCCCTGAGCCATTTCTGTCGGAGCAGAGAGATCGCCAATGAGAAGTGACCCAAGAGGACCACCCTACAGATTCCTCAGCAGTTGGCTTTATAGACTGGCTGACCTGTAACATAAGGCTCCAAGGCTCTGGGCACTAGACTGCGAGCGATCTTAAGGTCCTCCGGGGAACACTTCCCAGCCTCCAGCCCGCATGCCATTCCCATCCTCTTTAGCACCTCTATGTCATCGTGGATCTCAAACATATTATCGAAGTTGAAGAGATATTCAAATCTGTCAGGGGATGACAAGATCGATGACCAGGAAGTGACAGACAAACCCCACATCTGTCAAGAAATGAAGCAGCACTTGAAAGAAAACCAAAGTCCTAACCAACCACACAGCTCACTTGTCATTGGAGATGCTACAGTCGATGACTGTCTTCTTGCTGGTGTTGACAATGATGAAAGGCAGATGAATGACAGAATTTGGTGGTGGAGGTCTCTTGGTCTGCTGCTCCAGCTGCCTATTCCTCTGAACTAGCTTCTTAAAGGCAATTTGCTAAGTAGACCAGGGAGAAGAACAGAAATGGACCTAATGTCATTTTACATTTCTATACAAGGATTCTACTCTAGAGGTCAAGTCAGATTCCTTGCCTGCAAAATCAGTTCCTGCAGCTGGGATTGTTTCTGCTTTATTCTCTCGAGTCGGCGCTGCCTCTCCACCTAAAATCCAACACAGGGATACAGATTTGAACATTTTACAGGAACACAGCTTTAATCTGAGTAGGCCAAAAATGTGCATATTATTCCAAAGTGAGTTCAATATCTGACAGGATAAATACACTTCAAAGACTTTCCAATTCTAAATGCATAATTTGAGATACTTCAAGCCAAACTAACGGTTATATCAATTTGATTATGTTCAACTGAAATGCAGATTTAATGATAATTGTTAAATCATCATTTGCAAATGGATGAAAATGAAAATTAACATTCTAATTTTAGCTACATGGTTTAAAATGGGTGGACCTACACGACGGACATCCCAAAAGGCTAACCTAAATAAAACTGGCAGCTTTATTAACTGGCTTGTGTGTTTCAGAGCGGCTTGACAGGCCTGTAGTCCTGAAGGTTGCATTCTGAACTCACCTCCAAGTTCTGGCATTCCTGGGCAGAATTAGTGGGTAGGCCGATCCACTTGATCTCCTTCTTCTCCTTGGAGATGATGTTCATAGCCATCAGCACATTCAATGCATCGTAGACACGGCGCCGGATGTTCTTCTGGTCATACACGTGCTGCAGAAGTAGGGAGTCACATTGCATTTTAACTATCAGGCACACATTAGTGGTCACCGAGGCCTTGAGCGTCGCAGGGCCTTACAGAGTCATTGGGGGAGATGTTGTTGTCAGAGGAGCTGAACTCTGCCACTAGCTCATCGGCGACCTCATTGTAGGTGGTGATCCCCTTCCTCTGGACCTTCTCGCACACCTTCATGGAGAAATGTCTCAGCCCTTTGCCATTCTTCTCACCCTTCTTGCTGCGCTTCCTGTGCAGTCAACAGGACAGAATGTCAAAGTCACCACATACTACAGTCAGTCTACAAGGGCAAGACTCTGAATATCATAATTTAGGTACCTAGGTATCGTTCTCCTACCAGTGCGGCAATACTTAATTCTTAGATGTATAACTAATCATCGATGTTCGGATATTACATTAAACGTGTACAAGGACTACAGTCTCAGAAGAAATCATTAATAAATCATTACATGATGCAATGTGACCACCAGCTGTCTTCTGTTTTCCATATGACAAACAAGGTCATATACTCTTGATGCAACTTCACTTTTAAAAATTGTCTCACTTCCTTGGCTTGAAAACACACATAAATAGTAACATCACAGCAATAATTACCACCGTAAAGGAAAACATTACGACACTTAGAGGTGGAGAAGCATGCGGATCAGTGGAGAGGTCATTTTGGCATGTTTAAAAACTCAGATCGAGAGTGAGGCGACCAGCAGGAACCGACCCAGTGGACCAGGGCGAGGAGTCGGACGGCTGACTCTGGGAGAGGAACTGGCTACTGGGTGTGTGTGGACTGGCCACCAGGACAGCACTGGACACACTGGGCCTCTGGGGGGTGCCTATCACCTGATGAGACACCGACACATTGTTCCAACTCAAAGTCAGGTTCGCTGCATTTGCTTGGACAACAGAAACAGCATGTCCTCTGTTCGAAATGCATGGTCAGCACTCAGAGGAGCATCATTAGGACTAGAAAGCTTCTTCAAACTAATGGTAACAATATGTTAGTCCCATAAAGAACTAAACACCATTCATCAACAGTCACTCCCATCTTATCCAGTCAAGTACTATTATGTTAAATATCTAACTCATCCCCGGCAATAACACAGATGACAGAAGCCCCATTAATCGGTACCATGAATGGCAATTTACAGAGTGAAACAGGGACAATCTGCCACATAACACAAGGCATTTCTGTGTACTGGGGCAAATATAAGGTCAAATTCCCCCTTTCCAACATTCATTTGCATGAACTGAAAGCTCAGTTCTTATTGGTAATGCAATAAGCCAATAAAACCAGCATTTCAGCGATCACAAGGGGCTAGGCGGCCGTCTAAGAAAGCCCAGCAAAATGTCAGTGCGATCTGATGAACTCTTCTTTCACTTGATTGAGGGGCTGCATTACTAGTACTTATTTGCACAATTAAATGTCTTAGAGACTTCGGTAACGGGGGGGGGTAGGAGAGAGGAAGAGTGTAAATCGTCCTAGGCAAAGACTTTACCTCTAAGAGGATGACAGCAGTAATCCTGCTGACTGCAGGTTTTGTTACAGGCTTATGTTCACAGGTCACCTCATGAAGGCAAAGGAAAGTCTTTTTTTTTAAAATTGCGTTGGAAACAGCAGACAAAGGCACCCGCTGCTCTGCCTGCAAGTCGGCGGGTCGTAATCATGCAGGACGGTCCACAGTCGTGCCGGGGGATCCCGCCCGTCGCAGACTCACCACGTGCGGCGCGATGTTGACGTTGGAGGGCCCAAGCGTTTTTGGCAGAAGCTGCTTCCCCAGAGTGACAGACGACGGGTGGACGGTCACCAGTGACAAGACCCCTGTGAGGCGGGGCAAAACAAACACCATGAGCGCCCAGAGGCAAGGGCAGCGGGTCTCCGGTTTCTACAGCATGTTACAGCCTGTTTGCTCTCAGGCGACAGATTTACACCCCATCATCAAACTGACATCATAAACCCCCAACGCACACAACATTTCAGGCTGAGCCCCACTGCAGATGCATTTTGATCAAAAGCACACTACGGTAACTGCGCATAATGCAAATTATATAGACTGATCTAGATGTCTAAACAGCTAAAATAAGAGAATGGGAGGAGAAAAAACACTAAGAGAGTATGATAAATAGATAAAACAGCTGCAGGCTCAACTCAATCATGCTAAGAATACAGCATTTTACTGCCCCCTGCTGCTGAAACACCACCATGACAAAACAGCAGTTCATACTATCTCGGTTTCCAGAACATGCATGAGGCTGAAGACATTCTGGATTTTTAGGATTATCAAGATAACTTGTCAGATTTAAGGTAGTCTGGGCTGAATGGAAGGAAACGAAGATACCTTAAATCCAACGCATTATCCAGCCTAACCAACAAATCTCACTTAGGGATAGCTGCTACAAGGACTCACTTTATTCTGGTTCTCAGCTTGCTAATTAGGTTTAATAAAGTTCAAAGAGCAAATATAAATGTTACATGCAAATGAAGGTACAACAGTCAGTTTAATACAAAAACAGCAACCGAATAATTCATCTTCTTTTTTTTTTTTGCTTAAAATGCATAGTACAAAGGTGGTTAAGTGGCCATGAATTATAGCTCAGACTGATTTAAGAACCACACAGACCTAAAAGACTGGCCCGAGGCTGCATATTATCAGCTAAGCACGACTGGTTCAGGCTGCTCACCTTTGCTGGGACTCAAATTCTGGTCGACAAAAACCTTCAGCTCACCATTGGTTTCAATCACACCAACCTGTGGATCAGAAGACAAGCATGGCAAAATAAAAACAACCTGAGACAGAAGCAATTCTGTGCCTCAATATTCACCTTACAGTCATCTTTCTGGAAAATACCATCATTTTCATATAATTTCCCATCTATTCTTGTATCAATATTACCCTCAATATAATATTTAATCTGCAGCAATACTGCTTGCTTTCTCTGCTAGTTTCTACTTATTTCCTACAGAATAAGCATTTCAGATGGCTGAAAGTGGCACTATGTGTCGTGTAAAAACAATGCAGGCTCCCCAGATTGCAAAAGCTTTTGCTCCCAAGGACATCACTGATCAGCACCTTACGTTTGCAGAGACAAACAGATACAGCAGTGCACTTACATCTTTTGCCATGATATAAAATCCTGGGGGGGGGAGGGGGGGCGGAGGAGGAACTATGGCGTCTTTGGAGAGAAGAATTATTCTTAATCAAGAGCAGATCTCCTAAGGCAGAGGAAAAACAAGACCATCTCTTACATGGAGAAGCACGTATGTTTAGTGGCTGATGTTACGAAGCAGAGTTTCAATACAATGTCTGTGGCAGCCCAGGGTACATGAAGCTTTTCATGGTTGTGTAAGGAGTTAAATATTTATCCATCCCTCCATCTTCTAACAAATCTTGGTTGCTGGGGGGGGGGGGTTTATAAAAGGGACAAAAAAATCTGTATCCCCCCTACCCCCTGCTAAATAACCAGAACTGTGGGGACGTGTGACGTGTGAAAATTACATACAAGGTGCAAGTATTCCTTCTTCCGAGCCGTCTCGCGCTTGGAATCTGCTATCTATCGGCAAATTCATGGGAAATTATACTATTACATGGCATGTAAACACTCGTTTTAGTTCTTGTATATTTTCTTATTTCTGATCCAAGGGAACTTAAAACTCCTGCTTACTGCAGGGAATCTGTCCGCTAAGCAGACCACCAGAAGGCACATTCATTTAAATATCTGGCCGCCGAAACTACAGTCCTTCCAGTAAATATGCAGAATAGCGAAGGGCGTCCGTATACTTAGAAATCTTAATTAAATGAGAGTGCAACTCAGAACTGGGGAGTGGAAGCAGAGGAAGCGGACCTGCTCTGGGTAAATTATGTTTAAAGACAAAAAATGCAAGACCAGAATACCACCATTTCTTCCCTGGGCAGATGCAAACACACTCGTTGACAAGGATCTAAATTTTTTCACGGTGTCAGAGTGTGGGGGTGCAACAGTAGGCCTCCGATCCCCCATTAAGTTTTATCAATTGCTTACACGAAGTTTTTTAGTAAGTTATCGAACGACAGAGGACTTCGGCGTGTGCTGCACAATGTAAATAAAGGAAAACGTACGGCGCGCAGCAGCCAGGCCCGCCGGGAGTGACAAAAGCATCCACTTTATTTTCCGCAAAATAGCGCCACTAATACAACAGCAATACTCCACCCAAGTACTACCAACTCGGCGCTAAACAAAAACGATCACATTTCCAACTCTACTGCTAAAGTAAGTGTTGCGGAGGTACTTACATCTGCTTGTCAAAACTTTTTCTTTGCCCCCTCCTTTCTTTAAAATTGCACACTACGTCGGCCTAGAGTTAGCGTTAGCTTCAGCAAAGCGGATCAGCGAGTGTCGTGAACTATAAAATAACATCTAAGGACAAAAAAAACAAAATGTGCAAATGTACAAAACACGTTGCACTGCATTAACTTAACATTCACGCGAATTGCAGTTTAACAAAAACTTGCACGTACTCGCGCCCTTAAAACCGTAACTCTACAAAACCCGCACAGCGTTGCTGAAAACAGAAACACCGCCTTTAAAACATGGTCAGAAATAATATAATGATAATAAAGCGATCGCCCACATTGCACTTACGACAAACTCCCGTCAATTCATTGTTTCCCCGACTCCCCCTTTTTCTGATGGCAGAAGACGGAGGAAGAGGAGGTCTAAACCCAAAAACCAAACAGGAAACAAGAAGCAAACGGGGAGCCGGCAGCCCACCGTCCAGATCCGACGGTATTTAACATCACCGCGGTTTATTTTATAAATTCCAGTCGAAATTTCGCTACTGGTTTAGTATAAGAAACTATATCAAGTATTTTTTTTTCTGGAGACCTTCATCTATCTGCTCCGACAAAATGGATGCTGCACAGCTCTCCCCCTCATTCTTATTAGGAAACGAGGTATTAAGGGTGCCCCCGTGTAACCACACGTCTCTTAGGAATACATATGAATATTAAAATTAAAGTACTTACTAGATTAAAGCCAGATAACTAGTATAACGCTCTCTGGTAGGATCGCTCCTCTTTGTTGGCAGTCCTACACGGGGGACGACGAATAACCTTTTTGCAAGTTTCACTGCGACAGCCAGTGTAAAAAAAAAAAAAACGGTTTAAAAAGGATAATTTACATCCTTTGAAGGAAAACCGGTGAAGCCTCGGCGCTCCTCGTGGCCCAGCATGATCAAGTGTCAGCCATTTTACCCCAAAAAAGGAAAGAAAAATAAAGCGTTAATTAAACAGCGTCGCAAAATAAAAGGCTGCACGTTCGGCTCGCAAACCTGACACCGGCGAGAGATGGACGGCAAACGCGGAAGCGGCGCACGAAATAACAGAAAAACAATAATGATGAGGGACGTGACTCAAAGCTGGCCAGCCTGTCACATGCTAACAGTGCACGGGCAGAGCTAGCCGTGGGGTGGATGGCTTTCCAGCAAGGCGCCGCGGACAGGCTTCAACCCCCGGCACTCCGTCTAAGTCATGATCCGCTCCTGTGCGGTACAAAGTGAAACCCGGTGAAGGGAAACCAACTTACTTGTTCAAAAACACAAAATCATCAACGCATAACCTCTTCGAATGTTTTATATAAAAGGGGGGGAATAATAAACCAAACAAAGAGAGGCAGCAAATAGTTTTTTTGGGCACGCCTAATGCGACAGCGAGGCCCCGCTCGAAAATTTCTACATCTGCTGCCAGCCGCCTCAACAGCGATCTCAGGATCAGTATAATCTCCGTCCGACTCAAACTGAGCTTGGCGGTGTCCAAAAGCAAGCGCTGCCATTGGACAAGCACTGCGTGACGTTTCAAAGCATGCCGCGCTGGGCCGGCCTCCACCGCCGTCTGATTGGCCACTAGGCAACAACTTCCGCCTGCGACGAAGCCCATTGGCTCTCCTCGCTGCCAGTAAACCCTGAGGCTCAAATGCGTCCGGTGTAACACTTAACAGTGGTTCAGCACTTTCACTGTATACCTCAGTTCCAGCGTCCCAATCCGGGTAAACCTCGGGGCAAACCGACACTATACAATTAAATTATTATGATGACATCAGAAGAAAATAAGATCGCCCACCCAGTTAACCCGTTTTGGTTGAAATAGAGATCGCTTTAACAAGAGAGGAAACATTCAAGAAATTTATTTTGTAGCATATATATGTGGTAATACCTACAACGGTAGCTTTCCCCCCTATTCCGGTTTAATGTAAAGAACGTTATATGGTTTGGTTTAGCCAACACTGTACGAGCTGTTGAGTACACTTTAAGAAAATAATGGGTAACTTGATGACATAGGGACACCCGAAATCCTTGACTACTGCAGTGGCTGCTGGGGCAAAGTACAACCAACCGTAAGTGGACATAATCTTACACAGTGAAGTACAAAACATACAGTCATAAATATATTTATTTGTTGTGCTTGGTAGTTGAAGTATTTTCTCCCATTAGATCCTGGATCCCTATCAAAAATACTTGTAACATCAGCGAATTACAGCAGCAACATTTCTTCATGTAAGAATGCTATATAATGAAATGCATACCATCAAACCACATATCATCAGAAGAGTAGCAAGTTAAAATGGATATAGCTTGGGCAATATGAAACATTTGTATTTCAGGGCTTATTCCAAAACTAAATACAGCTCTGCAGTTACATAGACAATTCATTATAAATGAATAACACCTTTGGTTGCATATGAAATGGACATTTGGAATGCAATGATTGTTTTGTGCATGTTGTAGAAAGATGTGACGGATGAACACTGCATTCTTTAAGACCGCTTATGCTGACTCAGTGTACATATGAATTTAAGGCACATTCAGCAGCTGCAGCTCTTAAGTAGCATTATTACACACTTAAAATGTCACTGCAGTTATCTTTCCCCTTTACAACTGGAAAAGAAGTAAAGTAAAAATTAAAACCATCACATTCAACAATATTTTAGCAAAATGCTCAGTGCATCATCAAAGTTTAGTCCTAGGCAGACAAGAGCACAGACACTCAGAGACTGTCAATTTAATAAACCGTTCCATTTTCCCCCAGGTAGACGGGGGCCCTGATGTTTGTTGGGGCCTGGGGTAGCCCATGCTTCACTCCGCCCCTGTACCTGTGTACGTGAGGCACTCTTACTAACATTTGTGCCCAAGGGCATACCTAGAAACTCTGGACTCTGTCATAAAACGTCACCCCTGTTAAGTGTTGGCCCCCTGAGTCTGCCAGTGTATCCCTGCCCCTCCAACACTCCCATTTGTACCACAATAACGTAAATATAAATCAATGTTTTGTAAATAAGAGAAGATTCTAGATACTTCAAAAAAAAAAAAAAAATAGAAAAACATCCATCACTGATCCATCAGTGACAATGCAGCACTATGGAAATTGAAACTTAATTGTAAACAATTTAAAGAAGACAGAGAGGACGGCTCTCTGTAGCTTGGCTTGCGAATGCCCTTTGACCCACTCCCTTACCCTCTCTCTCCTTCTACACTGGCCACACTCAGAGTATCCCCCGGGGTAATAATGTCCTGGTGACTTCACGTGACTGTCTTGCGCTCCGGACGAGGGACACATTTGAGAGTGGCAGCTCTCCAGAGTACAGGAGCCAGCAGCAAACTTAGTGTGGTTACACTGAGGACGAGCAGGTACACCTGAATTAGAGAGGCATCAATGTTATTTTACATCAAGAAAATACTACATATGCTACAAAGAAATGACAGGATTCATCAGCTCATGGTAGCCAAATCCAGTGGCATCAAAATAGTAAATTCTTGTAACCCAGAATCAAGTGTCAAATAATAAATTAACTGCTCAAAAAATGATGCTTGATCAATTACAATTATATTCCCAATACTAATAAAAAAAACTCAAAGTTTAAGTTTGACAACTGACACTTACCTCCCGAGAGATTATGCCCGCTCTGCGGGCACGACTGCCCAGGACAAACGAGAATTCACTGACTTGTGCCAGACCAGCTGAAACGATCCAGCGAATGTGCCTGATCCCAGGCGGGAGGATCACCGATAGTACCAGCAGTGCTATGACAAACTGCAGGAACAAAAAACACACAAGTACATGATATTATTGAAAAAAAAATCCATTGCAGAAGAATCTCAATATTGTTATTGTCGTCATCCATAACACAGCTCCACTGTCTTTGCTGAGGTGACACCATAACCATCGTAATGATTAGATGAAGAGGGACAAGACTGTGACACCATAAAGGAAAAGAATTACGGCTGTACCTTCATGATAACCAGGGTCAGGGTCAGCACTAGCAGGATGGTGAGTTCGTACAGCACAAACGTAGGGAATACGTGAAGGCCTGTCAGAGACATATGGCCATTGATCCATAACTGCTTTTGCAGGTAGAAGACCACTATAACACTGCTTTACTAAAATTCTAGTTCATTTTTGTCTCTAAATAAAATAGCATACATATATAATAACAGAGTGCCAAGTACCGATCAATGAATAGGCTCACCAATGGAGGAAAAGAAGATGATGGCAAGGAAATCTCTTATTGGTTCAACACAGCTCATGACTTCAGCAGTGACCATGTGACCCTGCGAGGAAAGAATTACACCAGCCAGGAAGCAGCCCAGTTCCATGGAAACATCCAAGAACTCGGTTACCTGCAGCAGTTGGAGCGCATGGAGACTTAAAACCCCAATCACATACACACAGCCAAAAAGTTTAAAACAGAAGAAGAAAGCGGCGGCAAGCATGACATGGAAGAGAAGATTCGATGCAAAGACAAACAATGTACACCACATTTTGCATTGCTCAAAAACACGACATTTAAAGATGTTTAATTTAACACTGAACAATATTTGCTTTATACATCTTATTTTTAGATACAGTAGACTAGAACGCAAAAGATTCTTAATATTGCTAGAACAGTAGGATTCTTAAAAGCTAATAATTTTGAATGAAATCATTTTATGATAATCAACGAAGCCTTTAAAACTTATTATTGAACATTTTATCCATGTCCTTTACTACTTTAAAGCTATGATTTGATAATGTAATATAAAAGTAAAATGGTGTAACTGGGCTGGAATGGGTTAAGTAGGCAGAGCAAGATGAGGTCCTTCTCTGGCTGAGGAGCTGCCAGGCACGGTGCCCGCGCAAAAATCATACCGTCAGCATGAGGAAGACGAAAGCAGTGGTCCCCAGCACCAGGATCTCCTTGGTGCCCTTGCACTCAGCATGCAGCTTCTTGCAAAAGGGGCCAATCAGATGGGACTTGAGCAGAGCACACAGCAGCAGCACCACGGCAAGCGAGAAGGCCACCTGGCCCAGGAGCAGCAGGATGCGCAGGCCGCCCACGACAACACTGACACAAAGCGGCACAGTGAGAAACGCAGGCACACTAACAGGCCCAGGCATCAGAGAGAAACACAGCTACTGAGACCAGTCTTGCTTATTTACTTTTATTTTTACATTTTTTTTCCACAGAAATACGTAATACATAAACTAAACACATTTTTACTACTCACACTTCTTATAAACAAAATAAAAATAAAATAAATCACCAAACATATTGCAGTAGCAAAATTACTCAAGGACTGAAAATCAACCTTCCAAAAATAAGATCCAAATTAAAACCAATCGCTTTAACTTTTAAACAAATCCTTTACACAGAAGCATGCTCTTTCATAAAATAAAAGATCGGTGAGCCTTTTATTGCATACCATGAGTACTTAACGCACCTACCGTGCATTAAGTACCGATGAACTTTATTTTTACAGCCAATAGCAAAAAGACAATAACACCCAAAGGCGGAGGAGGGCTTACCTGTCAATACCGCCTCCACCAGCCTGAATGAGTGTGGGCATAACAGCAATGAACAGGCCCAGCTGAACATCTTGCATGACCAGCATTCCCAGGAGAATGCTGCTGTAATCCAACTCGCCTGTGTGGGCAACACACTGGCAGACGTCAGGCAAAGCTTCAGTACAAGATCAGAATTAGCTTTAATACTCTGAACCTGCATATTACTTTAACTGTCATTGTCTGCTTTTGAGACCACATGCCACATTCAATCTTCGGCCTATCCCTGTTTAACATGAAATATCTATTGTTTTTGAGGCTTTGAAACCCAATGCTCGATCAGATTGTACTGTGTGTCAGTCACTGACAGGTTTAACCTGATCCCCATCAGTTATATTACTGGTTCCCGTGTCATTAAACTGCAGTGCCTGGCAGCTCACGGTAACCCCACCCACCACAAAGCCTAAATTCTGCCGCCACGGCATTAAAACGAGATCGCGCTTTTGCCACTTCCTGGTCTGACACATTTTTATTCACTGATGAACACGATTACCTTCCTTGTCCGTACGTGGCCCCCCAGCAAGAAAGCGAGACACTACGGGGGTGCTGGAGAGGGACAGGCAGGTGAAGATGAAGACGGTCTGGGTGGGGCGGATGTGCAGCAGATGTCCCCAGAGGAGACCGAAGGCCACCATTGACAGTGTCATGTAGCACGAGCCCTGGACAGAGATCTTTAGCACCTGTTGGTGCACATATTACATACATTACGGCTCATGTGCACAGTGTCGAGCAGCTCGCAATGACACTTTTACGGCACCGACCTTGCGTAGGCGATCGGGGGAGAACTCAAGGCCCACCACAAACAAGGTGAAGAACACTCCAAACTCTCCCAATGTCTCCACCTGAACCATAGACTACAAACACAATACACAACAGTTACATATATAAAACCTATGCAGCATCCCAAGTGTAACATAAGCAGTGTGAGCAGTGGAAAGATCTAGTTGTGGATAGGGAGCTACCATCTGTATCATCTGCTGGTTGAGATCAAAGATATCCCAAGGTGCTCACCTTGATGCTATTGAGCCCAGAGGGGCCGAGGAGGACCCCGCAGATGATGTAACCAAACATGGTGGGGAGACCCATCTGTGTACAGAGCCACCCGCAGGGAAGTGAAAGCATGACCACAGACACCAAGTCCTGAATAATCAAGCACAGAGAACAGACACAGGTCACACATGTAGAATACAGATCATAAACAAACGGTCTAGTTTGTGAGAGAAGGAACAACGCTGAAGGAAGCAGAAGAAACACTCAGTTAGCGTGGGTCACAAGTTGTAGGGAACTTATATTCTGGAGTGCTGGCCTTGACAGGATGAGAGGAGATGTTAAAGTAAATAGCGACAGACCTAAGGCACAGAAGATTAGCCTGTCTTGGGGGTTAGCATTTAAGGGGCACTGAAACTCAATTAAACAGGTGCTGTGAGCTTTGGTCATGCTTGATGTGGAGACCCTGACTTAGCAGCAGAGAGCAGAAGAATGTGGAGCAGACCTTGATAAAGTGATGGTCAGCACGGGGCATGGTGGAGTCTCGAGGCTTGGTCAGGACATACTGGTTGTTCTGGGAGTCGATCAGCATGCTGAGCCCCAAGTTATCCTCTACCTCCCGCCTGGACATGTTCCTTTGAGAGTCCTCCTCATCCTCCTCCACCCGGAGCACAGCCTCCACGTTAACACCCTTCATCTGCGGACGCACAGCCGGAGTTGAGTGGCTCAGCAATCAACCTTCAGACTTTTGAAAACATCCTTTGCTGGGTTTGCACAGAAGATCCAGGGGAGGACTAGTCCCACAACAAACAAGATCAACCAACTTACATCCTTCCACTAAACAGGGCTTTATCTGTTAGATCTTTCCTCTTACCTGTTTGTTATAATCAAAGACATGATCATCAATCTCCTCCTCCAGACGGTCAGCAGCACGTCGCACATCATCCAGGATCTCATCAAGCATAGACAGGGTCTTGTTTTGGTCTTGCACACTTTTCATTGCCTCCTGTTGGTGCTTCTCTGCCGCAATCAGCTCCACATACTCCTGCTCCTCCTGCAGACAGAACCATTGGCTTTGCATCCACTTTGTCTTCAAGTTAGTGAAGATCATCAACTCCATGTGTTTGCACCCTTTCTTTAGAATCCATATAAAACTCATACACACACTGGAGGCAACGAGAAACACACACGCTCTTCTGGTTGTACATCATCTTCTTAAATGTGCATACTGTATTATTCTCTTCAGAGATTTTACCAGCAGGTGGAATAGCAGTAATGGACTGTGACAAAATGAATGCCAATGATGACCCTGTTGTTGTACTTGAGAGGGTACTGAGCTGAACTGCAAATATTCATGGGTATACATAGGCATAAATAGTAAGTGTTTAGATATTTTCTAAACAACCAAGAATAACATTAGAAAATACCTGCGTCTAAGTGTTTAAGCCATCTGGGAACTAGATAGTTAAAGAAAATCTCCTCCATAATCCAGACCTTCAAATAAGACACATGCAAACACACATGTCCTCCCTGTCACAGGCAGATAACGCAGTCAGCCGGGCAATTCTGCCTCAAGTCACAGATAATCAAGAGGGTGTTGCACCGTTTCCCTGAACTAGGGGCCCTCTTCACCAGAACATTTGCACTTGGGTCACCATTAAAGTTTGTGTTTTGATCCCAGTCTGACAGACACCTATCTATTCCATCCCTCACATCAGCTTCCAAAACTCTGTCTGTGGCATTAGCTCCACCTTCACGCCAACTTGAGGACCCATTCCAGGCTGTCTATATGAATGCCTGTTTGCCCCTTCTGTACCTTTATGGCAGCCTCTCTCAGGGCTTCGAGTCTCTGTCGACTGCTCTCCTTCATGTTGACCACGTCCCTGTAGTCCCCCTGCAGGGCCCGCTGGAGCCCAAGCACCGCCTGGAACACTGACTTCTCGCTCTCGTTCAGCTCTTTCTGGAAGATCTCCAGAGTGTGCACCTGGAAGAGCTTCTCTGGGTCAGAGAGCGTGTGGTCCCGCTCCACACCAGCGATGGCAACGCCAAGCTTCTTCACGGCAATGGTCTTCTGCCTCAGCAGCCCGGCCAGCCGCCGGCAGTGCTCCGCCAGCCAGTGCCGGCCCTGTGTCACTGCTGCGCCCTTTCCGCGGTGGAGCTTGATGGCGTGCTGGGCCACTTGTTCCTGCTGCAGTCCCCCCACCAAGCCAAGGCATAGCAGTGCACACACGCCCCACATTCGGTCACCTTTGCTCTTCGGCATTTGTTAGCTGAGGAGGGATGAGCAATGTTGAAGAACTACAAGGTCTCCTACATTCTGAAGCACACTGTCGATGCCTGTGGGTGCCAGAAGGGGTGAGTGAGAGTCTAGCATTAGCAAGTTTGCTAAATTCAACATCTTCATTTAATATTCATTTGTTGCTCCAGAAGTCCTCCCATGGTAAATTTTACAGTTCTAGGGGGTTGGCTTCTCCATGATGAATTTACCACAATGGGAAAATATCTAGTATGCCAGATAGCCAGTTCAGACCTCCTCTTAATCCTGGTATCAGCATATAATATATACAGTAGACCAAGAACAATCTATTAAACACAACCAAAAATATATTCAAAATGCCTCCAAAGAGCTTCACTGTCCATACCGACGTTGAAAATGAAACGATTATACGCAGATTATACAAAAATGCCTGCCAGTTTCGTGCGTGTATGTATCACCTGTTATGATCTTATCTGGATGTCGAAAGACGCATTAAAGGTATGACCTTCCACCTGTTTTCGTAACGTGGCCACACCTGACTGCTCAAACAATAATACGGCCGGCGGCAAACGCCCTGACGCACATTTACGCCGATTGATACACATGTAAAAACTTTTGTGCGCGTCACTCCTTTAAACTCAATCACTGTAAGAAGATTCAAGCAAATTCCGCGATTCACCAATAAAATCAGCCATGAATTAAAGTTCAATGCTTATGAATTTACTACTTCTAATGACGACATACTTGTTTTTCCCCTCCTCCAAAAAGAGTGAATACAACTACTGTAAGTCTCTCCTTGGTCAATGGGACCATTGTTCCGCAAAGCCTGAGTCTCACACTGGCGATAAAGTTGACTATCCAGAAGACAATATGGATACATTTTTTAAGCGAGCGGTCACGTTATTGGCAATCATGTAACATCAGTTCACATATACTGAAGCAATGCACTTTTTTTGATTTCTTGCGTTATAATATACACCTCAACCTTCCTATGGGCAGTCATCTTTTCGGTAGAAACCCGTGGGGATCAGCCTGTCCAAACAGCGAGGGATAACTACATTTTTTAATCTGCGGAATGGAGAAATTTGATTACATTTTTCAATATGGCAAATGGGCACAATACGTACTCGGCGATTAGCTTCATAGATAGAAATCAGATTTCGACGCGTAAAATACGTAGTTTGCAAATACCTGTCGGATTGATACGCCGTCCACGCCAGCACCACATTCAAGTGAGCTAAAGGAGCTTTTTTGGTGAGATGCCACTCCTCCCAAAATGCGAAACATAGCCAGAAAGCCGCAGCCTCCCGTCTGACTTCCAGCACTGGCCGAAAGCCGCCGACTTGCTGACAGCTCACAGCTCCGGAACCCGGAGGGCTCAGGTCCGTCGCCAAAAGATGTCACCCGTCCGCAGGTACACCCCGGGGATGGATCATGACTGTGCTCCTACATTAAAATCTGCATTAGAAAAATCGTGAACAGTTGCGTAGCAGCATTCACCTATAAAACTGCATAAAGAATACAAGAAATACAGGCAAACCGTTTTGTAGATGAACAGCTTCTTGAGTATCACAGTAACGAAACGTATGTTTTTAAAGGTTGAAATTTAAGTTCTTTAGTTGATGATGAATTTCTTTTCTGTCTTTTCCTCCAAATTAACGACTGGGGGAAAAAATCCAACTTCCGAAACCAATCGTAATCGGGTCCCCCCCACACAGCCTACTGGGATATGTAGTTTTCTGTGAAGGTATCGATTTGTTTATTTATTGGCCCACGTATCTATCTATCTATCTATCTATCTATCTATCTATCTATCTATCTATCTATCTATCTATCTATTTATTTATTTATTTATTTTTAAGGTGATAGATAGATAGACAGATAGATAGATACTTTACTGACACTGAAGGAAAAAATTAAGGAAAATTAGTTTTATTTTACTTTAAAGTTGTTGTTGAAACTTACTGTCTATATGCGTTGGCATATTGCATGGGTCTCGAATATTACAAACTTGAAACTTTCTATCCCTTTACACCGTTCTGTTCTCTTCTCTCCTGACTTTAAATATTTGCAATAATAATAATAAGCTGCTCATGATTCTGATGGTATTATTATTATTCTTATTATTATTATTATTTTCTTTCAAAGTAAAACTACATCTCCCTGTTCTTGGTACCCTCCGTGCGCAAGCTCTCTCGTGCTTTAGCGCAGTTCCTAGTGGCCACTGCGCGTGCGCAGGGAGGCTACCAGCTATCAAGTTGGTCAAACAAGCGGGTGAGAAAATGGTAGGTACGATCAAAACAGTAAGCCAAACAGACGAATAAACCTCTGCAGCGGGCTGTAACCTGGGCCGGTAGGCTGGGGTGGCACTGCCGAAGGGCAGGCGGTACCGTGCGCGACGTGTCCTGCGCCAGCGTCGTACTGTCAGTGGGGTTTTGTACTGTGCCAGTTTGTCAGTGCGAGGGGAAGGTCAGAGTTGATGGTATTTTGAGAGCTGACTCCTGCAGTTGCTCCGCACGTACCTTTCCCTTTTTGGTATCTGAGGGAGTCGGGACACAGGACCTGTCCGGCTGCGTAAGAAGGGTAACTGGGACGCGGGGCAACTGTCTTGCTGGAGCCGTGCGAGTAAGTAGGACAAAGACAAAATTGCGCGGAACCCCCCTTTTTTTTTTAAAACGCACAAATCGACCCGCATATTAGCTGGCTGGACTGTCACTCGGACCGGCGCAGCTGTGGATGCCGATAGCCGGGGATCTGATGGTTACCTTCAGTTTTGCACCATCACAATGCGTGCATGGACGATGCATTGGGATTGCCAGCCCGTGTGATTTACTGCATCGGCTGGAGAAAACCACTGCTTTATGTAATAACGCCATCAACGACCAGATACCTTATCAAACATTTTGGATTTCTGCACATCCGTGACTTGCACATAAAAATGTGTAGTCAGCATAAAGTGAGGAACCAGTTAACGTAGTTTTGGGTGCACCCATATCTTCCACTATCGAGTCATCGCAACGGTTTTTTTTAACTATTCCTAATAAATCGGTTACGTATAAATAGCGTCGTAATATCTCGTAATGTATTTACACATATAAGCTGTTGGTTTGAGTGCTAATGTCAGTTTAGGAGTCACGTGGTTAAACTGCACACTTGATTCAGAAACACTGGTTACTTTCCCGGCGTGACTCCGGTTGGGGGGACAGAAATGTCCTCGGCTGCCTTGCTTTCATATGTTAATGTGCCGCCTCTTCCCGCAGGATCAGCACGATTCAGGTGGGCGTTTCGAACAGTGCTGTTTTAAAATAAGCGGACTGGTGTGCAAAGGCTGAGACTGACTGACCGGGTTAACAGCCTCATCACAGTGTCAACAAACCGAGCGCTTCTGGGTGGACACTGGTTGATTAACGCCGTATTCTACAAAATACAGGGACATGGATTGAATAGCGTGGTACGCACTGACACGAACTCCTCGGAGGGTTCTGCACCATGCAAATAAAGCGTGGCAATTGGAAATGCATGCAGCTGTCAGTGACGATAGATATCTCACAAATAGTGTCCAACGCCTGTCTTCATCTGACTAGGAAAAAAGACTTTTCAGTTTTTTTTCCCCCTGTCAACCATACAAGCAGTCTCCCTAAACTGACGGAATGTTTTTGAGCATTTAAATCAGTCTTTAGAAGGTGGAGGGATGAAACATTTAGAGAGGGAGAAAGTGTGTTTCCGGACAAATCAGAAGGTATCAGATGGAATTACGAGGCAGATCCGCACATTACAAAACACACAATGGGGCATTTGTGCCAATTGCTCTGCTCCCCCGTGTTTTTTTTTTTTTTTTGCGCAGCATAAGCTGAAGTCATCGCAGAAGGACAAGATCCGACAGTTTATGGCCTTCACGCAGGCCGGGGAGAAGACCGCCGTGTACTGCCTGACACAGAATGACTGGAAATTAGAAGTGGCCACTGACAATTACTTCCATAACCCAGACCTCTACTATAAGGAATCCATGAAAAACTCTGTGGATCGGAAGAAGTTGGAACAGCTCTACAATCGTTATAAAGGCAAGTGAGAATCTGGAATATGCTTTAGAATGGGAATATGACACCAAAGACTTGTTGGTTCTGGTAGTTAACATTAATGTTGGGGCCAGTATCATGAAGTGAGGCTTGCTGGTTAGCTAGATAGCTTGTCAGATTTAAGGTGCCCCCGTTTAAATGGAATTTATCTTCATTCACTTTCATTTAGCCCAGACTACCTTAAATTTATCTTGCTAAACCCAAAATCCAGCTTTGTGATAACAGGCCCCTGGTTGTTTATGGATGGTTGTGTGGATAAACGGGGCTGTGTTTGCCCAGATCCTCACGATGAGAATAAAATCGGGATTGACGGGATCCAGCAGTTCTGCGATGACCTGACCCTGGACCCGGCTAGCATGAGCATCCTGGTGGTGGCCTGGAAGTTCCGGGCCGCCACCCAGTGCGAGTTCAGCAAGAAGGAGTTCTTGGATGGCATGGCGGAGCTTGGGTGAGGAGAGCCCAGGGTTCTGTGGCATCCTTCTGCGGGGAGCCCCTTGTCTCACGTAGAGTTCACTCTGGATTTTCAGACTTGAAGTGCTGTTTTTCAGTTTAATACGTGGTACCTTACCCAGGCAGTCTAGATGTTCATAAAGCCCAGAAACTAAGCCGATAACCCGATTCCAAGTCGATAACAAAACTGAGCAAAGTCCCCCACCATTTAGAGGCAAGTGGCCAATGGCTAATTTTTTTTATTAGTAATTGCAGTTATTCATTTGACTAGTTGTTGATTTGTTTTGTTCAGTCCCAAGATCAGAATGCAAATAGGCAGCAAAAATAATGGTTGTTGAGGCTTACAGATTAGTAAATTTCGTGGTTGTCTTGTTAACGGTGAATGCATGTCGCTGTACCGTTTGCATGTATGTTGCTCGTTGAACATTCCTTTTTAAGGTTTTTTGTGGATGTCTTTTGTCGTGACTGTCTTTCTCTCCGTTGTCTCCCCAGGTGTGACAGCACAGAGAAGCTCAAAGCAATCCTGCCCAGATTAGAACAGGAACTGAAAGATTCCGGAAAATTCAAAGACTTCTATCAGTTCACCTTTAACTTTGCCAAGAATCCCGGACAGAAAGGCTTAGGTGAGCCATGGAACCTTCCAGAGAACACTTTGGGTGGGGTGGTGTGCCTTTGGACAGGGAGGTTTTACAAACTGTTAACTGCATATTATAAAGAGGGGGACAATTGGAGAGTGCGTGGGGGCAGGGGGTACTGGCTCTTGTGGGATGTTACTGGTGACTGGTGTGCTGCTTCGTGACATTGGAGGCTGAGTCAGAGCTGGGAATCTTAAAGGCCTGTTGTTTGGACCCGGTACATGCATAGTGCAAAGCAATGCTGTCACAGATCTGGCATCCTTAGCAGTCGGAGAACCGGGCATGGTTGTGGTTGAGGGTCCTGGTACACAGCGTTCCGCTGCTGTGCCTCATGAAGTCGCTTGGACAGATTAGAGCCAGAATCCTCTTACCTCAGATGGGGAGAGCACTTCTTCCCGGCCTAGGTTCTGGCTCCGGGCCCATGCTGGCAGGATGGTCCAGGCGCTTTTTGTGTTGTTAAGCTCAAAGGAAAGCAGCAGAAGCTGCTGACAGGACAAAGCCAGAGCAGGTCAATGCGAAAGCTTGCCCGCGATGATGAGGCGCTTTACCTACGATAACAGTTCTGAGCGTGACTATTACCGCTGCCATTCTCGTTTCAGACCTAGAGATGGCAGTTGCCTACTGGAATCTAGTTCTTAATGGCCGCTTCAAGTTCCTGGACCTTTGGAACAAGTTTCTATTGGTGAGTCTTTATGACGCCGTGGGCAGTAGGGCCATTGTATCAATCTTGGGGGGGTTCAGGTTCAAATCCCAAAAGGCAGGCTACAGTTGAACCTGTAACAATGTACCTTTGCCTTATGTCACCCCAGTGAAGCCAGAGT
>JAODLD010000001.1:47450256-47476969 GCA_026781065.1 Mormyrops boulengeri
TACTGAATGTCTAAAGATCATAGAACTAATGTTTTTATATAAATAAATGATATATACGGATATATCTAAACTAGTCAACCATGTTCTCTAATACCTTGTGTTTATCAGTGCAAAATGTTGGTTCTCTTCATATGTTGACATGTCGTTCTTTATTAGAAAGGGTTTATCATCTTTTATACCATGTCTAAAGAATAGGGAGCTGTAGCTCAACAGCTTTAAACCTTGGTGCTGGGAGTCATTAATATGGTAATTGTTGTGCCATTGCATTTGCATTTTAGCTAGAATGTAGTAACAGCTCTATACCTGGGAAGAGATACCTAGGGTCTTCAGAAGGGGATTAGTCATTTTACCATCCATTTCTCTCTAATTTGAGTCAAATACTGAAAAATGATTCAAACCGTGAAGTTGGTCTCATGATATATACTGAAAACTGATCCTACTAAATGAGTCATACGTGAGACTAGGCAGCATTTTCTACTGAGTGATTGGGGGTCACATCCGTAGCTTGTGGAAGCCCTTCCCAGGGTCCCTTGCAGGTATTACTGGTACGTCCTCACCATACAGAAGTGATCTTCCTCCTTAACCTGCTGTTTTTCCTCACTTGTTGGCGCCATGCTAAGGAGCACCACAAACGCTCCATCCCCAAAGACACGTGGAACTTGCTCTTGGATTTCGGGAACATGATCGCCGATGATATGTCAAACTATGACGAGGAAGGTGAGCCACGGCGAGGCGCTCTTACCGCAGGGTCAGCAGCCCGAAAGGTAGAAACCATAACAGCCGAGGAAGTCGGGGGCGCGCTGTGACTTTAAAAATCAATAAGGGGCGGGACTTCCTCTTTGTGGTTTTGCCAATGGCATGCCGGTCTTAAAGTTAGCATTTTACAGCGTTTGAAATTAAGGAAAGGGAGTCACTACTGATGCTTTGTTTATTTTTTCAATGGTGCTCCACGCTACTGTGATATTGGCTCAGCACATTAATTAATTTGACATAGTGAAAACACCAGGGGACGATTACTCATTCAGTAATACACCATGAAGTTTGGTAGGAAGTCATCTTTCAAGCACAGCAGCACCATAACTGATCCTGTTTGCTTTCTTCCTCTTTTCAGGGGCGTGGCCTGTTCTCATAGATGACTTTGTAGAGTTTGCGCGACCGATCGTTACTGGGTGCAAACCCAAAGCTGTATAATGACTGCCCAGCTCTGGCCCTAGCCTGTTTGTTCAGTTATTATTATTTTTTTGTCGTTTTGTTTTATTTTTATTTTTCAAAGATGGCGCAAAAAGGAATGGGGATTAAAAAAAAGACTGAAGTCTTGAGACCATCTGTCAAGAGAGAGGATGGAGCCAAAACTACCAGGGAAACCAATCAGGGAATACAGTGAGAGAAAAATTAAGACCATGAGTTTGTGGTTTTTTATGATTATTATATTTCTTTCAACCAAACTCATCACAAGCAAGCCGCAGCTCTTCCTGTCATCAACAAGAAGCTAATGTGTCTACCCTAAAACCACCCCCCACCTCCTAAACACCCACCTGAGACCTCATGGGATATGCGTCGCTCTCAATTAGTTTTGCCGGGGTCCTCCACTAGGGGGCCCCCCTACTTTCCCTCAACAGCCTTCTTTGCTTTGATTAAAAAAAAAAAAAACAAGAACAAAAGCTTTTCTTGTGGCAGTGGGTGTATGATACAAGATCCGTTTTGCATGAGCAGTTTTTTTTTTTTTTCATTTTTACTTCAGCGCGATTGAAGGACAGCGTGGCGAAGCAGGAGCCACAAGCACTTGAGTTAATGGCACATCACCAGCAGAAACTCTTTTACTACAGGTGTAATATACTGTATCCATAGGAGTATATAGAAATACCTATCTATATCGATATGTATGTATGTGTTCGTGTGTATGTATGTATGTGTGTGTGTATATATAACTGTGTGCATGTGTGTGTGTGCGTGTGTGTGCATGCGTGAATTGTCACAGATGCACACACTTTATGTATAAGTATTAAAGTTGAATATTTGTGCTGTAAATTAAACCTTACATTTATCATGCTTCATTTCCATTTTATTTGCGTTTATGCTACATTATTTTGCCCCTCCCCCCCCTTCCCCACCCAGTGGGAACGAGACAACTCCATTCAGTGTTAAATTATCCTCTCAGCAGTAGTTTCCGGACTGGTGGTGAAGCACCACGTTTTGGCTCTGGGACTGAGGCCTCCTTCGGTTGCTTCCGCGGCTGATGACAGTCCACGGATGCGCCCCGGCGCGGGTGCCAGGTTTCATTCCGCAGCTACTGGGTGGTGAAGCAAGAGCTATTTTCGTTCAGTGAGTAACGCTCCCGCACAGACGGGCCTGCCTGTCGCGTGCGGTGGGACTCGGCCCCAAGCCTCTGTGGACTCCCCTTCCATCCTCGCCATCTTTTATATATTGTAGCCATTCTGGAACCTCGTTGTGTCTGGTCTGGGTGGAGTCACGGGAGTGACGGATTTTAAAATCCAAACAGGAATCAGCCCTCATTGGTCCAGAATAAGCATGATGTTTTGGAGTCCTGAACATGCGCCGTCGTTTCTAAACGTTTTGTACGTTTATCGAACTGAAACCGAAAATCTGTTACGATTAATAGTCGTGATTACACATGGAGCGCCTGTACCCTTCGTGTAATCTGTGTACCTCGTGTTGATGGGTTGGCTGGGGTAGTCCAGCTGTCCCCTCTTCCATCAGTGGGTCAGATGTCAACGACAAACCCAGATGGTGACGCCAGGGGATGGTGTTCTGCTGGGTCCCGTAGCCCGCTGGGTCACTACCCACCCAGGATTGGTCAGCACTTGCGTACGATTTCTAAACAATCAGGATGAGAATTTCCATTACTTTAAGCATGCCTGGTGATGATAGTGGATAGTACTTTATAGACGGATGGGCGCTAATGAGTTAGTTTTCCCATTTTGAGATTTTTGGTTTATTTCTCTATGCTGGGAATGCATTGAAAGGTTAGGGTCATGTGACCGCATGCGGAGTGTGTGTCAAGAGTTAGACTGAGTGTTGACACCAATGTTGAAGATGTTCACGTTTCACTAAGGTTTTACCGCGTACCTGTGCACAGCGTTTGTTCCTGGCTCTGTGTGCCTGCATTTGCATGTGCACTGAAGTTTGGCATTGCTCAGGGAAGCGGCGATACTGACTTTGAGCCTGACCTTGCTGCAACAACAAGACCACAAGGTGGCGCTCTGGTGTGGAGCTGAACCCACATGGGCTGCTCCTGCCTGTTCCCACGCGCCAGGCCTCAGGGCCCCACTTACAGTGAGGTGTTTAGGCCTCCATGTGTTTTTTCTGCTGAGTGCACATCCGCTACGAGATCCTGATTCGTGGACAGGGCGTTGCAGCTGTTGGTCGTCTCTTGCTTTGGTGGGTTTTACCGTAGTGTCTTGGAGAGATGGGGCAGTACATCTCCTGGGGGGGGTGTTACTGCTTTTGCAAATAAAAGTTCTATGAAACTATCACTGGGTATTTTGCTTTATTTCAGATCAAAGGGTGCATTTCTTCACACCTGGATTTATCTAAAGCAGCATACATTTCCGAGAGAGAGAGAGATAGTTATTCATAGGCTTACCGGTGACATCCCTGTGTCACGTCTGGGTTTAGAACAAGTAACTTTCTGATCAAAGGGACAGGATACAAACCCACTGAACCACACACCACCACCATGACTGTTTCCTAGGCCTGCAAACACCTTGAGACTATTCCGGACATTGGTCCAGTCAGGTGTAACCGCATCGGTTAGCTGATCAGAAGATAGAATTATTCTGTTGTATAAACTAGCTCCTAAAGAATTAGGTTTCTAAAAATGGTTGCCTGCTGTCTCAATGCATTTCTGTGATTTGCTGCTGGAGCAAATTAAACAGCCACACAGCTTTGGGACAGAAGGTAGGTGGGGGTATTGAGAGAGGTATGTGTGAAATCTGTAAGGTGGGGCAAAGTGGGGGCAGGGCCTGGATTAAGTCCTTTCTTGTGCAGCATGGGGTGGAGGGTCTTTGTCACTGACAGCTTCCCCTCTGGTGTGGTCCAGAGAGGATTGCCTTTTTAGGCGACACCCGCTGGCAGCTCATGGCGGTGCAACAAGGGCTTTGTGATAACAGAGCAGTTAGGAGGGATTGAGGTGGGGGGGGGTGGGAGCTTAGTCAGGCTGTGGAGTGGGGAGGGGTGCAGAGTTGAGGGCGGTGTGAGAAGTTGGGGAAAAAAAAGGAACAAGCAGTGAGACTACATAGAGGGCGTGCAGGACCCCAAATCCCAGGAGGATGAGAGCCCACATCCACATGTAGGAACGTAGAATGACAGGCTGAAGGTGCGAATACATCGGCTGATAAATCGGGGGTATTTTGGAGCATCTAACCGGGGCGTGAGTTGGTTTAGGGGAAGTGCCAGGCCAGCTTCGGAGTTTCAGAAGACGAGATGGAGAAGTTTCAAGCTGCCATGGTGCTGGGGGGTGTGGGTGACGCACTGGGTTACCGCAAAGGCTGCTGGGAAAGCTCCACGTCCGGTGTGGAGATCCAGAAGGAGTTGGCGTCGCTTGGGGGTCTGGGGGCCCTAAGGCTGGATGGCGAAAAATGGCCCCTTAGCGACAGATCGTTGATGCACATGAAAACCGCCGAAGCCCTCGTCACAGGTAAGGATGGGAGGACACTCTCTGCGTATGCCTGCAGGTGGCATCAAAGGCAGGGATGCTGGTCAGCATTCTAGAATCTACCATTGCTACAAATAAGCTTGGTGTGGGAGCTCTGTTTTTTTATGGTAGGGTAATATGAACTTCTGTAGGAAGAATACCACTTCTGACATTAACCAAAAGCAGCCACCTCATAACGAGTAAGAGATGAGGCACACAGAGTTTTGTTCCACCAGTGTAGGTCCCGGTTAGGAATCCTGCTGGTATAGCTTCACTGTTGTCTACAGAGTGCTTAACCGTCACTCTCAGCGCAAAAGGCAAACATCACTGTTATTTTGCCGTCTGAATCGACTTCAAAGTTGGCCACTAGGATTAGGTCCCTGTTCATCCACATTCTAGCACAATCTCCGTCTAAGAAATAAAAGTGAACTGCACTGGCGGACACCGGACAGGCCATGAATACACTCCTAAGAATAAAGGTGACAAATCCCCACTTTAAATGCCTGGAATTTGACCTGTCTCACATTTGTTATATTAGCCTGCTAACCCATCTGTCATTTCACTGCACCTCTGTGACTTACCTCTACAGAATTCCTAGAGATACTGAACTATTTGCCCTGTGCTGTTTTGGTACCTCCAGCTGCATCACAGATATGTTATGGAATGTGAGCTTCGGGCACGTGACTGATTCATGTTCGGTGTTACTCATGGTACCATTATGGTGATGCGTGACCCTTTCACACTCTTACCTATAGCCCCCCTGATATAGACCCACTTGAATCCTAAATTCTACATCTAGAATTCTGATTCTATATTAGAATTCTAAATTAGAGCCTCAATCCACAATGGCTGCCTGGCAAACAGGAGGGATCTTCCCCAGGTCTCCCCGAGGACCCCCTCCCTCCTCTCGTTGTCCGGAAAGATCCATGACAGTGTCCCTGCACCTAATCTCCAGCAGGCCGGGCTAAACTTAGCTCAGAAGCTATTGCCTATCTCCAGGGAACTGAGAGGAATCCTGCTAAGGTCAGGGGGGCTGTTATGGCTGGATCTGATGTTACGCCATGGTGTCGTAGCGTGTGGCCAGAAATAGATGTACAGTAAGCGTAAGAGCAGCATATGTTTGCCTGCATGTGCAAGTATAAGCGTAGTATAATTTCCAGTTTTGTCCGGTTGGGATTAAGATTCATTAATTGCATAAAACTGAGAGATTCATGTTCATCTCTGGAGGATCCAGGTGGTTTTTCTTTCAAGACATTCATACTTGCATTTCTGTCTTGTAAAGAAATGTATAATATGAAACCCTCTTTAAGATCCTTGGGAAAATATTTAGATAATGCTGAGAGAATGTTAAGTCTCTCTGTTTCTCCCCCAGACTTCTGGTGTCTCGATGACCTGTATCGGGAACTGGTACGCCTGTATGTGGAGGCCATGGTGTCCATGCAGGGACGGGCCCCGGACCCTAGTACCATAGAGGGCTGCTCCCAGCTCAAGCCAAACAACTTCCTGCTTGCTTGGCACACACCGTTTAATGAAAAAGGTTGGTTAATTTGGTTGGTTTTTATTTTTTAATCTTCCAATGTTATACAAACTCCTTAATGAGAGTTTAACTTCCTTTCCATCTGTGTCTGTGTATCTGCCCTTTCTCCAGGACACACACGTATCTGCTTGCCTTGACTCGATGTGTTTGAACTTCTTGGCCTCTGACGTCCCCACATTTGCTATTTCTGGCTCACCTGGGCACTCACTCCTCTGTATCTCTTGTCTAAAGGTGATGGTCACTTTTTGTGTGCCCCAGGGTCAGGCTGCGGGGCGGCCACCAAGGCCATGTGCGTGGGCATGAGGTACTGGCAACCGGAGCAGCTGGACAACCTGGTGGAGGTCGCCGTGGAGACAGGGCGCATGACGCACAACCATCCCACTGGTGCGTTCTATGCCCGTCCCAACCCCCTGCTTTGGTGGGACATGCTTTCCAAGACCACCAGGTGGCACTGTGGGGGGGGGGGGGGAGTAGAATTTTTCAGGGGCCCAGCCATGTTTTTGCGGGTAACGTGCCTCATGTGCCACAGGCTTCCTCGGCTCGTTGTGCGCAGCGGTATTCGCTTCCTACGCTGTACAGGACAAGCCGCTGGCCCGCTGGGGCCGTGACTTCATGAAAGTTGTCCCCAAGGCAGAGGAGTACTGCAGGAAGACGATTCGACACATGGCTGGTGAGTCCTAGGACGGAAGCAGAAAGGCTTCTTTTTAGGGACAGCTTCTATATCCCGAGGCACCAGCAGACCTGGACTGCTGCCAGTGGGAATCGCAGGAGGCTCCCAGTAACCTGAATTACCCTAGCTATACAATAGAGTAACTGTAAACCGCTCTGGGTGACGGCATCAGCCATGGGACTAATTAGTCAGGTGTAAATGGACCCACGCATCTCTCCTCCCCCAGAGTACCAGGAGAAGTGGTTCTACTTTGAGGCAAAGTGGCAGTTTTACCTGGAGGAGCGAGGCATCAAGGAAGAGAACCAGGACAAGCCACAGTTTCCTGACCACTATGACCCCAAGGAGATGGACAAGGTCAGATGTGTATATGACTGTCTCAGTATATCCCTGAAGAGACACACTATCATGTACATACGCCTGAGGAACCCAACCGGTCCATGAACAGAGGATAAAATGCCACAGATTGAGGTGGGCAGATAGGATCCCTGTTTCTGTAGGCATGAGAATGCAGTGCTCCCCAAAGTACCTCATACTGTACAGGCATCTCAGTATTTTGAGGAGGAAGACCTGAAATCTTCTTTAGAGTTCCTAGATGCTTTAAATCAGTGTCTCTCCACCCAGTCTTTGGGGCCCCCCACAAAGTCTACATTTTTACTCACTCCCAGCTCCCAGCCAATCAAGAGCACGGAATGCCTGGTACAGGTGTGTTGGGAGCAGAGAAAGAGTAAAAATGTGGACTGTCTGGGGGTCCCCGTGGACTGGTTTGAGAACCAGCGCCTTGTCTCCAGGCTTTTTCTACTTGTCATTAACCCCCACCCCTCCTCAACAGGTGTACAAGTGCTGGAGCTCAGAGGGAAGGGCAGGACACCGGGGCCATGATGCCCCCATGATTGCGTACGATGCCCTTTTGGCCTCTGGGTCCGACTGGACCGAGCTCTGTAGGAGGGCAATGTTCCATGGAGGTATCGTCTGCTCATAATACAGAATGCTAACACTATGCTAGTTAGCCAGTTACTGTGGATGTCATTATTTTCCCAACTAACCATAGCTGTGTATGTGTGTGTGTGTGTGTGTGTGTTTGAGTGTGTCATAACCTGGCCTTCACTCCTGGTTCCAGGGGAGGGTGGAGCCACCGGTTCCATCGCAGGATGCCTGTACGGACTGCTGTACGGGCTGAACCAGGTTCCCGTTGGACTCCACCAGAACCTGGAGAAACGGGAGCAGCTAGAACAGCTGGGGGAAAAGCTGTACACGGCTGCTGCGGCAGAGAAGTAATGACCCCTTCTCGTCTATTACGGACCTCCTCACAGCTCTGGAGCTGCTCACAAATCCCACACTTCCCCTGTACCCAGCATGCCTCTCTCTCTTACTGTGCCGAGCATTCCAGCCTCCCACAACGCAAATTTTAACAAAAATAAACTGACAAAAATATTTCCTAACATCGAATGACAAAATACTGTATTGTATCTTTTATTATAAATGTGTGCTATAGAGCTGCTACCACTACAGGGCTCCAATTCCTTCCTGGCTGACATTAATCTTAGTTGTATTTTTGGTTTGGTTTTGTATGTTTATATTTAAGACATTTACAGATTGTGGCACGTTTTGCATTAACTGTGGAAATTAAACCTGTATTACACAATAATGTTTAAGGTATACCTTCACGCAAGAGCAAGGCCCTACTTCAGGATTGTTATTTTACACTATTTCTTCTACTTTCAACTGGCACTATGGACACAATTAACAACACAAACTATGTGTACATTTGTCAATAGCGGAGGAGACTGATATTGGGGCATGATACAATGTAGTCATTTAAAGATATATAAAGATCTATTAATTGGTGGAATGGATGAATACAAATTAAATATTGGGGTACACGTCCTCCCCGGTTCCAACCAGCCCGTACACACTCGCAATACAGCTTAATTGACACCAGATGGCGCCAATCTAACAGACTTCAGTAAGTACGCTCAGAAGCATATAATGCAATCGTTGCAACACTAAGAAACATACGTTTGAGAATGAAACAATGAAATTGTGGTTAAAATTGAAAACAAAAATGTAATATGGTGAGTTCTCATTGTTCTTACTAGAGTTTTGTATCTTCCAGAAGTAACTTCATCCTTTATATGTCCTTCATGTGGAAAATAGTGTAAGGTTCCTGCATTCACAATGCTTCCGTATAACCTGTGCACTGACACTGCAGCATCAGATTAGCTCTGCGGTATATATGATCCTGAAATCACCTGATGGCCACACAGCACCGTGAACTTGAGCCCTTGGCTTCGCTGCACTGGCTAATTTTGCCCTGAGAATGATGGCCTTGGCCTTTAGCTTTGCTCTTTTTCCTAACTGCCTTCAGCCTGATTCAAGATGATCATTATTATTGAATGTCAACAGACACAAAGTTTACATAGCCGTTGAGCTTATCTGAAATATTTTTTTTTTACCACATGTGTTGCTCCAGTGGGGTGGGGCCAAGGGGGTGGGTTGGCGGGGGGGAGGTCTTTGGGCCAACCAGTCATAAGCTTGCCCCTCAAACCCAGCCCCTTTAGATAATCCTTTGTGCCACCCAAGATTTCAAAGCTGAAGCCAAACCTGTCTTAGTATTCAAAAGTTTAAGCCTATAATGTTACATTTCTCCAATAAGTATCCTGATAAGGGCTTTGACTCTGGGTACAAAAGCACAGACTCTTTTTTTGTACAGACAAGTCATGCAGGCCACCCTCACTGACAGCAGCTTCACACTGGAAGTACGCGCACTGAAGCGAGTGGTTCATACCTGGATGTCTCACCCAAGTATCAAAGACATTCTGGTAAATCTACTGGACTACCTGACTCAGTACCCAAACAGACCCCAGAGGCAAGCGGGAGAGGTGTTTGCATGGCATGGCAGTCGACCAGCAGGGGGCAACAGCAGCAGGCATCTTACAGCTTTCCAGCTTCTCCGGGCCAAGTTTGTGAGAGAAAATCCCCAACCCCAGGTGTCCCAGACCCGAGAGGTGGGGGTACTTGTATTCCAGGGATTCCGTATTCACAAGATGAAGGAGAGAGTCCCAAGCAGAGGGTATAGGCTCAGTGGTGCCTCCCAGAGGATGATATGCACTGGGAGACTGGAGGCAGGTTCAGCTCAAAGGGGTGGTACTGTTCTAAAGATGGTGGCAAAGTTTTCGGCTGCGGAACAGAAGGAGCATCAAAGGGTGCCAGATAAAAAGAACATTTGCAGTAGGGCGACCGTGTCAGAGAAAAAGCTGGAGCAGCAGGTAGAAGATCAAGATATGGGGCAAGGATCAGATGGTCAGAGACCAGGGGAGGAAGTAAGACTGGATGAAAGGGAACCATTTTGTTCTGATTCAGTGCTTGAACCTCAGTGTGGACCACAGGACAAAGAGGATCCTTTGATATTTGCTACCTGGATCCCCACGAGCTCAGGATCTTCTGACTGTGAGACTCAAGGATCATGCTCATCTCCGTCTTTGTCTGCTGCCCACATGAAGTTGCCAGCTGGCCCTAGACTACAAGAACCTCCATCTCGGACAAATTCTCCCTGCTCCATAACTACCACAGGAACTGTCCCTTGTCACCCAATACCCATCTGCCAGAGCCCACCTCTGTTCCAGACTACCAAGCAGAACCTCTCCAAGTATGCATTTCCAAGAGCAAGTGGATCTGCGGCTCTGGATCAGGACAGTGCAAGTCGGGACGTTCAGATTGATGACCCTGGATGCTCAACTCTTCCGGACAATATCAACACCGCATCCTGTTACAAGGGGAAGTTTCTGCCTCCCTCTTCAGACCTCATACACACTAAAAGTGAGCCAAAAGCAGACCCAGTGCAACCTGCTACCCTTGAGCCCTCACTTCCATCTCTGATCTCTGAACTCACTCTAAGCCATATTCCTCTGGTTTCCAAATCCTTGGCTCCCAGCACCACTTCCTCAAGACTGTCCCCTTCAGAGTCCTTTCCTTCACTTGACTGGCCAGTTCAAAGCTTGCAGGAAGTATCACTTTCCGGGGGGAGGGGGACAGGAGCAGATGACCTAGTAAACAATCGAGAGCCAAGCGGCACTGCTACCGCTGCTGACGTTCAGTTGATCGGCAGCTTTACAACTCAGATGGATGCGGGCGTCTCTCAAATTGGCAGTGATGCATTGTGGGATAGCAAGCCCCCAGCAAAGCATTCAAACTGTCAGGAGAAACTCACCCAGTACCAACACTCAGATATGGACAAGTACAGGACCCGAAACTACAGCGATACCTTTGCAAAAACACCTTTCAAGCCAAAAATCATCCGTTCCTTTGACACATACATGTTCTAAACCCTGTGCTATCTTCTCATGCACACAAGTACATGACTGTAGTGTAATGTAGATTAATATCTTGCATGGTAATGGCCATCAGTCAACTAGACTTAAATGAAAGGGATGGGTCTCCCTGCGCATGTAATAATAATAATGATAATACAATGTATTTATATAGCGCTTTTTAAAAACTCAAAGATGATACAGTACAAGTTGTTGGAAACCAGGGAATCTTTGGGCCTCATTCAGAAATGCATTGGTAAGTCTGACAAAATGCGATCTTCTGGGGCCAGAGCCAGGGATTGAGTAACTAAACCTGCACCCTCTGTGGAGCAGGTGTCTTATTACTGCTGACACTTGGCATCTGCTGGGTGATTTTGGTGTGGAAACCTCTCTTTAGATCTACATGGCATTACTGTGGATGTCATTATTTTCCCAAATAGCAGCAACTCTCCATCGTCGAACTTCTCTAGAAGGTTGAACTTCTCCTTTTTGACCTCTTTGCTTCTGCTATCTGAAAACATCCACGGTGAAGTGGTAACCAACCTTTCTCAAATGGGAAGAATCTCCCCGACACCAAGTACACAAAATGTAGGCAGAAATGGCTTATTATTGTCATTGAGTGCAACAACATTTTGATAACACTTATGAAATATATCATTTAAAATGACAGAGTTCATCAAAATTAAGATTTTGTAGGAATCAACTGATTCCAGAAGATCTCCGCTTTGGTCACTGCTCTGTATGTGGTGTGTACATACCTGCTTTCACCTTCTCTAATATTCCCCAGGCAGCTTTGGCAGCCCACCACTCAAAACTTAATACTTCAGTGTAATACTATATGCTAAAGTGAGCGCAAACTGAAAGTCATCCCATTTCATAATATCTAGCATAAGGTATAATAATTAACTTTCATGCAGATGAAAAGCAAAAGCAGGGCACTGTTTTCACTCGAAATGCACCAGCTCGTTGACATCGTGCAACGTGCCTGATCTTGTGGTTCTGCGTGTTTTTCTGCAGCTAACTTTGTAAGAGTAACACTAAAAAAGAGACCGGCTTGTCATCTGGTTTCAGCCTGGCTGTGGGTTGTCCAATGGAATACAGTGATGTACGTTGTGCATCAGTGCTAACTTCAGAAATGAAATGGCTTCTCGTTTCGAATTGCGGCAAACAAGCAACGATGGTAGACAGTACTGCAAGGTTTGGGAAACGCCGTTCTCCCACAGCCTGAATTTTCACACTCTACCTTGACGCAATAGAGCAATGTTGTGACACTCTCAGGAAGGGTTATTACTGACACATCTTAAAAAAATTAAAGACACACAAGCGACTAGAAGAAAGAGCAGAGACTTCAGCTTAGGCTTACAAGAGAACTGCACCCTTTGGCTATGCCAACATAATGTATATATGCCAATATACTCTGGACGTAAGCACAGTGGAAGGCACACCTTTAATGATGTCACTGAAAACAAATACGTCTCCCACCCGTTCTCATAACAAAAGTTTCCCATCTATTTCAGTTTAATTTATTGCTTCCTGTGGCTAGACGTGTCTGACCAGCACACGATATCTTGGCTTCCACATGCAAACTATCGAGTATATCTATTTTGAGAAACTCCTTCTCTTGCACGAAACTATAAATTGTTTCCGATTGGCCAGCATATGTGGTACTTTACAATGAATTTGTTTTCTTACAAAACCGATACACCTGTATTCTATGAATTCCTCATTTGCACCTGTGCCCTGATGTGATCTGTTCTGTTTCCCGGTCATTGTAACCCTAGCTGGCTAGGCCTCGATAATTACTGAAAGTGAATGAACTCTTTAACAAGAATAAAGAACCATGAACACAAAAACTTGCTTTCAGTTTTATATTACTATTTTATATTGCTGTCATTTTAAGAAAATGCAAGTGAGATACTGTCCATTGCTATGCAGCGTGTAGTAATTATTCCAGCATTAAGGTGTTTAGATGGCTGCTTAATTTGTCTTCTGCTTCTGATGCCAGTTGGACAAAATTTACCTGATCTAGTTGATAACATGTGAGATGCTGCCACGAGCAATCTAACAAATATTATTACTGCAAAAAGGTATGTTCATAACCAGCCCTTAAAGACTTTGAAGGTCTTCACCATATTAGGATGAAAAAGTGATTTTAAAAACGTATCTGTCACAGATGTAAGTCCTGTTGTAAGATTCAACATCCTGCTTGTGTGGATATTGTCAAGGCAGATGAGGTGATTAAGGGTAATCCTCTCAGAGCCAGGAACTAGGTAACCTCCAGTATCTAGCAATACGAGATCCACAAATGAGACTTATTCACAATGTACAAAATGACGCCTTGGGTTTACCTTGCTGTGGCAACGAACTGTTTTTAAAATGCTGCACACAAATTAATAATTTAATTGGTATGCAGCGGACGACATGGTCAGTTGCTGCAAGGTAATTGTGGGAATGCGTGGTCATATTGACGGAAATGCAGTGTTATTAGGTGTGGTTTGGTAGGTCAGAAGATCGTCACTAACGTACTTGTTTTACCGGTTTGGCCGTTACCGATTTACTTGGTCGCAGGAGAATCTATCCTGCGGCTGAATAATACTAAGAGTCAAGGTCAAGAAGTTGGTTGTTAGTCTGTTCTGTTGCGGGACTTTTGCTGCACAATATTGACAGTTTCAGGTGATGAACTTTCGGCACTTCATACGCGTCCTGAAGGCGGAGCGAGTCATCGAAGCTCCGCCTGCAGTCTAATGGACAGAAGAAGGGTGTTTTTCAAAGACTTTCAGCGATCTGTGGGTCTGTATAAAACGGAGAAGATTTTAAAAGGAGAAGCGCTAGAGGCTCTTTTCTGTGCCGGGTCCGATGAAACACGGCGGTAGATCGGGGCGCATGTCCCCTGCCCTGCACCCCACTTGGAGGAGGGAGGCATTTTAACCCGGACTCTCTTTGATAACGACAGGTGGAAAATAAGCCCGAGCTGTCCGCTAGTTGTACAGACTAGCAGAGAAACGAGGGACCATCGCTTATAAAAGGAAGAGCTCACTGGGTTTTGTTCGGTGTGCCCGGGGCTTGGGGGCATCTGTGCCGTGATCGCCACGCCGGAGACCGAGCGACTTGTGCGCGATGAACTTTGGAGTGTCGCCCATGAGCCCGGGATCCGGGATCCGCTCTGGGATCTGCTGCTGTTGCACTTTATCTCGATAGTGACACTCGGGACACCGTGTGACTTGTCTCAGCGCTTAAAATGAACCTGACTGCAGCCGAGCGCAAATTACTAAACCGATAATAAAGGACGCAAAATATCTTTACTGCCTGTTATTTCAGTGGGGACTAATTTTATTTTAAACTGCGGTCGATCGCCTGCCCTGCGCAATGAATAGCAAGTCGAACGGGACCCGCACCCCCCAAAACAACGTCCCCGCCGGCCGGGCAGCGGACCGGCTCCCGAGGTAATGTAGTTTTAAGGATAGCTACACAGCAACTGATTTGAATCCTTAGCTATCGTAAAAGTTGTATATTTATTTATCGTTTCCAAAATCCGCAAGAATTTATGCTGTTTTATTGATTTTTTTTTTATGTACATTGTATAACCTACCTAGTTTGGTAGGGGAAACAAGGTTTAATCTCCCTCGATTGTTAGCTAGCTAGCTAGACACCTTGCATCTTTACTAATAATAAAAAAATTGCTCTGAAATATCATATTTAATAGATTAGCTGCGTATTAGCGGATGTTTTAAGTAAATTGGGCAAATTATAGGCTACTGTAAATATCAACGCTGTACTGATATTTATGTGACGTGGATGAAGAGGATACAGTTTTATTTAAAAATGATTAACTTAACATTCTTGATTTTCATTTCGTTCGCATATGAACAGATGAATGTGTAGGTATGTAGTGGATTTGGAAAGTTAAAATACAGCAACATTCATTAGCGAATTTTGGTTCTTAATTGTAACTTTGTTAAACTTTGAACGAATTCGTTTTTTTCTTTTGGTTTTACAAAAGTAATGGAGGGGAGGAGTTTTTGTATTTTAAATGAAATTTATGATGTCGTATTTAGTTACATTGTAAAGTGAGTTTGTTTTTTGGGAAATAGCTTGTTAACGCTCGTTGGGAAGCGTTTGAAAGACAGTCTTGTTGTCTTTAGTCGTTCCGCTCATGGATGATCCGTTTGGGATCAGCACCTGCGCTGGCGTTCGGGGTTAAGACCCGATGATTACAGGAAACGGCTTTACTAGAGTCGGCGCTTTATCACGTTTTAGTACGACGCGAAGTCTTGAAGGAGCACAACATAGTTGGCTCATTCGTTGCAATTTTAAGGCGAGAACCAAACTGAACACTGTCATCCTACGTCTGATGAACTAGAACTTCTGACTTGGATCAGAATAATCAGTTAGAAGTTTTAGAGTGTTTAAAATTTTCTCACCGGCCACATCTGTATTTGTTAGCTTCGTTTCACTATTTTAATTTTACTGGCCTCGGAGTGTCAAGGAATATTAATCATAAGAACAAGCAGTGTTTGATTATTAGCAGGATTGCCAACTTAGCTGGCTGGCACAAGACAAGTCTGCACACACACTCTCAGAAAAAAGGGTACAAATTTCTACCTTTGCTTGTCACTGGGGCTGTATCCTCAAGGGTCTGCCAATTGTACCCTTAGCTGTAGGTAACTGTGCCTTTTAAGGTACAGAAATGGACCCTGGGGAACATTTCTGTACCATTGATGATACATTGATCCTGTTTGTACCCCTGGGATGTTCCTTAGAGTCCATTTCTGTACCTTAAAAGGTACAATTACCTATATATAGCTAAGTGTACCATTGGCAGACCCTTGAGGGTACAGCCCCAGTGACAAGCAAAGGTACAAATTTGTACCCTTTTTTCTGAGAGTACACATGCACACTCATTTACATGTGTGTAACAGTTTCATTACCTTGTAAATTGTCTGTAGGGTTTGCAAACTACCCCAAAGCTTTTGATGTAGCTAATTTTAGGTTTGTAATGAAATAACATAGATTTGCTGTAAGATTTCTTGCGTGAACGAGTGAAAGGCGTATTACGCGAGATGAGACTTGGCAGCCCTGTATCAGCATTTTTTTAAATGTAAAGCTGTTTGTGTAAAGTTTAGTAATATGTATTTCTTGGTAGCTGAAGTACCTTTTCTGGAGGATTTGGTAGCAGGGATGCAACAGAAAAACCTTCTGGTCAAAGGCCCTTTTACCATCACTGTACTTTTGCTTCTTTACCGTGGGTTGGGTATTTATTTCTAAAGTGGGTGATACTACTCTTGTTCCCAGCAAGGTTCTGTTGTCCAGATTGATACTGATTGTTGATTGGTCCTGTCCCAACAGAGTGGACCCATATGGCTTTGAGAGGTCCATAGACTTCGATTATGATTCGTATGAGGAGCTGATGTCTGAGTACCTGGTTGTCCTCACTAGAAGGTCCATTAAGTGGTCCAAACTTCTCCAGCGGGGCAACAAGCTACAGAAGAATGTGAAAGGTTGGTGTATACTCGAGTGTGTGGAGGATTTGTATGCACCTACATTTTTACACGCTCTTTCCCATTTAAGCAGTAGTCAGAGATAGTAATTAGTCAAGGTTCCTACTCTGGGATTCTTTGGTTGGATGTTAGTTTTGGTGTTTTGGTTATTTTCACAGAAAACGCTTTCGAAACCGATGGCCCCTTAGAGGCTGATGCTCATCAGTCTAAGGCTGCATCACAGCTGTCAGGCGTCGAAACTGCTGGACACCTGCTGTAGCTCTCGGATGTAGAGGCTAGTGTTGTTTGTTCCCTTGTGTGACAACTAGTTCCAGATTTTACCCTAATGCTGTGTACATAAGTGCATGTGTGAGCATTATGGAACCTGCCCAATGCATCGTGGTCTGTTGCAATTACAATATCCTTCAGTGTTGCACCGTCCAACTTTGTTTCCTGTTCTTAATGTCTTAGACCTCCGGCAGCACTTTACAAACCCAGGTCAGGTCTGACAGGCCATGAGCTGGTGTCTCCCATCATTCGCCCTCACAGATTCTCTAAACACACCTAGAGGCTCGTTCTGGCACACAGAAAACCCTTCTTTATTTTTCAGACAACTTTGTCTTAGTGATAAGAAGAAAGGTGTTACCCGCCGGGCAGGGAGTTGGCCAGAATGGCCACGCTCTAGTCGCGAAATCTTTAATGTCTTCCTTTCCTACAGTTTTTGTTGTTTAAAGACATAATTGTGTTCTTCAGTAGCCCTGCATTTGTATGGTGGAGTTTCATAAGCATTGCAAATAGAAATGTCATTGTGTTAAGAAACAAAATTAAAAAATGGGCCCTTCATAGCTTGATGGTGAAGCCTCAGTGGCTGCATCACAAAGGGAGGGAAATGGGCCGAGTGACATGACGTTACGGACTCTGTGATTGGGTAGTAGTAGTCTGTGGTCGTTGTCAAGGTGTGACGTGTATATTCTGTACCCTATGAACATAGTATAAACTAGTTCTTCTGTGTTTCAGGTAGTGTAAGTTATTGTGTGGCTGTTCCTGATAAAACTGGCTTTGAGGAACTGCTTCATTGGCCTTGTTTGCTGATATTTCTGGTCGTCTACGGCACTCATAATGTCTATCCGCCACGCAGTGAAGCGGTACGTGCGGAAGGGAATTCCCAACGAGCATCGCGCCCTCACCTGGATGGCTGCCAGCGGGGCCCAGGAGCAGCTGGAGAGGAACCCGGGCTATTACCATGCCCTACTGACTGGGGAGCATGACGCTCAGCTGGTGGAAGTCATCCGCACAGGTTACTCAGAACCTCCATTCGCCCCTGCCCTCACCTCTATCTTTACTTCCGACATGTCTCCCTTTCTGGTGATCGTCTAGCTCACAGGTGTCAGACTCCAGTACTGGGGGGCCAGAGCCCTGCACATTTTTGGGTTTCCTCTCGTTTAACACACCTGATTCAACTTCTTGTGCTAATTACCACATAGCTGTTGAGCTGAATCATTTGTGGTGGAACAGGGAAAGAACTAAGCTACAGAGGGCTCCGGCCCTCCAGGACTGCAGTTTGACACCCCTGGTCTAGCTCTTGGCCATTGGTGCCCTTATGCTTATACGCTATATGGGCAAAAGTATGTGGACACACCCATTGCTGACATGGGTGTATAATTAAGCATATGATCACACAATCTCCTGCAATGAACATTAGCAGGAGAGTGGGTGGTTGTACAGTAGAGGTTGGCAACATTCCACTTGGCGCCATCATAGAACGCCATCTTTCCAACAAGTCAGTTCGGCACATTTCTGCCCTGCTGGAGCTGTTCTGGTCAACCGCAATTGAGGTGATTGTGAAGGTAAAAACGTCTGGGAGCAGGTTCAGGTGTGAACTGGTAGGACACCCAAGCTCACAGACAGGGAGCTGATCACCCAACATCATTACCCAACCAGAATGGCGGCAAATTCCCCCAACGATGTTCCACCATCTAATGGAAAGCTTTCCCAGAAGAGTACAGAATATTTTAGCAGCAAAGGATGGACCAACTTCATATTAATACCCTTGGTTTCAGAATTAAATGTTTGACAACCTGGTGTCCACATACTTTTGGCCATATAGTGTATCTTGGGCTGGTTTCACACATTTTCTGAAAACCTCTTGTTTGGTAGCTCAGCTTGGATAGGTTTGGGTTTAAATATTCTGGCTTAAATACATATCAGCTTATGTTACTTTTATCCGAGAGTTATTACAATGAGTAGTTTCAGCTAGATATCTCAGGGTATACAGTAGAGCTCCTCTATAGATTTGAGCTTGAATCTGCATATTATAAGATTGTGCCCATAAAATCTGCCATCTTTCTCCCAGTCTTTAATGTTTAACTCTTACTATACTGGCCTTCATACTTATGCTTTCTGGAAATATTTTTCTGGGACATATCTGGCAGTTCAGAAAAGAACATTTCAAATAGGGTTTTATATTCCACTATGGAAAACTGGTAGATGGATTAAGCTTTAATGGTATTGAAATGAGTTGCTAGTGTTTTGGTCCCTCTGCCAGCTGTTTGATGCCAATATTCACAGCTACAGTACAGAAAGTCTGGTGTAATTTTCCTTGTAGGTTAGCAGGTCACAGATTACTTTTGACAATGTGGTAGCTCCCTGGAGGGAAATGGCGATTGCACAACGATGTCTTGAAATTTGTATGTTATGAGATTGGACAGGGACTAAATTAGCTACACTCATCTTGCAGTCTGTGATTGTACAAGCTGCTCCCATCAGTGATGGTCAGGAAGGGATTTTATTGGCAGATCCAGGTTACCTGTGGTGGTTGGTCCTCTCCTCTATTTCTGGGATTCTCTGTTTAATGTGTTCCCGTGAGGTCTAACTGCTACCCAAGCCTACAAAACTGAGACCTTTGTGGTCGGTCGCACCTGATTACCTTCGGGTATTTGTGATGTGGGTAAAAATAAACCTAGGATGAGAGAGGGCTTCCTCTGTTTCTGACCAGACCTGCACAGGACCTTCCCTGACAACGTCCAGTTCCAGAAGACCTCTAATCCTTGCCTCCAGAAAGCTCTCTTCAACGTGCTTCTGGCCTATGGACACCATGACAAAGCTGTGGGCTATTGCCAGGTACCTACCTGCCATGTGCTCCACCTTGGGTGTGTCCAACCACAGCAGATACACTCACAGAGCTCGCTGAGCTCTTGTGTGCTTTTGTCTGTTGCCATGACGCAGTGTGTCCACAAACTTAACCCCGTGTGTGCTTAATACCACATATATCATTATAAACTTGGTATATGTACATAATAAAGCTTATTTTCTTCCCATGTTTTGCACCTGTCACATAAACCACTTAGACTGCTCGCCATGTGAGTCTTTTAAGCTTTCTACTCGGTCATCTGTTTATAAAAGAGGCCGTTGTGGGCCCCGTGGGTTATCGGTGACTTGGCTGTGTGCGTTCCTAAGGAAGGGCAGCCCCTGACAGCACCGCAGAGCCTGGCACTTTGAAAGCGATGAATAAATCATGCAATTTAGGCCCCTGGACTTTTGCAACACCTGAAATTTCACTTTGTACTTTGTGTTTGCATATGAGGCATCAGAAAAGGAGAAACTAAGAAAATAATACCAGTACTTCTGTTTTTTTTTTCGTTTTTTTTTTTTCTTTCCACCCATTGCATAGGTCCTTCAGTTTCAGTAACAATTTGTTGTTTGTTCTTGGGATTCATTTGTTGTTTTCTTTCTTGTTCCAGGGTATGAACTTCATTGCAGGGTACCTTATCATTATAACCAAAGACGAGGAGAAGTCATTTTGGCTCCTGGATGCCTTGTTGGGCAGGATCCTACCTGGTTAGTTTCCTTACTTGCCTCAGAGATAATTCAGCATTTGTCCTGCATCCCTTCTTTGTGTCAGGTGGATCTGCAGAGTAGCTCCCATTGTTTATGTCCTTCACCCATGAATTTTTCCTTATCTTTGCCCTCTACCTAGTGACGTTCTATACCACTACTAAAACCATGAGTTTTCATGGGGCCTTTGAGGTTTGGGGGCCACTTATTGGGCATGAACAGTCACTACGCTACAGCGGGTCGTGGTGCCCCAGAAATGACAAACCCGTCCCTGCCTCTACCTGAAAAGTTGAATCATGATTGTCCCTAAGCCAGGGGTCAGGGAAGCCTGCATTGGGGCTGGGAGGTGCCTAGAAGGTAACACCAGAGCCACACCCGGTCAGCTTGGATCCTTTGCTAATTATATTTTCTCAAAAGCAATTCAGAGCTGGGGCTGAATGAAAAACAGCCCATCGTGTGCCTTGTATGGTCCAGCTCCCAACCGCAGTGGTCTTGCGCTAAAACGTCAAAGCTGTCCGAAGACTTAGTGCCTGAACTTTCATCTCTGCAGCTGTTTAATCAAAACGACTGTAAATATCCACAGATATACCATTAGTTCTTTAACTACTCTTTGGGTTTGCCAGACATTCCTCACTGGATTTGGCAAAGTCTTGATGGGTAATTTATTTGATGTGGGGTCCCCAATGACTACAGCCACTCCTCATTTATTGACTACCTTCGTTAGCGACCATTTGCAAATGTAACAGTAACAAATTTCCCAACCAATGTGTGCATCTTTGACCAAATATCATACACCTGACAAAGCAGTGAGAGAGATCTTTGAAGTAAATGCCCAAAATGTTGTTCAACACATCTACTTCATGATGGATGAACATCCAAGCTAGTGTGCTTTTCACTTAACGACAATTTTATTTAACCTGGTCTTTGGAACAGAACTCGATTGCCAAACGACGAGTGGTTGTAGTTCCAGAACCCCTGTAATGGATGGCAGCTTGCAGTCAAGATGTTCCGCCATGGTCGCAACCATAATTCTGAGCGTCGGGTCTGTGTGAAGCTAATACTGAGGGATAGCTGATATGGGGCTAGAGGAGTGAGGTAAACGGACTCTGACGATGCAACAGAATTGTGTAAAAGACTGGATGTCGCCTCTCAACTCCTATCCCCAGTGCTGCGAAATGGTCTATTTTTGGAATGAATTTGCCGATACCTATGAACAACCCTGAAGGAGTCTCTTGGTCAGCCTTTTATCTGTTGTGAGCTTGTTAAAGCTTGTGCAACAAGTTGTGAAGTTAATCCCTGTTTAGCTTGTGGATGCAAGACGAGTTACCGCTTTTCTATCTGGTCACTGCCCGGTCCTGAGCAAGGACAGCATATGTACTGGCCTGGCACAAGAGCTGGTCAAAAAATCAAAATTTGCATGCAAGTTGTTCAACAAAGTCTTGTGTGACCAGATAATAATGTTTTGTGAAGAGAATTACAATTCAGTCAAGCTCAGTTTTGGAGTTTTTCAAAGCTTGTTCTTTATTTATGGCGTTTTGTGTGGTTTATTTCTTATTTATTCCCTAAACACTGCTATGTTGCCATTCTTCAACTTGGGAGGTACATATGGTCAAGTGAGGTCACTTGAACATTTTAAACATCTACGATGGGAGCAGCTCTATTTATGTGATGAATTAGTTTGGTCTGTACCTCCCTGCCCTCCCCGTGCTGCCCTGGCTACTCGGGGCTGTGATTTGGGCTGCCATGTGCTGTGGGAGTTGATGCATGTGAACGTGACTCGCGTCATTTTGTTGCCTTAATCTTGTAAATTTTAAAGTATGAAAAGTGGCTTTGGGCAAGTAACTGACACCAAAACCCTGGTGTTTGCCAGTGTAGAACAATGTGTTGGTAGCCGGCCCTTAAACTCAAACGATTCAACTTATAGGCTAATGCGGTGTACATTCTGGGGTATCATCTTATGTATTCTCCAGAGGATTCTTTGGCACTCCTTTGACTGTCTACATTGATTGTATGATTGTGGGTAATTGGAATAGCGTCCTCCTGAAGGAGATAGTGATGTTGACTTAAGGTTCTAGGTCCTGCAGACCATTATGGTTTATCTTTGTATTGTCTAGTGAGGACCTTCCTTCACAGAAACATCAAGGTCAGATCCCATCTGTTAGCTCGTGGTCCTCATTACAAGGAGTTCTGACAGTAATGATTCATTTCCTGACGTATTTCTCTGAGCCCTAAAAAGCTCCCATGTCTAAAAACGCTACGAAAGCTCCTTTTTTCTACAGTTTGACAAAGGTGCCTCATCCTTTGATGATTCGTTTGTCTGTGGGCTGGTTTAATGAGCAGCTCAGGTGCTTATGGCTACCAGAGTCAAGAATTTAAATGAGTGACTGTCTCAAAGTAAGAAACATCAATTCAAGAGGCTATACACTTTATGCTCTGCTATAAGTATTGAGTGATGCTTTCCCCCTCTGCTCTAGACTACTACACTCCAGCCATGCTGGGCCTGAAGACAGACCAGGAGGTTCTAGGGGAGCTGGTTCGGGTCAAGGTTCCAGCTGTGTGGCAGGCCATGACTGAGCACAACGTGATGTGGACTCTGGTGGTGTCACGTTGGTTCATTTGCCTCTTCATTGACGTTCTGCCAGTGGAGGTCAGAGACTGTAGTCCGGAGCAGGACACAAATCATCTAGATTAATTGCTCAGTACTCATGACTTTAAGGTTATTGCACACTAGAGGGCAGCAGTGATGGCCCAGATATTCTCCTGTTCCCTCCCAGACGGTGCTGCGGATATGGGACTGCCTCTTTTATGAGGGCTCCAAGATCATCTTCCGGGTGGCACTCACCCTCATCAAGCACAATGAGGCACTCATCCTGCAGGCACGGAGCTTCCCCGATATCTGCGACCACTTCAAGCAAATCACCAAAGGGGCCTTTGTGGAGGACTGCCATGGCTTTATGCAGGTGGGAGGGGGCGTGGCCCACAAGCCACACCCACATCCCCATCCAGGTGTTTGTCTGGGTGGATCTCTATACACAGGGGCAGCCCAACCCTTTTCGGAATATTTTGAATAACCAGGTTGTCATTATGGCAACACGATGGTGCAGTGGTTAGCCTCACACCTCTGGGACTAGGGTTCGATTCTCCTCCCCTGCGTGACGTGTGTGGAGCATGTTCTCCACGTCTTCGTGGGGTTTCCTTTGGGTTCTTCAGGTTTCTGGCCCCCGCCCAAAGTTCAAAAATATGCTAAGTTGAACCGGAGTTGCCGAATTGTCCCTAGGTTTGAATGGTGAGTGTGCCCTGTGATGATTGGTTCCCCATCCTGGGTTATTCCCTGCCTTGTGCTCGTAGCTTCCAGGATGGGCTCCAGACCTTCACAACCCTGCAAAGGACAAGTGGGTGTAGTAGATGGATGGTTATTTGTCATCTTCTTTTCCATTTTGACAGGCTGATCTAATGGGGGGGGGGGGCCCGGTGGCCACTGGGCCCTGAGCAGCTGCTTAGTTCATTTACGTTTTGGGCTGGCCCTCTCTGTATATTTGAATAATGTTTGCGTATTTGTTAAATATGTGCATACATGTAAACTAATCCACATAATTCAGCATAAATACACAGGATTAAATTTTTATTTTTAGAACATCTTTGCTGAGCCGGGAAGTCTCTCGATGGGCACCATTCAGAAGCTGAGGGAGTCATGTCGGGCCCGCATCCTCGCAGAAGAATCTCGGTGATCGCCCGTCGGAAGCAGAGCAGCCCACCAACCTCTGAGACACATTCCAAATGCTGATTTGCACTAAATGTGAATATTTTACTGGTACCTCCCCCCCCCCCCTCCCGACTGAGATATCAGGTGAAATGCATTCTGGGGAGAAGGTATAGCTGAACTACTTTGGTTCACTGAAGAACTTAAATCTCATACATAATTTAGATTTGGTAGCTTCCTTAAATACTGGACTTTTTTTTCTGGATGGCATCGCTGGTATAAAGTACTGTATAAAGTGTAAAATGTAGCAGTCTCTGCACACACCTTTTGTACATCTTCCTTAGTAAAGTCTCTTTCTGATTCTTGTTTGATTATGTGTGTGTGAGGCCACTTTGGATAGCAGCTCTGAACGACCCGTAACAGCATTTCCATTTACCTAGATTCTGTGCATTTTAAGGATGTGAACTGAAAAGTTGTTAATGGAACCACTAAAATGGGGGCAAGTGTTTGATTTCTGCGTTGGTTGGAAGTATGAGACATGAATCTTAGTCTTGAACGATGATAAACACCAAGTATTACCTCATGACATCCATTAACAGAAACACACCCAACTTGCAATTTATCAACTTACAGAAAATTCACTTCTAATTTGTGCAGAATGGAAACACAACTAGTGCCTCCAGTTGCTTAAATAAACTAATCACTCCAACAGTCAGCACAGGACTGGCCTGTAATGGAGCCAGAACCTTTGACAGAATAAAAATCCTACCATTGCAGTAGATGCAAGTTAACAGGCTTCAGAATAGAATAAAAAAAAATCCCAAATGAAAAAATATTAATAGCCAGAGAAGCTGCTTACAGCATCCATTTAAGCTAGAAGGCTGTAATAGGAAACACTGTATCTGTCATTGTACCCAGTTTGTTATTCTGAAGGCAAATTACTTTGCAATATTTACATGTACTCAAATAAGGCACACCCAGTGACTGTCCTGCCTACTGCACAATTTAAACTAGGGGGAAAAAACACAATGGAAGGACTTTAACATCCCTTTTTATTCTTTATTTAGATGCATAAACAAATCAGCATTCCTTACCAAAATAAAAGTCCAATCTACTAGGATGGATAGAAAAAATATCAATGGTGTAAATCCATGTCTCTATTACCATGCCTTTTAAATACGACGTTAAGAGGTCCTCAAGTAGAGGTGAAAGGGCTATGGATGCCCGCCGGCATGGAGGCTACTGTGCCCACACTACAGGCTAGCACAGGACACTAACTCAGCATGGCACTGATCATATTACCCACTGGCCCTCATTCTTGGTTCATCGCAGAGAGGAGGGGCAGCCTACAGAGCAGTTTAGCCTAACAGGTCCTGCTCCCAGACACGCCTCCTCTGGGCCATACCATGTTTGGGATTGGGGGACAGGAACTGAATAATTGGAACGCTCAGGTGACAGTTCAGAATCAAAAGGAGCAGAAGTACTCTGGAGCAAAAACTACAATAAATACATATAAAAGGCCTTATTTCCCCTCCCACTGTTTTTTTTTTTTTTTTTTTTTTTTTTTTTACAAGTGTTAAGCAAACACAGGTCACTCAGACTGCGAGTATCATGAACCGTTTACAGTGGCTGTGTGTGGCCTGTTAAAGAGAAGGGAATTGGGGGGGGGGGGGGACATTTAAAACTTTCCCTTTAAACAGGACTCGGAGTCCTGGGTGTCGCCACTGACTGCTGCACCCAATGGATTAACAGGAAAAGGAAAATAAAAACAGAAAACAAACATGCAGTTTAGACGGCCAAGATTAAGATCCATCCTTCTAAAAACACCAGTTCAAGAAGCTCAGGTATTTTCAAGATAGCTATGTTGCAACTGAAATGAACGTGTTATTGTATGTGACACGTTTACTGCAAATAAGCCAGGTCGAGAGACATCTATTTACAAAAGACAACTTTTGCATCTACACCAACCAGTAACATACTTTAGCATACAAATCAGCATCCCTACGACTGAAACCACAGACCTGCACCCAAGCCAGAGGTGAGCCTTAGAACCTAAAGCCCAGCTTGTTCTGTTATCGCACCTCATTCATCCACAGCATCTGGCACTCCGCTCTCATGCACATATACTGTGCAGACCAACCCCTCTAAGATCTGCAAATCCTTACAGGTCACAGCTGCTACCAACTCAGTCCCAAATCAACGGAGATCTAACTATAGTAACAGTTCTGAGGCGCCTTACTACAGTTATTACGGTAACCCACTCCCAAAACATCTGAGGAGGTTTAGAGCTAAATACCCAAAATTCCTATTTACACAAAATTTAATTCAAATAAAGCAGAAATGTCCAAAAAAAAAGCATGCCATGTAGAAACTGATAGCCCCAGTGGTGTCCTGTCAGCACAAAAGCAGTGAGGAGACGTCCTTGTTTAATGGGAGTCAGATGACGAAGCGCGGGGGTCATTATCGTGACTGTCAGCCTCGTTTAACCCCAGCTGATCTCCCATGATTCTCTGCTGTCGGGCGTGATTGCCTAC